>LR738709.1:19584502-19595938 GCA_902687465.1 Secale cereale
ACAAAAACCACAGCCACAGAAATGCTGACGCGTGGATGCCTTTTGGTCCCGGTTGGTACCATCAACCGGGACTAAAGCCCCTCCTGCCTGGGCTCGGCGCACAGGCCACGTTGACACCCTTCTGCCCCGGTTCTGGATTGAACCGGGACTAAAGGGTCAGAGCATTAGTACCGACCCTCTTGTCCCGGTTCTGGAACCGGGGCTAAAGGCCCAAATGAACCGGGTCTGATGACCCTTTATCTACTAGTGAGGATGAAGGTGTCAACTGTGGGGTGGTGGAGTGGGTAGATGGTCCTTGGCTAGAAATTCTACAAAGGTGCCTAGGAAGGATTTGGGAGATGTACCATGAGCAGAACTTGGGTAGGGTGAAGGACAAACAAGCTCATGAGAAAGAGGTGGGCAAGTTAAAGAAGGAAATTGATTTCCTGTCAAACAACTACAGTCAGTTGGTGGAAGATGTGTCCAAGCTTTTTGACTATCAAGATGGCAAGATGTCTCATGACATGGACTATACCAGTCAGGCAATCAATGATTTAAATGAGAAGAAGAAGCAACTTGAGGATCAGGCAAAGATTGAGTTAAGTATGGAAAAGCTGAAGCTTGCCAAGGAGCAAAGGTGCATTCTTCAAAGCCAAGCAGATATCATTCAGAACATGAGGAAGGCTATGAAGGAAGTTGAGGGGGGCAGGGACCTACTGAAGCAACAGAAGAAGAAACTGGAGTATCTTATTGCTGATCTGCTCAATGTTGGGCAAGCCAGCAAAGATAAGTTGGAGAGGATCAAGGCAATAATGAATGAGTGAAGTGGTTGTTGTGTTGGTTAAGTAATTAGTAGGCCTATATATGTAGCTGGCCTTGGAATGTGATGCATTTTAGGTGTATATTTTGGGTAAGTTTCAAGTGCTTTCAGAAGTGTCATGCTTTAAGAAGCAGGTGGTTTATCTATGATGTAATGACTTTTATGTTAAGACCTACTATCCTAAGAGAGTAATCATGCTAAGTTTAGTAAGACCTACTATCCTACTATGATGGGTCTGTTTTTCTAGCTGACTAACAGTAGTGACATACTGCACAAATGATAACAATGACAATAGTAGATAGCAAGCACAACTAAACAAAGATAGCAAGTACATAGATAGAACTAACATAGATAGTACCTGCATAGATAGTCTGACATAGATAAAACTGACAATAGATAGAACTAACATACTGACGAAACTGAACTTTTTCTGCTACTGAAGAAACTGAAGACAACATGTCACTCCTCCTTCTTCAGCATCTTCAGGCGTTGGGAGCGCTGAACATCATTGTTGTTCACCGCCGCCCTCTTCTTCTTGGCCGGCGTTGGCTCCACCACATCTTCACCGCCACCCTCTTCTTCTTGCTGTTGGGGAACGTAGCATAATTCAAAAAAATTCTACGCTTTCACCAAGATCCAACTATGGAGACATCTAGCAACGAGCAAGTGAGAGTGCATCTACATACCGTTATGGAGATTGCGAGCGGAAGCTTTCGAAGAAGCGTGGATGAAGTAGTCGTACTCTTCGCGTTCTTCGTCACCGATGATCTAGCGCCGAACGGATGGCACCTCCGCGTTCAACACACGTCCGGTGCAGCAACGTCACCTCCTTCTTGATCCAGCAAGGGGGGAGGAGAAGTCGTCAGAGATCCGGCAGCACGACGGCGTGATGACGGATGCAGTGGAGATCGCAGCAGGGCTTCGCCGGGCGCCCTGCGTGGGAGTATGGAGGTGTGACGGGAGGGGAAGAGGCGCCAGGGCATGGGTGCGGCTGCCCTCCCCCCCCCACATATATATAGGGGGGCAGGGGGTGCGCCAGGGCCCCTGCATATCCAATCTGCAGGGGGGGCGGCGGCCAGGGGGGGTTCCTTGCCCCCCAAGGCTAGTGGGGCGCCCCCTCCCCCCTAGGGTTTCAACCCTAGGCGCATGGGGAGGTGGGCCCCTAGTGGTGCGCCAGCCCATTAGGGCTGGACACTTCCCCTCGCGGTCTAGGGGCCCCACCGGGATGGGTGGCCCCACCCGGTGGACCCCCGGGGCCCCTCCGGTGGTCCCGGGACGCTCCCGGTGACCCTCGGAGATCACCCGATGGCCGAAACTGGACCTCCTATATATCAATCTTTACCTCCGGACCATTCCGGAACTCCTCGTGGCGTCCGTAATCTCATCCGGGACTCCGAACAACTTTCGGGTTTCCACGTGCATTTATCTCTACGACCCTAGCGTTACCGAACCTTAAGTGTGTAGACCCTACGGGTTCGGGAGACACGTAGACATGACCGAGACGACTCTTCGGTCAATAACCAACAGCGGGATCTGGATACCCATGTTGGTTCCCACGTGTTCCTCGATGATCTTCATCGGATGAACCACTGTGTCAAGGATTCACTCAATCCCGTACGTTATTCCCTTTGTCCATCGGTACGTGATGTCTACACACGCTTCTACTCTTGTAGACTATGTTGGGCCTCCAAGCGCAGAGGTTTGTAGGACAGCAGCAATTTCCCTCAAGTGGATGACCTAAGGTTTATTGAACTCAGGGAAGTAGAGGTTGAAGATGGTCTCTCTCAAGCAACCCTGCAACTAAGATACAAGAAGTCTCTTGTGTCCCCAACACACCTAATACACTTGTTAGATGTATAGGTGCACTAGTTCGGCGAAGAGAGGTTAAATGGCAAGTGATATGGATGGCAAAACAAGGTAATATAAATATGTAATAAAAAGTGCAGCAAGCAAACAAGTAGTAAACGTGAGCACAAACGGTATTGCAATGGTGGAAACGAGGCCTAGGGTTCATACTTTCACTAGTGGCAACTCCCAACAACATTAACATAATCGAATCACATGATATTTCCCATAAAACATGCAAAGGGGACACACTCGGAGGTCATTCCTTCGTGGTCAAGAGAGGACGAGAATTATGTAGGGCTACAAAAGCACACCTCAAAGTTCGTAGTTCTCAATCTAAGGATTTCCCAATGTCACTGCGGCCATCCAAAGAGAGTCCCACAATCACCACAACATATCTAAAGGATAGTCAAAGACAAGCACCAAGAGACTCTCAATCTTCAATTAACACACAAGAGAGGAAATCACTCATGAAAATATTGTTCTAATCCATGTCCAATAGACCGCTGTCACCTTGGTCTCGGGGATTATACTAGATAAAGACAAGTGAGTACATCAATCCAATACATAGAGGAAGGGGAAATATCATGGGATCACCCTAGATTAACATAGCCTATGATCACAACGAAGATCACATCATGGGAGAGAGAATTGACCACATAGCTACTGGTAAGAACCTCAGCCCCGAGGAGGAACTACTCCCGCACCATGGAGGGAGGAAGCAACGTCGATGGAGATGAATCCGGGGGCACTTCTCCGTCCCGGCAGGGTGCCGGCGCAGGAATTCTGGTCCCCCGAAGCTTGATGGCGATGGCGGCGGAGATCGGAATCGCGTCTGGAGAAAAGGGTTTCGGATTCAGGGTTTCCGCGACGGACCTTAAATATATGCCAAAGGGGGGCATCGGAGGTGCCTCGGGGGGCCCAGGGGCCCTCCCGGCGCGGCCCAGGGGGGGGGGCGCGCCCACAGGGCGCCTGGAGCCCCTGTGGGTCCCCCCCCCCGGCTGCACTTCGGCCACACGGTAGCTCCTGGAACGCTGATTTTTTATATATTTTTTCTGGATTTTTCCTGGCAGTTCTCGTAATGTGAAAACCTGAAATACAAAAACAGTCGAAAACAGAAACTGGCACTGGGGTGCACTGAGTTAATATGTTAGTCCAAATATGATCAAAAGTGTATGGAAGTGTATAAATATCATAGCAATATCACCCAAAAGAGGCATGGAGCAAGCAGAAATTATAGATACGTTTTGGACGTATCAGTATGGTACTTGCCCGAGATTCGATCGTCGATATTCCCGATACCTTGTTCAATCTCGTCATGGCAAGTCTCTTTACTCGATCCGTAATCCATCAGCCCATGACTAACTACTTAGTCACATTGAGCTCATTATGATGATGTCTTACCGAGTGGGCCCAGAGGTACCTCTCCGTCATGCGGAGTGACAACATCCCCATTTCGGTTCGTACCAACTCAACAGACACTTTCGGAGATACCCGATGCGTACCTTTATAGCCACCCAGTTACGTTGTGATGGTTGGCACACCCAAAGTACTCCTATGGTATCCGGGAGTTGTACAACCTCATGGTCTAAGGAATAAATACTTGACACCGAAAAGCTTATGCATCACGAACTAAACGATCTCGTGCTATGCTCAGGATTGGGTCTTGTCCATCACATCATTCTCCTAATGATGTGATCCCGTTATCACTGACATCTCATGTCCATGGTCAGGAAACCGTGACCATCTGTTGATTAACGAGCTGGTAACTAGAGGCCTACCAGGGACTCATTGTGGTCTATGTATTCACACATGTATTGCTGTTTCCGTACAATACAATTCAAGCATGAATAACAGACAATTATCATGAACAAGGAGATATAATAATAATGATTTTATTATTGCCTCTAGGGCATATCTCCAACAGTCTCCCACTTGCACTAGAGTCAATAATCTAGTTACATTGTGATGAATCGAACACCCATAGAGTTCTGGTGTTGATCATGTTTTGCTCGTGAAAGAGGTTTAGTCAACGGGTCTGCGACATTCAGATCCGTATGCACTTTACAAATATCTATGTCTCCATCCTGAACATAATTCCGGATGGAGTTGAAACGGCGCTTGATGTGCTTGGTCTTCTTGTGAAACCTGGGCTCCTTGGTAATAGCAATAGCACCAGTGTTGTCACAGAAGAGAGTCATCGGGCTTAACGCGCTTGGAATGACTCCTAGGTCGGTGATGAACTCCTTCATCGAGACTCGTTCCTGCGCTGCCTCAGAAGCAGCTATGTACTCCGCTTCACATGTAGATGCTGCCACCACGCTCTGTTTGCAACTGCACCAGCTGACTGCCCCTCCATTCAAAATGTACACGTATCCGGTTTGAGACTTAGAGTCATCCAGATCTGTGTCGAAGCTTGCATCGACGTAACCCTTTACAACGAGCTCTTCGTCACCTCCATAAACGAGAAACATATCCTTAGTCCTTTTCAGGTACTTCAGGATGTTCTTGACCGCTGTCCAGTGTTCCGTACCGGGATCACTTTGGTACCTCCCTACCAAACTTATGGCAAGGTTCACATCAGGTCTGGTACACAGCATGGCATACATGATAGAACCTATGGCCGAGGCATAGGGAATGACACTCATCTTTTCTCTATCTTCTGCCGTGGTCGGCGACTGAGCCTTGCTCAATCTCATACCTTGCAAAACAGGCAAGAATCCTTTCTTTGACTGATCCATATTGAACTTCTTCAATATTTTGTCAAGGTATGTACTTTGTGAAAGACCAATGAGGCGTCTCGGTCTATCTCTATAGATTTTGATGCCTAATATGTAAGCAGCTTCTCCAAGGTCCTTCATTGAAAAACTTTTATTCAAGTAGGCCTTTACAATTTCCAAGAATTCTATATCATTTCCCATCAGCAATATGTCATCCACATATAATATGAGAAATGTCACAGAGCTCCCACTCACTTTCTTGTAAATACAGGCTTCTCCATAAGTCTGTATAAATCCAAACGCTTTGATCACCTCATCAAAGCGAATATTCCAACTCCGAGATGCTTGCACCAGCCCGTAAATCGAGCGCTGGAGCTTGCATACCTTGTTAGCGTTCTCTGGATCGACAAAACCTTCCGGTTGCATCATATACAACTCTTCTTTGAGGAAGCCGTTAAGGAATGTTGTTTTGACGTCCATTTGCCATATCTCATAATCATAGAATGCGGCAATAGCTAACATGATTCTGACTGACTTCAGCATCGCTACGGGAGAGAAAGTCTCGTCGTAGTCAATCCCTTGAACTAGTCGATAACCCTTAGCGACAAGCCGAGCCTTATAGATGGTCACATTACCATCCGCGTATGTCTTCTTCTTAAATATCCATTTGTTTTCTATGGCGTGCCTATCATCAGGCAAGTCCACCAAAGTCCATACTTTGTTTTCATACATGGATTCTATCTCGGATTTCATGGCTCCAAGCCATTTATTGGAATCTGGGCCCGCCACCGCTTCTTCATAGTTCGAAGGTTCACCGTTGTCTAACAACATGATTTCTAGGACAGGGTTGCCGTACCACTCTGGTGCGGAACGTGCCCTTGTGGACCTTCGAAATTCAGTAGTAACTTGATATGTTTCTTCATGATCATTATCATTAACTTCCTCCCTTGTCGGTGCAGGCACCTCAGGAACATTTTCCTGCGTTGCGCTACTTTCCGGTCCAGGAGGGGTGACTATCACCTCATCAAGTTCTACTTTCCTCCCACTCACTTCTTTCGAGAGAAACTCTTTCTCCAGAAAGCATCCATTCTTGGCAACAAATACTTTTCCTTCGGATCTGTGGTAGAAGGTGTACCCAATCGTTTCCTTTCGGTATCCTATGAAGACGCATTTTTCCGATTTGGGTTCGAGCTTTTCAGGTTGAAGTTTCTTGACATAAGCATCGCAACTCCAAACTTTTAGAAACGACAGCTTCGGTTTCTTGCCAAACCAAAGTTCATACGGAGTCGTCTCAACGGATTTCGACGGAGCCCTATTTAAAGTGAATGCGTCAGTCTCTAAAGCATAACCCCAAAAAGATAGCGGTAAATCGGTGAGGGACATCATAGATCGCACCATGTCCAACAGAGTACGATTTCGACGTTCGGACACACCGTTACGTTGAGGTGTTCCGGGTGGTGTCAATTGTGAAACAATTCCACATTTCCTAAGGTGTGTGCCAAATTCATGACTTAAATATTCACCCCCACGATCTGATCGTAAGAACTTTATTTTTCTGTCACGTTGATTCTCAACCTCATTCTAAAATTCCTTGAACTTTTCATAGGTCTCCGCGAGCCTCAAGTCATCTGTGAGGGTGAGAACATAACGGTAGCCTCCGCGAGCCTCAACACTCATTGGACCGCACACATCGGTATGTATGATTTCCAACAAGTTGGTTGCTCGCTCCATTGTTCCGGAGATCGGAGTCTTGGTCATCTTGCCCAAGAGGCATGGTTCGCACGTGTCAAATGATTCATCATCAAGAGACTCTAGAAATCCATCTGAATGGAGCTTCTTCATACGTTTGACACCAATATGACCAAGGCGGCAATGCCACAAGTATGTGGGACTATCATTATCAACTTTACATCTTTTGGCATCTACACTATGAATATGTGTATAATCATGTTCGAGATTCATCAAAAATAAACCATTGACCAGCGGGGCATGACCATAAAACATATCTCTCAAATAAATAGAACAACCATTATTCTCCTATTTGAAAGAGTAGCCATCTCGCATAAGACGAGATCCAGAAACAATGTTCATGCTCAAAGCTGGTACTAAATAACAATTATTGAGGTTTAAAACTAATCCCGAGGGTAGATGTAGAGGTAGCGTGCCGACGGCGATCACATCGACCTTGGAACCATTCCCGACGCGCATCGTCACCTCATCCTTCGCCAGTCTCCGTTTATTCCGCAGCTCCTGTTTTGAGTTACAAATGTGAGCAACTGCACCGGTATCAAATACCCAGGAGCTACTACGAGCGCTGGTAAGGTACACATCAATAACAAGTATATCAAATATACCTTTTACGTTGCCGGCCTTCTTGTCTGCTAAGTATTTGGGGCAGTTCCGCTTCCAGTGACCCGTTCCCTTGCAATAAAAGCACTCTGTCTCAGGCTTGGGTCCATACTTTGGCTTCTTCCTGGCAACAGGCTTGCCAGGCGCGGCAACTCCCTTGCCGTCCTTCTTGAAGTTCTTCTTACCCTTGCCTTTCTTGAACTTAGTGGTTTTATTGACCATCAACACTTGATGTTCTTTCTTGATGTCCACCTCCGCTGATTTCAGCATCGAATACACCTCGGGAATGGACTTCTCCATCTCCTGCATATTGAAGTTCAACACGAAGCTCTTGAAGCTTGGTGGGAGCGACTGGAGGATTCTGTCAACGACCGCTTCATCTGGGTGATTCATTCCCAGCTGAGACAAGCGGTTGTGCAATCCTGAAATCTTGAGGATGTGCTCACTGACAGAACTATTCTCCTCCATCTTACAGCTGTAGAATGCGTCGGAGACATCATATCTCTCGACTCGGGCATGAGCTTGGAAAACCATTTTCAGCTCTTCGAACATCTCATATGCTCCGTGGTGCTCAAAACGTTTTTGGAGCCCCGATTCTAAACTGTAAAGCATGCCGCACTGAACCAGGGAGTAATCATCACTACGCGACTGCCAGACGTTCAAAACGTCTTGGGCCGCATCGGGAGCAGGTGCATCACCTAGCGGTGCTTCTAGGACATATGATCTCTTGGCAGCTATGAGGATAATCCTAAGGTTACGGACCCAATCCGTATAGTTGCTACCATCGTCTTTCAGCTTGGTTTTCTCTTGGAACGGGTTGAAGTTGAGGGAAACCTGAGCGTGGGCCATTTGATCTACAAGAGATATTGTAAAGAATTTAGACTAAGTTCATGATAATTAAGTTCATCTTAATGAAATTTTAATGAACTCCCACTCAGAATGACATCTCTCTAGTCATCTAAGTGATACACGATCCGAATCGACTAGCCCGTGTCCGATCATCACGTGAGACGGACTAGTCATCAACGGTGAACATCTTCATGTTGATCGTATCTTCTATACGACTCGTGTTCGACCTTTCGGTCTTCCGTGTTCCGAGGCCATGTCTGTACATGCTAGGCTCGTCAAGTGAACCCTAAGTGTATCGCGTGTGTAAATCTGTCTTAAGCCCGTCGTATGCGAACGTTAGAACCTATCACACCCGATCATCACGTGGTGGTTCGGAGCAACGAACTTTAGCAACGGTGCACAGTTAGGGGAAACACAATACTTGAAATTTTAGTGAGAGATCATCTTGTTTACTACAGTCGTTCTAAGTAAACAAGATGCATAAACATGATAAACATCACATGCAATCAATTAAAGTGACATGATATGGCCAATATCATCTTGCTCCTTGGATCTCCATCTTCGGGGCACCATGATCATCTTATCACCGGCTCGACACCATGATCTTCATCATCATGATCTCCATCATCGTGTCTTGAAGAAGTCGTCACGCCAACTATTACTTCTACTACTATAGCTAACGTTTAGCAATGAAGTAAAGTAATTACATGGCGTTATTCAGTGACACGCAGGTCATACAATAATTAAGACAACTCCTATGGCTCCTGCCGGTTGTCAAGTTCATCGACATGCAAGTCGTGATTCCCTATTACAAAAACATGATCAATCTCATACATCACATATATCATTCATCACATCTTCGTTTTGGCCATACCACGTCACATAGCACATGCTGCAAAAACAAGTTAGACATCCTCTAATTGTTGTTGCAAGTTTTACGTGGCTTCTAAGGATTTCTAGCAAGAACGTTTCTTACCTACGCCAAAACCACAACGTGATTTGTCAACTTCTATTTACCCTTCATAAGGACCCTTTTCATCGAATCCGATCCGACTAAAGTAGGAGAGACAGACACCCGCCAGCCACCTTATGCATCTAGTGCATGTCTGTCGGTGGAACCAGTCTCACGTAAGCGTACGTGTAAAGTCGGTCCGGGCCGCTTCATCCCACAATACCGCGGAATCAAGATTGACTAGTAACGGTAAGAAAGTTGAACAAACTCAAACGCCCACAACTGCGTTGTGTTCTACTCGTGCAAGATGCTACGCATAAAACCTAGCTCTGATACCACTGTTGGGGAACGTAGCATAATTCAAAAAAATTCTACGCTTTCACCAAGATCCAACTATGGAGACATCTAGCAACGAGCAAGTGAGAGTGCATCTACATACCGTTATGGAGATTGCGAGCGGAAGCTTTCGAAGAAGCGTGGATGAAGTAGTCGTACTCTTCGCGTTCTTCGTCACCGATGATCTAGTGCCGAACGGACGGCTGATGGGCCTCGAACCCCTCGTTGGTTACCCCAAGTGGAAGGTGTAAGATGCAGTATGTAGAAGTGTTTTCCCTTAGCAAAGATGCCAAGGATCGAATCCCCAGAGACTCCTAGGTTCAACAAGTAGGTGTCAACTGCTAACGGCGCAAATTAGCAATCAACGTGGACCTGCACACAGATACAAATAACTTTGCTCCCAACGAGTACATAGAGGTTGTCAATCCCTCCGGCCTTGTAGTTCACAAAGGGTTAAAAGCAAATGATAGTAGTGATAGATAGTGTTTTGCAATAGTAAGTAAATAGCGAAAAGTAAATAGCGGATGTGATCAATGATGGTAATATGGACCGGAGTCTCATGATGTTCACTAGTGATGTCTCTCTCCCAAAAGATGATAAAACAGCTATGCGAGGTAAACAAATTATAGATGGGCAATTGACAGGACCACGAACGCAAACCAATGCTGATTACATTGCAGAAAGGTTGAGGTTCAAAGCATGGGCGGTACGCCAAAATAAGTAGACCGAAATCCATCAATATCTACTACTAATCATCCACCTTGAGATATCTATCCAGAACATCTCGCTGGTATTAAGTTGCGAGTCCCACCCATAGTGTAAACTCAATGCAACAGACAACTGCATTAAAAGAACTTTGCGTAAAGTAAACAATCCTTGCACCCGCGGGCACAAGCACCGTTGTTTTCCCCCTTGTGGCAACAGCACATCCCCTAGACTCATGTCTCTTTCACTCAAGCTAGTCATCGAGGGGCATGAACCCACAATCGAGCATAACGTTCCCTCTTGGAGTCACTACGTATTACTTGGCCAAAGCAATAAATAACAACGGAGAACATGCAAGAATTACTTATGAACATAAATATAAAAGAGGTAGATCAAATATATTACTCAAGATCAATCTGAACATAATCCCATAATCCATCGGATCCCAGCAAACTCAACATAGCAACAGCATAAGGATTACATATGTGCCTCGATCATGTAGGGCAGCTCACGAGGACTAATTAGTGAAGCACAAGAACGGGAGGAGAACATCACATAGCTACTGGTCATGGACTCATGGTCCAAGGGAGACTACTCACGAGTCATCCGGGAGGCGTCCATGGTGGTTGAGAAGCTCCCGGTGGTGATCCTCCCCTCTGGCAGGGTGCCGGGAAGAGTTCTCCTGGTGCTCCCGATCTTGGAAGCGACGGCGGCGGCGGAACAGAGATGGGATCGCGAAAAGAGTTCCTGTTCTGAGGGTTTCGGAGGACGCTTTAAATATATGCCAAAGGGGAGCATCGGGGAAGCTTCGGGGGGCCCAGGCGCCCCCCCGGCGCGGCCCAGGGGGGGCGCGCCGCCAGGGCGCCTGGAGCCCTGGTGCC
>LR738709.1:19596069-19608892 GCA_902687465.1 Secale cereale
CCCCCCCCCCCCCGGCTGCCCTTCGGACGCAAGCTTGTTTCCGGAACGCTGATTTTTTATATAATTTTTCTGGATTTTTTCTGGCAGTTCTCGTAACGTGAAAACCTGAAATACAAAAACAGCCGAAAACAGAAACTGGCACTGGGGTGCACTGGATTAGTAAGTTAGTCCAAATATGATCAAAAGTGTATGGAAGTGTATGAATATCATAGCAATATCACCCAAAAGTGGCATGGAGCAAACAGAAATTATAGATACGTTTTGGACGTATCAACATCCCCAAGCTTAATTCCTGCTCGTCCTCGAGTAGGTAAATGATAACAAGAATAATTTATGTGGTGACATGCTATTAACCATATAGGACTTGTTCATAGTCATATGACAAAAGCTTACTGAGACAATGATACTATAGTAATTAAGTTGCCTCAAGAGAAAATCAAAAAATGACTGAAAGTTTTACAACATGACATTGAAGCATCAAAAAGATTTGCAATGAACATGATGTGCAAATATGATAAAGTGATATCTAGCTTGCCCCCTTTAGTGAAGCAAAACATAAATGCAGGGGCACCTTCAAGGTTTAAGTGATGACTAGATACAATGATTTCAAAATAAACGATATCACAATCATGCAAAAGACAATGCTACTTTGGGACAATGCACATTACACTTAGAATGACAATCATGCTCTCAGTAGTTGGTGCTTTTAAAAGAAGGTGGAGACTCAACATAAAAATAAAAGATGGTTATGTGCTAGAGTTTTTTTATTTTGAAAACATGGAAGCAATTTTGTCAACGGTAGTAGTACTTCATATGTGTCATGTATAAGACCTCCTATAAGTTGCAAGCCTCATGCATCGAATACCAATAGTGCTCGCACCTTGTCCTAATTAGCTCGGATTTCCATGGGTTATCATTGCATTACATATGTTTCAACCAAGTGTCACAAAGGGGTACCTCTATGCCACCTGTACAAAGGTCCAAGGAGATAAATCGCATTTGATTTCTCGTTTTTGATAGATCTCAACTTGAGGACATCCATACCGGGACAACATACAAAATAGATGATGGACTCCTCTTAAATGCATAAGCATATTCTCATAAGAGATTGAGGATTAAGTCCAAGCTAAAACTTCCACCATGATGCATGGCTTTGGTTGGCGGCCCAATGTTCTTCTCTAACAATATGCATATTCATTCAACCCACGGCAAATCACCCTTACTTCAGACAAGATGAACATGCATAGCAACTCACATGATATTCAACAAAAGTGTGATAGTTGATGGCGTCCCCAGAAACATGGTTACCGCTCAGCAAGCAACTTATAAGAAATAAGATACATAGGCAACATATTCTTTACCACAATAGTTTTTAAGCTATTTTCCCATGAGCTATGTATTGCAAGGTTAGTCTGCTTAGTACAGGTGGAGGTTAGCAAAAGACTGGGAGCGACCAACTAAGAGAGCAATGACGGTCATAATCATGCAGAGCGACAAAGCAATATTGAATCAGGCATGGTAGTTATATCGCTACTCAGAAATAAAAGATCATCAAGGCTTGACAGACTTTCTTTACAGTCTTAAATATGCGTTAGCATACGCCAAGTCAATCAAAATAAATTCTCGAAGGAAGATATTACTAAACAATACCACATCATAGGCAAACAAATCAAGTTGGTACTCCAATAACACATTGGGAATCCCCCAGCTATTTGAGACTAACCATAAGAAAACCTGAACTACTAAGCACCATTATGCACGTAGCATCTTTATCATAGACATATTAACCAATGCAACGGAAGCAAACTCTCTTAATAAGGTGAGCATGATAATTAAAGAGAGTTCAAGCAACCAACTAAACAAAAGCTCTTTGAAATGATAAGCATGAATACTAAGAGCAGAGCATGATAGTAGCTATTAAAAGACAAAGAACACACACAGCAAAGATAGATATGAAAATTCTATGTTATGTTCTAGGTATAAGTGGAGCGTGTTTCTCTCCCACATAAAGAATGCTGAGTTCCGACTCGTTATGAAAAACTAAAAAGAAAACTAAAAGCAAGACGCTCCAAGCATAGCACATAACATATGAAGTGATAAAAATATAGCGAAACGAAAGACGAACTGATAATGTTGATGGAGAAGGGGATGCACGGGGGCATCCCCAAGCTTAGACGCTTGAGTCTCCTTGAATATTTCTTGGGGGTGCATGGGGGCATCCCCAAGCTTGAGCGCTTGACACTCCTGAATCTTTTTATCATCTTCCCTCGCACACTTGAAAACTCCCTTCATACATAACTCATCATAATCTGATTAGCGAGGTTAGTACCCTTAATAAAATAATTATACCTTGCTGGAAATAAAGATATTCTTGAAGTTCTACTGTTTCTGAAGATTGCCAAAAGGTTTTTGCAAAGAAAAGGCAAGCTCTTGATTTGCAAAATGAAGGAAAGACAAAACAGGACAGAATCTGTGAAAAACAGAACAGCAGGTAGTAATTGATCTGTTCGGGATACTTCTGCAACTCAAATCAAAAAACTCAGAACAGACGCACGAAATACAATTATATAGAGAACGCTGTCGAAACAATTCATACCAAAAAGATGATCTGGTGATTTTATACGAATTTTTCTATCCAAGGACAAAATCTGTTTTCTAGACAGCACCTCACAACTTTTGAACTTTCTAGCAATCAGAGGCTATACTTGGCACACATATGAAAAGCAAAGATACAATGATGATGCTACAGCAGTAAACAACATCAAGACACAACAAAAGCAAAAAGTTTATTCATGTGGGCTGCCTCCCAAAAGCGCTTTCTTTTATGCCTTTCAGCTAGGCATAATGCATATAGATCAAGTTTTATCAAGAGTAAAAGAATAGCTAGCCCGTACAACGGACTCAAAAGGTAACTTGATCTTCTTTCGAGGGAAGTGTTCCATCCCTTTCTTGAGAGGAAACTGAAATTTTATATTACCCTCTTTCATGTCAATGATAGCACCAACTGTGCGCAAAAAGGGACGTCCCAAAATAATTGGACATGAAGGATCACATTCAATATCCATAATAGTAAAATCAACGGGAACATAATTATCATTAACAACAATAAGAACATCGTCGATCCTCCCCAAGGGTTTATTTATGGAAGAATCAACGAGACGAATACCAAAAGAACAAGAATCATAAGGTTTCAATTTAAGCATGTCATATATTCTTTTGGGCATAACAGAGGTACTAGCTCCAACATCACATAATGCATAACAAGAGAAGTCATTCAATTTAATTTTTATCATAGGATCCCAACCATCTTCTAGCTTTCTAGGTATGGAGGCTTCTACTCTAAGTTTCTCCTCCCTAGCTTTGATGAGAGCATTAGTGATATGCTCTGTGAAGGCAAGATTAAGCATGCTAGTGCGGGGGTCTCTAGACATCTTGTGAAGGAAATCAATAACTTCGGTAAGAGTGCAATTATCAAAATCAAGGTCACGAGCATCAAGTAAAGTAGTAGTAGGGTCCTTTAGGTTCACATGTTTGGTAGTTTCTATAGTCATAGCATCACCATTAATAGGTCCATTGGGACCAGGAGTACATTGGGTGCTAAGAGTTTGGATATCCTCAACAACTTTGATAGTAGCAACAGTGTGGTCGGTAGGAAGGCTCTTAATTCTATCTTCTTCCTCCCTTTCTCTAGCCCACCTTTCTTTAAGTTTAGCCATCATCCTAATATTTTCATTAATTTGCACTTGAGTAGCATTAATAGGGATGACTTCCCTCTCCTTAAGAGGAGAAGTTTCAATTTTTAGCAATTTTACCACATTGGCTAAATGGTCTACCTTAAAAGAAAGATCATCTAGTTTATGTAGTTTTCCTTCTACACTCTTATTAAAGGCTTTTTGGGTAGTGATGAAATCTTTAAGCATAATCTCTAGTTCAGTAGTGGATTTCTTGGTACTAGGATAAGCATTGTTGTTCCCATAAGAATTAGAGGGGAACGGTCTAGGATTGTTACCAAAGTTACTCCTATAAGCATTGTTGTTAAAATTGTTTCTAGAGATAAAATTCACATCTACTTGTTCTTGAGCAATCAAAGAATTTAAAGGAACATCACGAGGATCAACAGTAGATTGCTTCGAAAGTAGAGACATGATCAAGTCAACTTTTTCATTTAAGGAGGAAATCTCCTCGACAGAGTTTACCTTCCTACCTGTTGGAGCGCGTTTGGTGTGCCATTGGGAATAGTTGGTCATCATCTCATCAAGAAGCTTTGTGGCAGCACCAAGTGTAGTTGACATAAAAGTTCCTCCCGCGGCCGAATCTAACAAGTTCCGCGAGGTAAAGTTCAAGCCTGCATAAAAAGTTTGGATAACCATCCAAGTAGTCAAACCGTGAGTAGGGCAGTTCTTGATAAGAGATTTCATACGTTCCCAAGCTTGGGCAACGTGTTCATTATCCAATTGTTTAAAATTCATTATGTTACTTCTAAGTTGGATAATTTTAGCAGGTGGATAGTATTTTCCAATAAAAGCATCTTTGCACTTATCCCATGAATCTATGCTATTTCTAGGCAAAGACTGAAACCATATTTTAGCTCCTCCTCTCAAGGAGAAAGGAAAAAGCTTAAGCTTAACAATATTACCATCTATTTCTTGGTACTTTTGCATATCACAAAGTTCAACAAAGTTGTTTAAGTGTAAAGCAGCATCATCTCCAGCACCGGAGAATTGATCTTTCATGACTAAGTTTAGTAAAGCAGGTTTAATTTCATATGAAGGTGCTGAAGTGGCAGGTGTAGTGATAGGTGTGCTGATAAAGTCATCGTTGTTGTGACTAGTGAAGTCACACAACTTGGTGTTCTCGGTGGAACCCATAGTAGCAAGCAAGCAAGATAACTATTTTTGTGATTTTCAATAAAAGGTACTAAAGCAAAAACTGAAAGGTAAACTAACAAGACTAAAAGCAAAGGTAAAAGATAGCGTGCAACTCCCCTATCCTGAAGAGTGGAGTCCCCAGCAACGGCGCCAGAAAATACTCCTTGATGGGCCTCGAACCCCTCGTTGGTTACCCCAAGTGGAAGGTGTAAGATGCAGTATGTAGAAGTGTTTTCCCTTAGCAAAGATGCCAAGGATCGAATCCCCAGAGACTCCTAGGTTCAACAAGTAGGTGTCAACTGCTAACGGCGCAAATTAGCAATCAACGTGGACCTGCACACAGATACAAATAACTTTGCTCCCAACGAGTACATAGAGGTTGTCAATCCCTCCGGCCTTGTAGTTCACAAAGTGTTAAAAGCAAATGATAGTAGTGATAGATAGTGTTTTGCAATAGTAAGTAAATAGCGAAAAGTAAATAGCGGATGTGATCAATGATGGTAATATGGACCGGAGTCTCATGATGTTCACTAGTGTTGTCTCTCTCCCAAAAGACGATAAAACAGCTATGCGAGGTAAACAAATTATAGCTGGGCAATTGACAGGACCACGAACGCAAACCAATGCTGATTACATTGCAGAAAGGTTGAGGTTCAAAGCATGGGCGGTACGCCAAAATAAGTAGACCGAAATCCATCAATATCTACTACTAATCATCCACCTTGAGATATCTATCCAAAACATCTCGCTGGTATTAAGTTACGAGTCCCACCAATAGTGTAAACTCAATGCAACAGACAACTGCATTAAAAGAACTTTGCGTAAAGTAAACAATCCTTGCACCCGCGGGCACAAGCACCGTTGTTTTCCCCCTTGTGGCAACAACACATCCCCTAGACTCATGTTTCTTTCACTCAAGCTAGTCATCGAGGGGCATGAACCCACAATCGAGCATAACGTTCCCTCTTGGAGTCACTACGTATTACTTGGCCAAAGCAATAAATAACAACGGAGAACATGCAAGAATTACTTATGAACATAAATATAAAAGAGGTAGATCAAATATATTACTCAAGATCAATCTGAACATAATCCCATAATCCATCGGATCCCAGCAAACTCAACATAGCAACAACATAAGGATTACATATGTGCCTCGATCATGTAGGGCAGCTCACGAGGACTAATTAGTGAAGCACAAGAACGGGAGGAGAACATCACATAGCTACTGGTCATGGACTCATGGTCCAAGGGAGACTACTCACGAGTCATCCGGGAGGCTTCCATGGTGGTTGAGAAGCTCCCGGTGGTGATCCTCCCCTCTGGCAGGGTGCCGGGAAGAGTTCTCCTGGTGCTCCCGATCTTGGAAGCGACGGCGGCGGCGGAACAGAGATGGGATCGCGAAAAGAGTTCCTGTTCTGAGGGTTTCGGAGGACGCTTTAAATATATGCCAAAGGGGAGCATCGGGGAAGCTTCGGGGGGCCCAGGCGCCCCCCCGGCGCGGCCCAGGGGGGGGCGCGCCGCCAGGGCACCTGGAGCCCTGGTGCCCCCCCCCCTCCCCGGCTGCCCTTCGGACGCAAGCTTGTTTCCGGAACGCTGATTTTTTATATAATTTTTCTGGATTTTTTCTGGCAGTTCTCGTAACGTGAAAACCTGAAATACAAAAACAGCCGAAAACAGAAACTGGCACTGGGGTGCACTGGATTAGTAAGTTAGTCCAAATATGATCAAAAGTGTATGGAAGTGTATGAATATCATAGCAATATCACCCAAAAGTGGCATGGAGCAAACAGAAATTGTAGATACGTTTTGGACGTATCAACATCCCCAAGCTTAATTCCTGCTCGTCCTCGAGTAGGTAAATGATAACAAGAATAATTTATGTGGTGACATGCTATTAACCATATAGGACTTGTTCATAGTCATATGACAAAAGCTTACTGAGACAATGATACTATAGTAATTAAGTTGCCTCAAGAGAAAATCACAAATGACTGAAAGTTTTACAACATGACATTGAAGCATCAAAAAGATTTGCAATGAACATGATGTGCAAATATGATAAAGTGATATCTAGCTTGCCCCCTTTAGTGAAGCAAAACATAAATGCAGGGGCACCTTCAAGGTTTAAGTGATGACTAGATACAATGATTTCAAAATAAACGATATCACAATCATGCAAAAGACAATGCTACTTTGGGACAATGCACATTACACTTTGAATGACAATCATGCTCTCAGTAGTTGGTGCTTTTAAAAGAAGGTGGAGACTCAACATAAAAATAAAAGATGGTTATGTGCTAGAGTTTTTTTATTTTGAAAACATGGAAGCAATTTTGTCAACGGTAGTAGTACTTCATATGTGTCATGTATAAGACCTCCTATAAGTTGCAAGCCTCATGCATCGAATACCAATAGTGCTCGCACCTTGTCCTAATTAGCTCGGATTTCCATGGGTTATCATTGCATTACATATGTTTCAACCAAGTGTCACAAAGGGGTACCTCTATGCCACCTGTACAAAGGTCCAAGGAGATAAATCGCATTTGATTTCTCGTTTTTGATAGATCTCAACTTGAGGACATCCATACCGGGACAACATACAAAATAGATGATGGACTCCTCTTAAATGCATAAGCATATTCTCATAAGAGATTGAGGATTAAGTCCAAGCTAAAACTTCCACCATGATGCATGGCTTTGGTTGGCGGCCCAATGTTCTTCTCTAACAATATGCATATTCATTCAACCCACGGCAAATCACCCTTACTTCAGACAAGATTAACATGCATAGCAACTCACATGATATTCAACAAAAGTGTGATAGTTGATGGCGTCCCCAGAAACATGGTTACCGCTCAGCAAGCAACTTATAAGAAATAAGATACATAGGCAACATATTCTTTACCACAATAGTTTTTAAGCTATTTTCCCATGAGCTATGTATTGCAAGGTTAGTCTGCTTAGTACAGGTGGAGGTTAGCAAAAGACTGGGAGCGACCAACTAAGAGAGCAATGACGGTCATAATCATGCAGAGCGACAAAGCAATATTGAATCAGGCATGGTAGTTATATCCCTACTCAGAAATAAAAGATCATCAAGGCTTGACAGACTTTCTTTACAGTCTTAAATATGCGTTAGCATACGCCAAGTCAATCAAAATAAATTCTCGAAGGAAGATATTACTAAACAATACCACATCATAGGCAAACAAATCAAGTTGGTACTCCAATAACACATTGGAAATCCCCCAGCTATTTGAGACTAACCATAAGAAAACCTGAACTACTAAGCACCATTATGCACGTAGCATCTTTATCATAGACATATTAACCAATGCAACGGAAGCAAACTCTCTTAATAAGGTGAGCATGATAATTAAAGAGAGTTCAAGCAACCAACTAAACAAAAGCTCTTTGAAAAGATAAGCATGAATACTAAGAGCAGAGCATGATAGTAGCTATTAAAAGACAAAGAACACACACAGCAAAGATAGATATGAAAATTCTATGTTATGTTCTAGGTATAAGTGGAGCGTGTTTCTCTCCCACATAAAGAATGCTGAGTTCCGACTCGTTATGAAAAACTAAAAAGAAAACTAAAAGCAAGACGCTCCAAGCATAGCACATAACACATGAAGTGATAAAAATATAGCGAAACGAAAGACGAACTGATAATGTTGATGGAGAAGGGGATGCACGGGGGCATCCCCAAGCTTAGACGCTTGAGTCTCCTTGAATATTTCTTGGGGGTGCATGGGGGCATCCCCAAGCTTGAGCGCTTGACACTCCTGAATCTTTTTATCATCTTCCCTCGCACACTTGAAAACTCCCTTCATACATAACTCATCATAATCTGATTAGCGAGGTTAGTACCCTTAATAAAATAATTATACCTTGCTGGAAATAAAGATATTCTTGAAGTTCTACTGTTTCTGAAGATTGCCAAAAGGTTTTTGCAAAGAAAAGGCAAGCTCTTGATTTGCAAAATGAAGGAAAGACAAAACAGGACAGAATCTGTGAAAAACAGAACAGCAGGTAGTAATTGATCTGTTCGGGATACTTCTGCAACTCAAATCAAAAATCTCAGAACAGACGCACGAAATACAATTATATAGAGAACGCTGTCGAAAAAATTCATACCAAAAAGATGATCTGGTGATTTTATACGAATTTTTCTATCCAAGGACAGAATCTGTTTTCTAGACAGCACCTCACAACTTTTGAACTTTCTAGCAATCAGAGGCTATACTTGGCACACATATGAAAAGCAAAGATACAATGATGATGCTACAGCAGTAAACAACATCAAGACACAACAAAAGCAAAAAGTTTATTCATGTGGGCTGCCTCCCAAAAGCGCTTTCTTTTATGCCTTTCAGCTAGGCATAATGCATATAGATCAAGTTTTATCAAGAGTAAAAGAATAGCTAGCCCGTACAACGGACTCAAAAGGTAACTTGATCTTCTTTCGAGGGAAGTGTTCCATCCCTTTCTTGAGAGGAAACTGAAATTTTATATTACCCTCTTTCATGTCAATGATAGCACCAACTGTGCGCAAAAAGGGACGTCCCAAAATAATTGGACATGAAGGATCACATTCAATATCCATAATAGTAAAATCAACGGGAACATAATTATCATTAACAACAATAAGAACATCGTCGATCCTCCCCAAGGGTTTATTTATGGAAGAATCAACGAGACGAATACCAAAAGAACAAGAATCATAAGGTTTCAATTTAAGCATGTCATATATTCTTTTGGGCATAACAGAGGTACTAGCTCCAACATCACATAATGCATAACAAGAGAAGTCATTCAATTTAATTTTTATCATAGGATCCCAACCATCTTCTAGCTTTCTAGGTATGGAGGCTTCTACTCTAAGTTTCTCCTCCCTAGCTTTGATGAGAGCATTAGTGATATGCTCTGTGAAGGCAAGATTAAGCATGCTAGTGCGGGGGTCTCTAGACATCTTGTGAAGGAAATCAATAACTTCGGTAAGAGTGCAATTATCAAAATCAAGGTCACGAGCATCAAGTAAAGTATTAGTAGGGTCCTTTAGGTTCACATGTTTGGTAGTTTCTATAGTCATAGCATCACCATTAATAGGTCCATTGGGACCAGGAGTACATTGGGTGCTAAGAGTTTGGATATCCTCAACAACTTTGATAGTAGCAACAGTGTGGTCGGTAGGAAGGCTCTTAATTCTATCTTCTTCCTCCCTTTCTCTAGCCCACCTTTCTTTAAGTTTAACCATCATCCTAATATTTTCATTAATTTGCACTTGAGTAGCATTAATAGGGATGACTTCCCTCTCCTTAAGAGGAGAAGTTTCAATTTTTAGCAATTTTACCTCGTTGGCTAAATGGTCTACCTTAAAAGAAAGATCATCTAGTTTATGTAGTTTTTCTTCTACACTCTTATTAAAGGCTTTTTGGGTAGTGATGAAATCTTTAAGCATAATCTCTAGTTCAGTAGTGGATTTCTTGGTACTAGGATAAGCATTGTTGTTCCCATAAGAATTAGAGGGGAACGGTCTATGATTGTTACCAAAGTTACTCCTATAAGCATTGTTGTTAAAATTGTTTCTAGAGATAAAATTCACATCTACTTGTTATTGAGCAATCAAAGAATTTAAAGGAACATCACGAGGATCAACAGTAGATTGCTTCGGAAGTAGAGACATGATCAAGTCAACTTTTTCATTTAAGGAGGAAATCTCCTCGACGGAGTTTACCTTCCTACCTGTTGGAGCGCGTTTGGTGTGCCATTGGGAATAGTTGGTCATCATCTCATCGAGAAGCTTTGTGGCAGCACCAAGTGTAGTTGACATAAAAGTTCCTCCCGCGGCCGAATCTAACAAGTTTCGCGAGGTAAAGTTCAAGCCTGCATAAAAAGTTTGGATAACCATCCAAGTAGTCAAACCGTGAGTAGGGCAGTTCTTGATAAGAGATTTCATACGTTCCCAAGCTTGGGCAACGTGTTCATTATCCAATTGTTTAAAATTCATTATGTTACTTCTAAGTTGGATAATTTTAGCAGGTGGATAGTATTTTCCAATAAAAGCATCTTTGCACTTATCCCATGAATCTATGCTATTTCTAGGCAAAGACTGAAACCATATTTTAGCTCCTCCTCTCAAGGAGAAAGGAAAAAGCTTAAGCTTAACAATATTACCATCTATTTCTTGGTACTTTTGCATATCACAAAGTTCAACAAAGTTGTTTAAGTGTAAAGCAGCATCATCTCCAGCACCGGAGAATTGATCTTTCATGACTAAGTTCAGTAAAGCAGGTTTAATTTCATATGAAGGTGTTGAAGTGGCAGGTGTAGTGATAGGTGTGCTGATAAAGTCATCGTTGTTGTGACTAGTGAAGTCACACAACTTGGTGTTCTCGGTGGAACCCATAGTAGCAAGCAAGCAAGATAACTATTTTTGTGACTAAAGCAAAAACTGAAAGGTAAACTAACAAGACTAAAAGCAAAGGTAAAAGATAGCGTGCAACTCCCCTATCCTGAAGAGTGGAGTCCCCGGCAACGGCGCCAGAAAATACTCCTTGATGGGCCTCGAACCCCTCGTTGGTTACCCCAAGTGGAAGGTGTAAGATGCAGTATGTAGAAGTGTTTTCCCTTAGCAAAGATGCCAAGGATCGAATCCCCAGAGACTCCTAGGTTCAACAAGTAGGTGTCAACTGCTAACGGCGCAAATTAGCAATCAACGTGGACCTGCACACAGATACAAATAACTTTGCTCCCAACGAGTACAGAGAGGTTGTCAACCCCTCCGGCCTTGTAGTTCACAAAGGGTTAAAAGCAAATGATAGTAGTGATAGATAGTGTTTTGCAATAGTAAATAAATAGCGAAAAGTAAATAGCGGATGTGATCAATGATGGTAATATGGACCGGAGTCTCATGATGTTCACTAGTGATGTCTCTCTCCCAAAAGACGATAAAACAGCTATGCGAGGTAAACAAATTACAGCTCGGCAATTGACAGGACCACGAACGCAAACCAATGCTGATTACATTGCAGAAAGGTTGAGGTTCAAAGCATGGGCGGTACGCCAAAATAAGTAGACCGAAATCCATCAATATCTACTACTAATCATCCACCTTGAGATATCTAGCCAGAACATCTCGCTGGTATTAAGTTGCGGGTCCCACCCATAGTGTAAACTCAATGCAACAGACAACTGCATTAAAAGAACTTTGCATAAAGTAAACAATCCTTGCACCCGCGGGCACAAGCACCGTTGTTTTCCCCCTTGTGGCAACAGCACATCCCCTAGACTCATTTTTCTGTCACTCAAGCTAGTCATCGAGGGGCATGAACCCACAATCGAGCATAACGTTCCCTCTTGGAGTCACTACGTATTACTTGGCCAAAGCAATAAATAACAACGGAGAACATGCAAGAATTACTTATGAACATAAATATAAAAGAGGTAGATCAAATATATTACTCAAGATCAATCTGAACATAATCCCATAATCCATCGGATCCCAGCAAACTCAACATAGCAACAGCATAAGGATTACATATGTGCCTCGATCATGTACGGCAGCTCACGAGGACTAATTAGTGAAGCACAAGAACGGGAGGAGAACATCACATAGCTACTGGTCATGGACTCATGGTCCAAGGGAGACTACTCACGAGTCATCCGGGAGGCGTCCATGGTGGTGGAGAAGCTCCCGGTGGTGATCCTCCCCTCCGGCAGGGTGCCGGGAAGAGTTCTCCTGGTGCTCCCGATCTTGGAAGCGGCGGCGGCGGCGGAACAGAGATGGGATCGCGAAAAGAGTTCCTGTTCTGAGGGTTTCGGAGGACGCTTTAAATATATGCCAAAGGGGAGCATCGGGGAAGCTTCGGGGGGCCCAGGCGCCCCCCCGGCGCGGCCCAGGGGGGCGCGCCGCCAGGGCGCCTGGAGCCCTGGTGCCCCCCCCCCCC
>LR738709.1:19608902-19731501 GCA_902687465.1 Secale cereale
CCCCCCGGCTGCCCTTCGGACGCAAGGTTGTTTCCGGAACGCTGATTTTTTATATAATTTTTCTGGCAGTTCTCGTAACGTGAAAACCTGAAATACAAAAACAGCCGAAAACAGAAACTGGCACTGGGGTGCACTGGATTAGTAAGTTAGTCCAAATATGATCAAAAGTGTATGGAAGTGTATGAATATCATAGCAATATCACCCAAAAGTGGCATGGAGCAAGCAGAAATTATAGATACATTTTGGACGTATCAACGGCACCTCCGCGTTCAACACACGTCCGGTGCAGCAACGTCACCTCCTTCTTGATCCAGCAAGGGGGGAGGAGAAGTCGTCAGAGATCCGGCAGCACGACGGCGTGATGACGGATGCAGTGGAGATAGCAGCAGGGCTTCGCCGGGCGCCCTGCGTGGGAGTATGGAGGTGTGACGGGAGGGGGAGAGGCGCCAGGGCAAGGGTGCGGCTGCCCTCTCCCCCCCCCCCACATATATATAGGGGGGCAGGGGGTGCGCCAGGGCCCCTGCAGATCCAATCTGCAGGGGGGGCGGCGGCCAGGGGGGGTTCCTTGCCCCCCAAGGCTAGTGGGGCGCCCCCTCCCCCCTAGGGTTTCAACCCTAGGCGCATGGGGAGGTGGGCCCCTAGTGGTGCGCCAGCCCATTAGGGCTGGACACTTCCCCTTGCGGCCTAGGGGGCCCACCGGGATGGGTGGCCCCACCCGGTGGACCCCCGGGGCCCCTCCGGTGGTCCCGGGACGCTCCCGGTGACCCCCGGAGATCACCCGATGGCCGAAACTGGACTTCATATATATCAATCTTTACCTCCGGACCATTCCGGAACTCCTCGTGACGTCCGGGATCTCATCCGGGACTCCGAACAACTTTCGGGTTTCCACGTGCATTTATCTCTACGACCCTAGCGTTACCGAACCTTAAGTGTGTAGACCCTACGGGTTCGGGAGACACGTAGACATGACCGAGACGACTCTCCGGTCAATAACCAACAGCGGGATCTGGATACCCATGTTGGTTTCCACGTGTTCCTCGATGATCTTCATTGGATGAACCACTGTGTCAAGGATTCACTCAATCCCGTACGTTATTCCCTTTGTCCATTGGTACGGTACTTGTCCGAGATTCGATCGTCGGTATTCCCGATACCTTGTTCAATCTCGTCATGGCAAGTCTCTTTACTCGATCCGTAATCCATCATCCCGTGACTAACTACTTAGTCACATTGAGCTCATTATGATGATGTCTTACCGAGTGGGCCCAGAGGTACCTCTCCGTCATGCGAAGTGACAACATCCCAGTCTCGGTTCGTACCAACTCAACAGACACTTTCGGAGATACCCGATGCGTACCTTTATAGCCACCCAGTTACGTTGTGACGGTTGGCACACCCAAAGTACTCCTACGGTATCCGGGAGTTGTACAACCTCATGGTCTAAGGAATAAATACTTGACACCGAAAAGCTTATGCATCACGAACTAAACGATCTCGTGCTATGCTCAGGATTGGGTCTTGTCCATCACATCATTCTCCTAATGATGTGATCCCGTTATCACTGACATCTCATGTCCATGGTCAGGAAACCGTGACCATCTGTTGATTAACGAGCTGGTAACTAGAGGCCTACCAGGGACTCATTGTGGTCTATGTATTCACACATGTATCGTTGTTTCCGTACAATACAATTCAAGCATGAATAACAGACAGTTATCATGAACAAGGAGATATAATAATAATGCTTTTATTATTGCCTCTAGGGCATATCTCCAACACTTGCTTCACGACGACGAGCTGCGGTTTGTCGACGACCTCCGGCAGCCTATCGACATCAATCGGGCTGTTCTTCTGCCCCTCCACGGCGTCGACGACGGGCGCCAGGAGCTGCAGATCAGGCTCGTCGGAGGAGGAGTCGGAGGTGAGTACGACGACCTCATCCACATCGTCTTCAGATGAGGAGTCTTCAGAACCGTCAGAGGACTGGGAATCTTCAGAATCATCGTCAGATGAGGAGTCTTCAGAATCGGCGTCAGAGTCGTCGTGTGGCCCGATGACCCATGGATTCCGCCTCTCCCAGTAGGCGTTGTTTATGGGGTTGGGAGAGCAAGGACGGCGTCGGTGATGTCATCCGCGGCGGCCGGCGGCGTGGTGGATGAGCGGTACATCCACCAACGGGCGCGCTGCCTGGGGTCGGGGGACCGCTGCACCTCGCGCATCGCCCACAGGAGAATGGTCGCCGGCGGGACGGCGCGGCCGGCAGGGAAGGCATGCTGCCTTTCAGCAGCTGTCATCACCTTCACCAGGCCGCGCGCATGGTTCCTCAGCATCGCCAGACTGGGGAACTCTTCGATGGCCAGCTGCCAGTCCATGGCGACGGCGGTGGGGGTGGTTGTCGGCGGTGGTTTCGACAAGGGAGAGTGGGAAGTGGAGTGGACGGTGCGGGCGACGAGTGGGCGAGTGAGCGAGTGGGTGGACACGTAGTTAAGGCTAAGAAACCGAAACGACGAGTTGAACTAAACGCACGTCCACCACGGTACCGGCCGCAACGCACTCTCAACACAGTGCACGCTTAACTAAATATAAGTTAATTGTGGATGCTACTCAAACAAGATCACTAGCAGTATCCCATTGGTATGGGACGCTGGGTTACAACCACTGGTCCTGGGTTCGAGCCCCAGGCCAAACTATTTTTGTGCAAATTTTTTTGGTTTAGTAAAATTAATATGTCAATAACTTCTTCTTCATATTACCATTTCTGAAGAACTGTGTGTATGGCAAATTAAAACAAACAAAACAAATAGAAACTTTTCTGAATTGTACAAATGGCAAATTAAAACAAATCAATACCATACATTCAACATTGAGGTAGCACAACACAGACATAGTAGCATACAGTTCAAATCAAGTTGTAAACCACAAACTTAGTAGCATACAATCCAACTAAACTTGTAGAACACAAATTTATAGGTGCACACAAACTTCAAGAGTTTCAATGGTTTCCACTAGCATTGAAATATGCTGCAAATTTCCCAGGAGGTTTCCTCTTCCTCTTGCCTGTTATTATCCCAATTTCTCCAGTGGATGTTCCTGGTGCATTGAATGGTCTTGGAGCTCTTGTTGATGCTGATCCTCTTGGAGTTGCTGTTGAAGACCTGGCTGCTAATGCTGTCAGTGTTGATGATGAACCTCTCTTAGTTGGTGCTGTTTTTCTATTCCTCATTGCTTTAGGAGGTGGAGCAGATGAGGCAGGCATCTGTGAAGTTTGCTGTTGATGTGCTGGTTGTGGAGCACTAGAGGAACCCATGAATATTTCTCTATTCTCCTGCATGAAAGAATTAAGTTTTAAGAGGATCCAGTTAGTAAATGTACCACCTAAAATAGTTTAAAAAAATAATGTAATTGGTTTGTATATCTCAAGACCTGGTGTAAGTTCTTTCTCATCTGAAGAGTAGGTTTTAGAGCTTTCCCACAGTTTGTATATCTGTGACCTTGTAGACCACAATTGCTGCATGTAATTGTTCCCATCCTGCTTGTGTCCTTTGGTGCAGGCACCTCAAACTGGCCCTTTCTCCTTGATGTATGTTTTTTGCCTGGTTTTTCTTTAAACACTGGGGGCTCAATATCCTGAGTATGGGTGTCAGGACAGAATTTAGGACCAGGGACAGGGTACACTATGTCTTTGTATGCTTCAATATATAGTGGTTTTTTAAAAAATGCATGCACATAGTCCTCTGGGTGCATGTGAATCTTGCTCATTGCTGCTATTGCATGACTGCATGTCACACCTGTCATGTCCCACCTCCTGCAGCCACATGATTTAGCAGCTAGGTTCACACAGTACTGATTTTCTTTACTAGACACTTGCCAAATGTCAGGACCAGCCTTATGTGCCTCACGAAATTTGGCATACTTCTTATTCTCCTCTAGTTTCTCAGAATAGTTGGGTGTGATCATCCACCTGATGTTCTCTATTTTTTCCCTAGTCTTCTGCCTTTTGATCATCTGCTTAGTCCTAATTCCTTCAAACAAAGTCCTAATTGGTTTGGCCCTAACATCAAGGATCATCTTGTTGAAAACCTCACTAAGGTTGTTCACAACAAGATCAGTTTTGCAATTGTAATCCATTGCAGACCTACACCAAGTCTCCTTTGGAATTTTTGCAAGCCACTTCGAGGCATCCTCACACTCTGCTTTAAGCTCTGCCATTGCTAATTCATGGCCATGTTTGGTGAATGAGTAGCTAGCCTTATCTACTAGCTTCTTTAGTTCTGCTCCTCTGAAACCAGCTGTCTGAAAATTTGCATAAATGTGCCTGAGGCAGTATCTCTGAGGGGAATCAGGGAACACCTCATTTATAGCCTTAAGAAGGCCCTGATTGTAAATTGATAACCATGGTGATGAACAAAAAGTAATAACAATATATATCTTAACTACTAGCTAAGATAGGGTGCATACCTTTTGCCTGTCAGATATAATGTTGTAGGTTCCAAATTTGCTTCCACTTCCAATGCAACATCTTAGCTGGGTTAGGAACCATGTCCAACTCTCTGAATCTTCCTTATCAACCACACCAAAGGCTATGGGGTAGATGTTGTTGTTGCCATCTCTTCCTGTGGCTGCAAGAATTTGCTGTCCAGTGGTAAGCTTGATGAAGCAACCATCAAGCCCTGCATCCATACACAAATTAGCTACAAGAAATTAACAACAAGAAATTTTGAACACAATGCAGTTATAGATTTACCTATAAAGGGCCTGCAACCATTAAGAAATCCTTGCTTTGATGCATGCAAGCAGTAGAACATGTACTTAAATCTAGGAGTTGGGGCAGGGTTTTCTGGGTCCTCAAATGTTGTAACTATACACCTGCTACCAGGGTTTGTGTCAAGAACTGCTTGTAGGTAGTCCCTCAGTCTGTAGTACTGCTCCTTCTGGTCACCTTGTACAACCTTAATTGCCTTCCTCCTTGCCCTATAGGCCACACTCTTTGATACATCAACTGAAAACTTAACTTTGCTATTTTTAATAAGTGAATCCACAGGTGCTCTAGGATCTGCTCTAAGAGAAGGCTCAACTTCTTTGGAAAGCCACTTAGTAGTAACCTTTGTGTTCTCTGCTGATGCTGGACAAGTGTGCTCCATGTTACATTTCTTAATGCAAAATGTTCTTTCATGAGCTATCCTGGAGGCACACATGTAAAATTCACATCCATGCTCTCTCTGTGAACACCAAACAATAATTCTTGTTGGAGTGTTCCTGTGGTAGTGAAAAGACCTCAAAGTCCTTATATGAAAATCTCTTAATGCTTCTCTGAACTGGTAAACACTATCAAGACACAAGCTCTTGCATAAGAATAAATGTGAATTGGGAATTGAGGTGTCAAAATATACCCTTTCCTTCATCTTTTTCTTATTACTCTTTGTCTTTGGCTTATTCATGAGGTATGGTAGTTCAACTTCATCTTCTTCTTCCTCATCAATTATGCCTGCATCACCAGCAAAACAAAACTCATCTGCTTCAGGAAACCAATCTTCAAAACTTTTTATCTCTACCTCATTGTGACATCTGCTAGTTGGACCAGGATTCTTCACATGTTTCACAATAGCAGTGGTTTGCAATGATGTATCCTCTTCATAGGCACACTCTATTTCCATTTGTTGAACAGCTTAAGCACTCCCATCTGAATGAACTGAATCATCAGAGCAAAATTCAGACACTTCAGTGTCTCCTTCAAAGTGGTTCAAATCTGCCTCTCTTTCAATCATGCTCCTCTCAAGCTGAGCCTTTCTATCATCCATTTGATTCTGAAGCTCAGATAGCTCCAAAACCTTTTTCACACAGCAGCTCTCTTGAGTGTTAATGTAATTCTCATTAGCCTGTGTACTAATTCCAGGTTCAACATTTCTCACAACCTTTATGTTCACTAGCTTGACATGATGAAAAAACTCCAACATTTCATGAACACTAGCTTCATTACCTAAATACTTTACTCTTTCAGATCCAATTTCCTCCTCCTTCACATAGTACATGTAATCACTGTCCCCATACCCTTCACTAGCTATGAGTGATTGTAGAGTAAGAAAAGAAATATCTGACTCATATATACCCCTTTTCACAGGGTTTCTTCCTTCTAAATGAAACCATATATCCCACTTCTGGTCAGCCAAACTGCACAAATAAGTGCTCATGAAATTGACTGAGCTAAAAGTGCAATACAGTAAACTACACATGACCAACTAACAGAAACAAACACATCTTACTAATTTGACAGATTGAAGCGGCTACCAAAGGACCAGCAGATGATATTTCCATACCTGCAACCCATTGGCGATGACTGGGCGACCGGTGCCTCCCGCTGCTGCGAGCCGGCCTGCGTCGAGAAACTGGTGCTTCCCAACCAATTATCGACTGAGCCAGCTACTTCCAAACTTCTGCCACCGCCGCCAGCGTCGCCGGCGTCGGCGTCGCCACCCTCCGGAATCAACGACGACATGGCGGCCGCCACCTAGTTCAGAGAGAGCGAGAGGAGGGAGAGAGTGAAGCGAGAGGGGAACGGATCAGATCTTGACGCCCACACGACCGACAGATGTTGTTCCGACAGCAGACGCGCCGTCAACGGCCATCAGCGCGCGGCGGGCGTCAGTGTGCCCTCGTGGCAACTGACTCGTGGGCCCAACACGTCAGAAACGGGGTTAGCGCGGCCGAACCGAGCGCTTATGCGACTTGGTAGTTTTTTGCTACGGTTTAGTAAAAAAGTGGTAGTTTTCGCACAAAATCGTAGAGTGGTAGTTTTTCGTCACGTTTCCGTGAAATGTGGTAGTTTTTGGCTAAATACTCCAGATGATGCAGACGACATACAGATAATGGAAATGTGCTGAAAGTAACACTTCCAAGTAAAGAAAGGTCATGCAGATGCTTTGAGTTTCCCATGCTCTCAGGTAGCTGTCGTACTCCGGAAAGTTTAAAACTCAATACACGGATTTTCGGTAGCTCCCTGAACCAACAGTTTATCAGAGGCTCAAAATCTTTTGCTTTGCTATATGATTCATTGCATACTAGGGACATCAAAATTTTCTTGTCGCATAGGCTCTTTAATTTGGCACACTGAAAATTTCTGTTTGTGAATATTGACAGATCATGGACAATTGAAGGAACTTTATCTAGGTCACTAGAATGCTTGATAAAGAAGCACTCACCCTTTGAGACTAGTTGTGTTGTATCATGCATCAGATCATGAATTACATACGTAAGACTATGTGCTGATGGTTTCTGAAAGAATGAACGATTTGCAAGGGCATCAAAGCACATTGATGCTTCTTCGGGTCCCTCCACATATCCTTCTGCAATCCAAATATCAGCTAGAAAATCATTCCCAAATTTGTGATCCTTGGGAAACATTGCACAGATTGAGAAGCAACTCTTCAGTGTCTGTGGTACATACATATAGCTCAGTTGAAGGGCTAGCAGAATGTCAGTATCTGTTTGTTTTAAATCCTAGAGTTCACTTTCCTTTATATTTTTCCAATGTATTGTACTTAGTTCCATTCTCAGCAAGCGTCCAATAGTCTTGGCAGCTAATGGGAACCCTTCAACTTTGGAACAATGTCTTTACCAATGCGCTCCAACTCCAATGACTCCTGGTTGTTGCAAGAACTCATGGATCCAAATGCCCAGGATTTGAAGAAATCCGAGAACACCTTAGGTTCTAAGGCATTTAACACATAATTATTCTTAGGGCCAACTAGCTCAGCAACCTCGGGAAATCTACTGGTGACCAAAATCCTACTTCCTTCAGCACCATTTTCCAAACATGCACACAAGCTCTTCCACCATGCCGCGTCATCCTTCAAGATATCATTCCACATGTCATCAAGGACAAACAAGAACTTTTTTGACTTGACATGACCTTCTAGTTTACCCATAAGAACATTTAGATTATCAGATGATGCATCTCCTCCGAGGCCTTCTATAATCGCTTTCGTTAACCTTTTTGTGTCAAAGTCATCTGAAACACATGTCAAAATTATGGGGCCAAACTTAATCTTCATATTTGTATTCTTGCAGATGTGTTGGGCCATTCCATTGTCGGTTAATTATCATTTTGCACTCAGTGGTGTCTCTGTGCTCAGTTGTGAATCGTGCTCAGTTTTGCCCCAAGTCTGTCTGCACCGACTCATTCCGTGAACACTGCCGTCTCCGTCAGGTCAACGTTTTGACTCGGCCCTTACAGGTGGGACCAGGTGGCAGAGACACGCTACACGATCAGACCGTTGCTCTCGTAGCTTGTGGGACCCGGCGAAGAGCCGTTGAGCAGAGAGCCATTGCGGGTGTGCGATATAAGTGGAGGTGCGTGTAACCGGAGCTCGCAGCGGTGTGCAACAATCAGCTAGGCTAGGGAGCTGGGCCCGAGCGACAGAGAGAGCGGCGCTGACCATTGTTGGTAGCTAGGAGCTGGGTGCAGGCTACAGAGAGAGCAGCGGTGACCACTGGCGACAGAGAGAGCGGGCGACATAGAGCGCGGTGGTGGGAAGATTGCTTTGGAGGGTGCGGTGGTGTTGAGATCCCTTTCGGTTCCGAGCTCGATGTCTTCTTCAAGCTCTCGCGCCAACTCGCTGATCCAGAGCCCAGCGCGCATGGAGATGCCGATCTTTGTCTGTCCGCGATGCCGGGCGGGCGTTGATCAGAGGGTTTCTCACACACCGAAGAGCCATAATCGTCTGTTCTACATGTGCAGCGAAAATGGGGTAAGAATCGGGGCAATTGCACCATTTTCGTGGTCGGAATCCTTGAGCAATACGGATGACCTATTTGGCGTTCATGCAGGTGAAATGTTTCTTCCTTTGGGTCGATGCTCTGGCCAAGACTCTAATGAATGAACAGCAAGAAGAGCACGAAGAATGGTTGCCCATCCTGCCACGAACGGCAGTGGCCGCAGCACTAGCTCCGGAAGAAGAGACGGAGGGCGAAGCATGCAATGACAGAGAGCTAGCTGTTGAGCTTAGGAGGTTGAACAAGAAGGTTAGGTAGCTCGAAGATCAAGCACAAATACCCATTTGGAACATTTTTTGGGCATTTGTAGGGGTATGGTAATCGCGCTGGGTGTAATTTTGAAATTGTATGGAAAGGCATGAATTATGGAGGAATTTCTAAGCTTGAAATTGTATGAGAAATTCACCTTGTTTAAATGTTGGTCAAAGTTTTTTAAATGTCAAAAAAGGGAGAAGAAATGACCAATATTTCAATATGTAGAAAAAAAGGGAGAATGAATGACAAAGTCAGAAACTTTGATCAATAAAATGCAGCTCTGTGCTCTGCCTTTCTGTTAAAAAAAAGGTTTTCTCTCCGAGCCAAATTCAGAGTGAAGAGCCAAGTGCAGGCTAGACTAATGGGCCAACTGTATCCAATTAGGCCCATTCGGGGTGCCGGGGTGGGGGGGGATTGTGGAAGCTAATTGAATTATTTCAGAGCAAAACAATTAAGTTCATAATTTTTTATGGAGCTGTTAAATATTTAATACCAATTTAATTACTCCAATTCAAATACATCATGATTTAAATCAAAGACCAAAATTTCATGGAAAATATGCTTCAGCTCTGGTTGAGGTTTACACCTGGTGTCAAAATTAATGAACATTTTTGAAGGGCAGTACATTGAGAAAAAAGTAATTTGTCGAAAAACGAAGGGTGGAAATCCACAAAAAATTGGTGCGGCTAGGACTCGAACCCTGTTACGCCTAGGTTTATGGAGTTTAGGGCTGCGCTGGTAACTGCTAGGGCAGATCAAAAGGCTTTGACATGTATAGGGAAGTAAACTATACATAGTGACATCGTGACTTGGCTTAGGGTTTAAAAACACATTTTTGTACTAAATGTTTGCACACGCGCGTGAGTGGTTTTCCTTTGTTTGTACTGAACTTTTGGAGGGTTGAAAACGCATGTTTGCACTGCCACATGATTCTGGTTAGAGTGTCACTTGGTTTAGGGTTTAAAGGGAATAAATGTGCATGTTAGTTCATGACTTGGTTTAGGGGAGAAATGATATCTTTGGGCATGGACATTTTTGAACACACATAATAACTTAGATAGATAAGATGCAATCCACCATACCCTTACATAGATGGGTACCCTACATATGTAAGACCAGACACAACACGACACGACACGGCACACACGACATAGACAAACAACAAAATAAAAACGAGAAAACTAAAACATGACGAGCTTGACGAACAACTTCACTCCGGGCTCGCACCCCTTCTTGAACATCTTCATATTCACCTTTCTTCCACCTTGGCCACACCCCTTCATCACCGTCTTCAACTTTCCCTCGTCCTCCTCATCGTATGGAAGGGAGTGCATCTGGTTTTCGGTGGGGAAGATGCACTCGTAGTTAGTGAAGATGTTGTACACCGTGAAGAAGATGGACTCACAGCCGCACCAATACACTTGGCCGAAGAGCTCGCGCACGTCAAATGAGTTGGCGAAGGTCACCGTGAGAAGTAAGAGGATGCCGCCGCGGTCACGAACCTCGTCGAGGGTGAACATACTAGGCGAGCCCCGTGGGTGGTGGGCATATCCAGCTCTGAGGAAGGCGCGAGTGTGCCCGACGGACCTCCTCCACCTAGAAGTCGCCCACACGCGGAGCTCCCTGTCCACGAGCACACCCGGTGGGTAGCGCAGCTCCGGCATGACAGGCGGACAAAGGAAGGTCGGCCCATTGTACTGCATCTTCACTTGGTGCTTGGGGTTCTCGGAGAGGATGGAGGGCTCGATTGCTTGGGTCACTAGTAGAAAAAGGGTCTAATGTGAAGCACATTAGTCCAAGTTTGTAACAGAACCGGCACTAATGTGACCATTAGTGCCGGTTCGAACGGCTAGGCGGGCGGAGATCATTAGTACCGGTTCGTGGGCAACCTCTAGTACCGGTTCATGCCACGAACCGGTACTAATAAGGCTGTGTCAGGCTGTGGTCAGGCTAGGGCCCCACGAGAACCTTTAGTACCGGTTCATGGCATGAACTGGTACTAGAGTTTCTTAGTAAGCTGAATTTTTAGTCCCACCTAGCGAAGAGAGAGGCACTAGGAGCGGTTTATAAGCGGTGAGTTCAGAGACAATGTGGGAGAGGCTTAATGCTCACCTACACGTTGCTTAGCTTTAAGCCTTGAGGAATAGTGTAGATTGCACGGAGCAATGTGCAGTGCTTTCTACACTATTCCGAAAGGTTTGAAGCTAATTAACGACCATTGCGCCTTTTTTTATTTTTAATAACTTATTACAACTCCGGGCTTCTTATGTTACGACAAAAATTCGATGCACTTCGTGTACAAACTGGACAATCTCTTTCGAAGTATCAGGGCCGGTTTCGGACGAAAACTCATCTGTTACACCGGCACTTCATTTTTTTAAACTTATTACAACTCCAGACTTTTTTGCGTTCAATACGCACCATTCAAAGCCACGTAATCAACTTTCAACCTTTTCTCACATCATTTGCGCCTTTTTTTTATTTTTATTAACTTATTACAACTCCAGACTTTTTGTGTTACGGCAAAAACTCGATGCACTTCGTGTATAAAATGGACAATCTCTTTCGAGGTATTAGGGTTTAGGACGAAAACTCATATGTTACAAAGGCATTGCATTTTTTTAACTTATTTGAACTCCAGACTTTTCGTGAGTTCAAAATGCACCATTCAAATCCACGTCATGAATTATCAACCCTTTCTGAATTCATTTCGTATTTTTCATTCATTTACTGATTTATTTTGAGAGAGCTAAATGACCGTGAAATTGAAAAGCACTACAAAATAAACTCTGAAAAGGTTGAAACTTGGCATGGTATCATCATTTCACCCACATGGCATGTGCAGAAAAGTAGAGAGGGCCACGGCAAAAACTGGATGCACTTCGTGTACAAAATGAACAATCTCTTTCGAGGTATCAGGGTTTTGTACGAAAACTCATATGTTACAAAAAATTCATTTTTTTGAACTCATTTGAACTCCAGACTTTTTGTATGTTCAAAATGCACCATTCAAATCCACATCATGAACTATCAACCCTTTCTGAATTCATTTCATATTTTTCATTCATTTACTGATTTGTTTTGAGAGAGCTAAATGACAGTGAAATTGAAAAGCACTACAAAATGAACTCTGAAAAGGTTGAAATTGGCATGGTATCATCATTTCACCCACATGGCATGTGCAAAAAAGTAAAGAGGGTCACGACAAAAACTGGATGCACTTCGTGTATAAAATGGACAATCTCTTTCGAGGTATCAGGGTTTAGGACGAAAACTCATATGTTACAAAGGCATTGCATTTTTTTGAACTTATTTGAACTCCAGACTTTTTGTGTGTTCAAAATGCACCATTCAAATCCACATCATCAATTATGAACCCTTTCTAAATTCATTTGGTATTTTTCATTCATTTACTGATTTGTTTTGAGAGAGCTAAATGACCGTGAAATTGAAAACCACTACAAAATGAACTCTGAAAAGGTTGAAACTCGGCATGGTATTATCATTTCACCCACATGGCATGTGCAAAAAAGTAGAGAGGGTGATACGTCCAAAACGTATCTATAATTTCTGCTTGCTCCATGCCACTTTTGGGTGTTATTGCTATGATATTTATACACTTCCATACACTTTTGATCATATTTGGACTAACCTACTAATCCAGTGCACCCCAGTGCCAGTTTCTGTTTTCGGCTGTTTTTGTATTTCAGGTTTTCACATTACGAGAACTGTCAGGAAAAATCCAGAAAAATTATATAAAAAATCAGCGTTCCAGAACCTACCTTGCGCCCGAAGTACAGCCGGGGGGGGCCACCAGGGCCCCAGGCGCCCTAGCGGTGCCCCCCCCTGGGCCGCGCCGGGGGGCGCCTGGGCCCCCCGAGCCCCGTCTGGTGCCCCCCTTTGGCATATATTTAGAGCGTCCTTCGAAACCCTCGGGACGGGAACTCTTTTTCGCGATCTCATCTCTGTTCCGCCGCCGCCGCCGCTTCCAAGATCGGGAGCACCAGGAGAACTCTTCCCGGCACCCTGCCGGAGGGGAGGATCACCATCGGGAGCTTCTCCACCACCTTGGACGCCTCCCGGATGAGTTGTGAGTAGTCTCCCTTGGACCATGACTCCATGACCAGTAGCTATGTGATGTTCTCCTCCCGTTCTTGTGCTTCACTAATTAGTCCTCGTGAGCTGCCCTACATGATCGAGGCACATATGTAATCCTTATGCTGTTGCTATGATGAGTTTGCTGGGATCCGATGGATTATGAGATTATGTTCAGATTGTGATTGAGTAATATATTTGATCTACCTCTTTTATATTTATGTTCATAAGTAATTCTTGCATGTTCTCCGTTGTTATTTATTGCTTTGGCCAAGTAATACGTAGTGACTCCAAGAGGGAACGTTATGCTCGATTGTGGGTTCATGCCCCTCGATGACTAGCTTGAGTGACAGAAACATGAGTCTAGGGGATGTGCTGTTGCCACAAGGTGGAAAACAACGGTGCTTGTGCCCGCGGGTGCAAGGATTGTTTACTTTACGCAAAGTTCTTTTAATGCAGTTGTCTGTTGCATTGAGTTTACACTATGGGTGGGTTCGCAACTTAATACCAGTGAGATGTTCTGGATAGATATCTCAAGGTGGATGATTAGTAGTAGATATTGATGGATTTCGGTCTACTTACTTTGGCGTACCGCCCATGATTTGAACCTCAACCTTTCTTGCAATGTAGTCAGCATTGGTTTGCGTTCGTGGTCCTGTCAATTGCCCAGCTGTAATTCGTTTACCTCACATAGCTGTTTTATCGTCTTTTGGCAGGGAGACATCACTAGTGAACATCATGAGACTCCGGTCCATATTACCATCATTGATCACATCCGCTATTTACTTTTCGCTATTACTTACTATTGCAAACATTATCTATCACTACTATCATTTGCGTTTAATCCTTTGTGAACTACAAGGCCGGAGGGATTGACAACCTCTCTGTACTTGTTGGGAGCAAAGTTATTTGTATCTGTGTGCAGGTCCACGTTGATTGCTAATATCTGGCGCCGTTAGCAGTTGACACCTACTTGTTGAACCTAGGAGTCTCTGGGGATTCGATCCTTGGCATCTTTGCTAAGGGAAAAACTTCCACAACACTGCATCTCACACCTTCCACTTGGGGTAACCAACGAGGGGTTAGAGGCCCATCAAGGAGTTTTTCTGGCGCCGTTGCCGGGGACTCCACTCTTTAGGATAGGGGAGTTGCATGCTATCTTTTACCTTTGCTTTTTAGTCTTGTTAGTTTACCTTTCAGTTTTTGCTTTAGTACCTTTTATCGAAAATCACAAAAATAGTTATCTTGCTTGCTTGCTACTATGGGTTCCACCGAGAACACCAAGTTGTGTGACTTCACTAGTCACAACAACGATGACTTTATCAGCACACCTATCACTACACCTGCCACTTCAGCACCTTCGTATGAAATTAAACCTGCTTTACTGAACTTAGTCATGAAAGATCAATTCTCCGGTGCTGGAGATGATGCTGCTTTACACTTAAACAACTTTGTTGAACTTTGTGATATGCAAAAGTACCAAGAAATAGATGGTAATATTGTTAAGCTTAAGCTTTTTCCTTTCTCCTTGAGAGGAGGAGCTAAAATTTGGTTTCAGTCTTAGCCTAGAAATAGCATAGATTCATGGGACAAGTGCAAAGATGCTTTTATCGGAAAATACTATCCACCTGCTAAAATTATCCAACTTAGAAGTAACATAATGAATTTTAAACAATTGGATAATGAACACGTTGCCCAAGCTTGGGAATGTATGAATTCTCTTATCAAGAACTGCCCTACTCATGGTTTGACTACTTGGATGGTTATCCAAACTTTTTATGCAGGCTTGAACTTTACCTCGCGGAACTTGTTAGATTCGGCCGCGGGAGGAACTTTTATGTCAACTACACTTGGTGCTGCCACAAAGCTTCTCGATGAGATGATGACAAACTATTCCCAATGGCACACCGAACGCGCTCCAACAGGTAGGAAGGTAAACTCTGTCGAGGAGATTTCCTCCTTAAATGAAAAAGTTGACTTGATCATGTCTCTACTTTCGAAGCAATCTTCTGTTGATCCTCGCGATGTTCCTTTAAATTCTTTGATTGCTCAATAACAAGTAGATGTGAACTTTATCTCTAGAAACAATTTTAACAACAATGCTTATAGGAGTAACTTTGGTAGCAATCCTAGACCGTTCCCCTCTAATTCTTATGGGAACAACAATGCTTATCCTATCACCAAGAACTCCACTACTGAACTAGAGACTATGCTTAAAGATTTCATCACTACCCAAAAAGCCTTTAATAAGAGTGTAGAAGAAAAACTACATAAACTAGATGATCTTTCTTTTAAGGTAGACCATTTAGCCAATGAGGTAAAATTGCTAAAAATTAAAACTTCTCCTCTTGAGGAGAGGGAAGTCACTCCTATAAATGCTATTCAAGTGCAAATTAATGAAAACATTAGGATGATGGCTAAACTTAAAGAAAGATGGGCTAGAGAAAGGGAGGAAGAAGATAGAATTAAGAGCCTTCCTACCCACCACACTGTTGCTACTATCCAAGTTGTTGAGGATATCCAAACTCTTAGCACCCAATGTACTCCTGGTCCCATTGGACCTATTAATGGTGATGCTATGACTATAGAAACTACCAAACAAGTGAACCTAAAGGACACCACTACCACTTTACTTGATGCTAATGACCTTGATTTTGATAATTGCACTCTTACCGAAGTTATTGATTTCCTTCACAAGATGTCTAGAGATCCCCGCACTAGCACGCTTAACCTTGCCTTCACGGAGCATATCAATAATGCTCTCATCAAAGCTAGGGAGGAGAAACTTAGAGTAGAAGCCTCCATACCTAGAAAGCTAGAAGATGGTTGGGATCCTATGATAAAAATTAAATTGAATGACTTCTCTTGCTATGCATTATGTGATGTTGGAGCCAGTACCTCTGTTATGCCCAAAAGAATATATGATATGCTTAAATTGAAACCTTATGATTCTTGTTCTTTTGGTGTTCGTCTCGTTGATTCTTCCATAAAGAAACCTTTGGGGAGGATCGACGATGTTCTTATCGTTGTTAATGATAATTATGTTCCCGTTGATTTCACTACTATGGATATTGAATGTGATCCTTCATGTCCAATTATTTTGGGACGTCCCTTTTTACGCACCGTTGGTGCTATCATTGACATGAAAGAGGGTAATATAAAATTTCAGTTTCCTCTCAAGAAAGGGATGGAACACTTCCCTCGTAACAAGATCAAGTTACCTTTTGAGTCCGTTGTACGGGCTAGCTATTCCTTTACTCTTGATAAAACTTGATCTCTATGCATTATGCCTAGCTTAAAGGCATAAAAGAAAGCGCTTTTGGGAGGCAGCCCACATTAATAAATTTTTATATTTTGCTGTTGTTGTGTCTTGATGTTGTTTACTACAGTAGCATCATCATTGTATCTTTGCTTTTCATATTTGTGCCAAGTATAGCCTCTGATTGCTATAAAGTTCAAAAGTTGTGAGGTGCTGTCCAGGAAACAGATTCTGTCCTTGGACAGAAAAATTCGTATAAAATCACCAGATCATCTTTTTGGTCTGAATTTTTTCGACAGCATTCTATATATAATTTTCTTTCGTGCGTCTGTTCTGAGTTTTTTGATTTGAGTTGCAGAAGTATCCCGAACAAATCATTTACTACCTGCTGTTCTGTTTTTCTCAGATTATGTCCTGTTTTGCCTTTCCTTCATTTTGCAAACCAAGAGCTTGCTTTTTCTTTGCAAAAACCTTTTGGCAATCTTGAGAAACAGTAGAACTTCAACAATATATTTATTTCCAGCAAGGAACAATTATTTTATTAAGGGTACTAACCTCGCTAATCAGATTATGATGAGTTATGTATGAAGGGAGTTTTCAAGTGTGCGAGGGAAGATGATAAAAAGATTCAGGAGTGTCAAGCGCTCAAGCTTGGGGATGCCCCCGTGCACCCCCAAGAAATATTCAAGGAGACTCAAGCGTCTAAGCTTGGGGATGCCCCCGTGTATCCCCTTCTCCATCAACATTATCAGTTCGTCTTTCGTTCCGCTATATTTTTATCACTTCATGTGTTATGTGCTATGCTTGGAGCGTCTTGCTTTTAGTTTTCTTTTTAGTTTTTCATAACGAGTCGGAACTCAGCGTTCTTTATGTGGGAGAGAAACACGCTCCACTTCTACCTAGAACATAACATAGAATTTTCATGTCTATCTTTGTTGTGTGTGTTCTTTGTCTTTTAATAGCTACTATCATGTTCAGCTCTTAGTATTCATGCTTATCTTTTCAAAGAGCTTTTGTTTAGTTGGTTGCTTGAACTCTCTTTAATTATCATGCTTATCTTATTAAGAGAGTTTGCTTCCGTTGCATTGGTTGATATGTCTATGATAAAGATGCTACGTGCATAATGGCGCTTAGTAGTTCAGGTTTTCTTATGGTTAGTCTCAAATAGCTGGGGGATTCCCAATGTGTTATTGGAGTACCAACTTGATTTGTTTGCCTATGATGTGGTATGGTTTAGTAATATCTTCCTTCGAGAATTTATTTTGATTGACTTGGCGTATGCTCACGCATATTTAAGACTTTAAAGAAAGTCTGTCAAGCCTTGATAATCTTTTATTTCTGAGTAGCGATATAACTTCCATGCCTGATTCAATGTTGCTTTGTCGCTCTGCATGATTATGACCGTCATTGCTCTCTTAGTTGGTCGCTCCCAGTCTTTTGCTAACCTCCACCTGTACTAAGCAGACTAACTTTGAAATACATAGCTCATGGGAAAGTAGCTTAAAAACTATTGTGGTAAAGAATATGTTGCCTATGTATCTTATTTCTTATAAGTTGCTTGCTGAGCGGTAACCATGTTTCTGGGGACGCCATCAACTATCACACTTTTGTTGAATATCATGTGAGTTGCTATGCATGTTCGTCTTGTCTGAAGTAAGGGTGATTTGCCATGGGTTGAATGAGTATGCATATTGTTAGAGAAGAACATTGGGCCGCCAACCAAAGCCATGTATCATGGTGGAAGTTTTAGCTTGGACATTAATCCTCAATCTCTTATGAGAATATGCTTAAGCATTAAAGAGGAGTCCATCATCTATTTTCTATGTTGTCCCGGTATGGATGTCCTCAAGTTGAGATCTATCAAAAACGAGAAATCAAATGCGATTTATCTCCTTGGACCTTTGTACAGGTGGCATAGAGGTACCCCTTTGTGACACTTGGTTGAAACATATGTAATGCAATGATAACCCATGGAAATTCGAGCTAATTAGGACAAGGTGCGAGCACTATTGGTATTCGATGCATGAGGCTTGCAACTTATAGGATGTCTTATGCATGACACATATGAAGTACTACTACCGTTGACAAAATTGCTTCTATGTTTTCAAAATAAAAAGCTCTAGCACATAACCATTCTTTTACTTTTATGTTGAGTCTCCACCTTCTTTCTTCAAGCACCAACTACTGAGAGCATGATTGTCATTCTAAGTGTAATGTGCATTGTTCCAAAGTAGCATTGTCTTTTGCATGATTGTGATATCGTTTATTTTGAAATCATTGTATCTAGTCATCACTTAAACCTTGAAGGTGCCCCTGCATTTATGTTTTGCTTCACTAAAGGGGGCAAGCTAGATATCACTTTATCATATTTGCACACCATGTTCATTGCAAATCTTTTTGATGTTTCAGTTTCATATTGTAAAACTTTCAGTCCTTTGTGATTTTCTCATGAGGCAACTTAATTACAACAGATTCATTGTCTCAGTAAGCTTTTGTCATATGACTATAAAAAGTCCTATATGGTTAATAGCATGTCACCACAGAAATTATTCTTGTTATCATTTACCTACTCGAGGACGAGCAGGAATTAAGCTTGGGGATGTTGATACGTCCAAAACGTATCTATAATTTCTGCTTGCTCCATGCCACTTTTGGGTGATATTGCTATGATATTTATACACTTCCATACACTTTTGATCATATTTGGACTAACCTACTAATCCAGTGCACCCCAGTGCCAGTTTCTGTTTTCGGCTGTTTTTGTATTTCAGGTTTTCACATTACGAGAACTGTCAGGAAAAATCCAGAAAAAATATATAAAAAATCAGCGTTCCAGAACCTACCTTGCGCCCGAAGTACAGCCGGGGGGGGGGGGCACCAGGGCCCCAGGCGCCCTGGCGGCGCGCCCCCCCTGGGACGCGCCGGGGGGGCGCCTGGGCCCCCCGAGCCCCGTCTGGTGCCCCCCTTTGGCATATATTTAGAGCGTCATTCGAAACCCTTGGGACGGAAACTCTTTTTCGCGATCTCATCTCTGTTCCGCCGCCGCCGCCGCTTCCAAGATCGGGAGCACCAGGAGAACTCTTCCCGGCACCCTGCCGAAGGGGAGGATCACCATCGGGAGCTTCTCCACCACCATGGACGCCTCCCGGATGAGTTGTGAGTAGTCTCCCTTGGACCATGAGTTCATGACCAGTAGCTATGTGATGTTCTCCTCCCGTTCTTGTGCTTCACTAATTAGTCCCCGTGAGCTGCCCTACATGATCGAGGCACATATGTAATCCTTATGCTGTTGCTATGATGAGTTTGCTGGGATCCGATGGATTATGAGATTATGTTCATATTGTGATTGAGTAATATATTTGATCTACCTCTTTTATATTTATGTTCATAAGTAATTCTTGCATGTTCTCCGTTGTTATTTATTGCTTTGGCCAAGTAATACGTAGTGACTCCAAGAGGGAACGTTATGCTCGATTGTGGGTTCATGCCCCTCGATGACTAGCTTGAGTGACAGAAACATGAGTCTAGGGGATGTGCTGTTGCCACAAGGGGGAAAACAACGATGCTTGTGCCCGCGGGTGCAAGGATTGTTTACTTTACGCAAAGTTCTTTTAATGCAGTTGTCTGTTGCATTGAGTTTACACTATGGGTGGGGCTCGCAACTTAATACCAGCGAGATGTTTTGGATAGATATCTCAAGGTGGATGATTAGTAGTAGATATTGATGGATTTCGGTCTACTTACTTTGGCGTACCGCCCATGCTTTGAACCTCATCCTTTCTTGCAATGTAGTCAGCATTGGTTTGCGTTCGTGGTCCTGTCAATTGCCCAGCTGTAATTCGTTTACCTCACATAGCTGTTTTATCGTCTTTTGGGAGAGAGACATCACTAGTGAACATCATGAGACTCCGGTCCATATTACCATCATTGATCACATCCGCTATTTACTTTTCGCTATTACTTACTATTGCAAACATTATCTATCACTACTATCATTTGCGTTTAATCCTTTGTGAACTACAAGGCCGGAGGGATTGACAACCTCTCTGTACTCGTTGGGAGCAAAGTTATTTGTATCTGTGTGCAAGTCCACGTTGATTGCTAATATCTGGCGCCGTTAGCAGTTGACACCTACTTGTTGAACCTAGGAGTCTCTGGGGATTCGATCCTTGGCATCTTTGCTAAGGGAAAAACTTCCACAACACTACATCTCACACCTTCCACTTGGGGTAACCAACGAGGGGTTAGAGGCCCATCAGGGGGTCACGACAAAAATTGGATGCACTTCGTGTACAAAATTGACAATCTCTTTCGAGGTATCAGGGTTTAGGACGAAAACTCATATGTTACAAAGGCATTGCATTTTTTTGAACTTATTTGAACTCCAGACTTTTTGTGTGTTCAAAATGCACCATTCAAATCCACATCATCAATTATCAACCCTTTCTAAATTCATTTGGTATTTTTCATTCATCTACTAATTTGTTTTGAGAGAGCTAAATGACCGTGAAATTGAAAAGCACTACAAAATAAACTCTGAAAAGGATGAAACTTGGCATGGTATCATCATTTCACCCACATGGCATGTGCAAAAAAGTAGAGAGGGTCACGGCAAAAACTGGATGCACTTCGTGTACAAAATGGACAATCTCTTTCGAGGTATGAGGGTTTATGACGAAAACTCATATGTTACAAAGGCATTGCATTTTTTTGAACTTACTTGAACTCCGGACTTTTTGTGTGTTCAAAATGCACCATTCAAATCCACATCATCAATTATCAACCCTTTCTGAATTCATTTGGTATTTTTCATTCATTTACTGATTTGTTTTGAGAGAGCTAAATTAGATATAAAATGTTAGCTAGATAATTTTAGATATCGAAATGTTAGTTAGATATAAAATTTTAGATATAGGAATGTTAGAAAGAAATTTTAGATATATTTGCGGCAATGTTAGATAGATAAATTTTAGATATAGAAATGTTAGTTAGATATAAAATGAAATACCATATAAAAAATTATTTGCGCGCTACCCAGTGGGCCTGCAAGGCCTTGGGCCTGAATTTGCAGGCCCATAAAGGCCCAGCAGACTCACAGGGCAGCGCGGAAAAGTTAGGCCCACAAGCCTGCATTAGAGAGGAGCTCGAAGGAGCAGCTGCGACGGGGTTTCTAAACCAGTTCGGCTGCCCTTCGCTCGGCGAGGTGGGACTAAACTTTGCCGCAGAGCAGCTCTGCAAGCGCAGGCCATTAGTACTGGTTCGTGTCTCCAACCGGTGCTAAAGGCCTATCCTTTAGTACCGGTTGGAGCCACCAACCGGGACTAAAGCCTTAATTTCCCACCGCTTCGTCTGACCAAAATTGGCCTTTAGTACCGGTTGGTGGCTTCAACCGGTACTAAAAACCTCTCCTATATAAACAGCACACCAAAAATTCAGTTTCTTCTCCCTCAATCGCTCGCGCTCCTCACGCGTCGCTACTGCCCGCACGCACCCGTCGCCGCCCCCTGCTCGTCCCGCGCCGTCGTCGTCGCCATCCACGTTGCCGTCGTCGTCGCCGCCCCCGGCCCCGTCGCCGCCCCGTCGTCGTCGCCGCCCCGCCGATCGTCGTCGCCGCCGCCGCCGATCGTCGTCGCCGCAGACGATCGTCGCCGCGCTGTGAGCCCCATGCCGCCCCCCGTACACACACATATTATATTTAGATTTTAGTTTTTTTATATTTTTAGTTATACAAATGTTAGCTGAATTTAAAAAATGTTACTTAGTTATATAAATGTGAGATGAATTTTATGTTTTTATAGTTTTTTTTATAGTTTTAGTGATAGAATGTACTTATTTAGTAAGAACTAGTTATTTAGTAAAAACTAGTTTATTTTTAGTATGAACTAGTTTATTTTTAGTAAGAACTAGTTCATTTTTATTTATATTAAGTGCTTATTAGTTGAACTAGTTAGTTCAATTAATAGAGAACTAGTTGAATTAATAGACCTAGTTTATTCTTTTAGTTCAAGCAATATTCCCGCATCGACGTCGACGATGCCTATCCCGCATTCTCGTCGTCGAGTCAGCGGAGGCCTGCTTGATCAGAGGGGTCATGTTTGGGACTGGGCTCCGCCGGGCTGGTACTGGGAGGTGCTTCCTTCCGGGGGGCGCAGCTTCGTGAGGAGCCAGCCCGTTGTTCACCCGAACCTTCTTTGTTAGCGGGCGCATGGGCCAGTGACAGTGCGGAGGCTTGAGGACCCCGCGGAGGTTGTACGTCACTGTGTCAGGTTCGACAATACCTGGCAGGTTCTTCAGGGATCTCACTGGAGCTATGATCCTGTGATGATTCCTTCTCTATGGGTGTCCACCGCCCGAGCCGATACCCGTCGTTTGCTAGGGTTTTAGCTGTATTAATTAGTGATGTTATATGTATGATATTATATTCAAGATGTATTAGTGTTAATATTTCAATGATGTACGGACGCAATAGATGATAGAATTAGTTTTGCCTATTAGTGGTTTTAGTGCTGTATTAATTAATTTAACTAGTTGATTGAATTAATTGAACTAGTAAGTGTTTATCAACCTATGTTTTACCTATGAACATAGGAAATGTCCTCTGACGAAGAAAACGATTTCGTTATGTGCGAACACTGCGAAGACCAGCGCGGTCTGTGCGACAGAAATTTCCTAGTTGATGATAGGCGCTTCAACATCAAGCTGGATGAGACCTTCGACGTGGATACAGTAAGTCACAAGGACAAGTCTTTTTCATAATTTTAAATTTTCACTATTTGCTTCAACTTATAATTTTAAATTTTCACTATTCTCTACTAGCGTACCCCCTACCATGCAAGAATTTTTGTCTTGGATAAGATAGGTTTCAGTCCTAACAAAACTATGGAGGTAAAGAGAGTTTATTTGAAGACCTACCATGGTTATACCTTCGATGTCAAATTATACAATGCAGACACGTACAACTATTTTGAATGCAAAACTTGGCAAGCATTATGCAAGGCTTATGCATTTGAGCCCGATATGGTTATCACCTTTGATATTCATCCAGGAACTGATATTGAAGGTAATAAAGACATTTGGGTCGATGTGCAGACGTCTCCAGTTCTACCATTATGTGAGTTTCTCAACCATATTTATGTCTTCGATATTATATTCATAAATAGCTGACAACTAATTTATATTGACAGCTTATTTCCATTCAAGCAAACATGTCCAACGCCTGGTAGACAGGACCGTCCACCGTCCGGGGCTGAACTAACTGCGATGAGATAAGTCATTATGTTTCATGGCTTAAAGATCTTGATGCTGTCAAGAGAAATTATTTTACTGAATTTGAAAATCTTAGTACTCAAAACATGCGACCAATAGTGCTCGTATTGAACTACGGTCACATCTATTTACGCAAGATGGTAATATTTTTACTATTTTTCCTCAGTGCATCTTTTGCATACATTATTTTTCAGGCTAAACTTCTTTGCTAAGTATGTTATTATATGATGTTCTTTAACAGGGACTCCCGATGACAGTTGTGCCTCAGTGGATCGGTAATAAAGGTCGCATGTCAATTTTTAGCTTACGGCCAAGACATCCTACATTGCACATGAGTGCATTCAGGATTTCTGGCACCGAACAATGCTTAATAGTGAAAGACTGGCGCAAAATTCTGAACGATCGCAGAGAAGTACTAGGGGGCAGCAATCAGAAGCGCAGCCCACAATTAGGAGACAGGTTCATCTGCATGCTCCAATATGATGAATCATGAGAGTTACACATGTTCCATGCTATTTTACCTGAGAGAGATCAGCAGGACTGATTATATAGCTAGTTCATGCTCTTAGTACTTGCATCTCATGTCGTGTTCTTCGTCCTGAACTTATATAATCTCAAAATGATTTCCTTTGGGGTCTTATATATGAACGCTTAATTATAATCTCATGACCATGTTGAACTCGATGATATCTTTGCTTCTGGTACAAGTGAATGTTTTTTCTTTAAGCTAGAGTTGGCGGTGATTAGATAGCGGTAATGAGCGACTATGATGATTAGATAGTAGTAATGACTACTATGATGATCATTACCTAGCTATATAGTACTGTTGTTGGTGATGATATGATGCAGGAGTTTTTATATTAATGTGATGATGATGATGATGAGTTCGTATATCATTTATGAAAGAAACCGCATATTCTAACGAGTTGTTAAATCACTAGGAGTATCGCAGATTAGCTACTTAATTTGAAGTGGACGATATGAATCGTCCTAAGTGATCAAGTATATTACTTGATCACTTAGGACGATCCATATCCACTTCAAACTAGCTAATACCCGGTACTTTCACATAGTGATTTAACAACTAATTATAATCTAAGAACAATCTCTAAATTAAATTGATAACACAAAATTAAAGGAAAAAAAAACAAAACCTCCTACAGCATTTAGTACCGATTGGTGATACCAACCGGTACTAAAGGTATCCTCTACCCCGCCGCTGGCTCATGCCACGTGGTGGCCCTTTAGTGATGGTTCGTGCTGAACCGGTACTAAAGGGGGGGGGGGGGCTTTAGTCCCCACCCTTTAGTGTCGGTTACAGAATCGGCACTAAAGGCCCCTACGAACCGGTGCTAAAGCCCGGTTCTGCACTAGTGGGTGTTTGAAGTTGTAGAGAATGGATCTTGCTTGGGTGGTGAGTGGGAGAGGAAGAGAGGCATATAACTAGGCCTGTGAGTGGGAGAGGAAGAGAGAAAGGATGTGAACGGTGCGTGTGTGAATCCGTGTGCGTGCATGTGTATCCGTTCAGTTTTGGCACTATCCGGGCGCGTTCTTGCCTCTGAATCGTTGCAACGAAACGATATGATGTTGTTTGACCGAACGCATGCATCCGAATCAATGCGTAGCTGAATCACTTCGTAATCTGAATCAATACGTGCATGGCCACGTCGCTCACCTCCCGCGCATGCATGCACATCCAACGCCCGCGCATGCATGCCCACGTCGCTACACTTCCATGCACGCAGGCCTGGAAAGGCTGAGACAGGCATTAACAACGCTCACATGCTCGGGCAGCGAGACGGCCCAACGGTCCATCCAGCGCGCCTAATACTTGTTGAGAAAAAAATTCGCCCAGCCAATGAGATTGCATCTCGCGGATCGCTCTCCTCCTCCCTGCAGATACCTTCTAGAAGGGTTAGATCGACGGTCCTTGTTCGTCGCTAGGGTTAGATGGACGGTCCTCGTTCAGCGCTAGGGATAGCGGAGTTTCGGAGGGGTTTGGAGCAGTCAAAGATAGGTTTTACCAGATTTGAAATAAGCATAATAAATTAAATAAAAAACAGAAAATGAAAAACCCGCGCACATAGTCTTCTTATGTCATATACTAATGATTTATGTTGATAAACAAGGTCTACATACGTTTAAACAAAAATTTCATGAGTCTCATGTGATATCTGAAGTATCTCAAATTCTCTTGTATGAAGTGAAGAGAAATGTTTTGCGGAAATGAACATGAAAATTTCAAAAACCTGACCACAACTTCATTTTAGAGTGACTAAGAAGGATCCAGGCTTAGTTTTTCATTTTGATGTTTTAGACTCGTTTAAATATTGGTCAAAGTTAGGTTTGACCAGAATTCAAATGAGCAAAACAAATTTCAAAAAATAATAAAAAACGGAAAACCAGCTGACATAGTCTGTATATATAGAATATATGTGTAGGAAAGTTATTTGGCTGATTTAGACGATGTCGAAAAAAACCTTGCTTAGAAATGAGGCTGTTTACACCACCCTACCTTTCGAGCTCTTTTTTAGCACATTTTTCATGAAATTTTCAAGAACCTCACCACAGCTTCATTTTGGAGTGACTAAGAAGGATCCAGACTTAGTTTTTCATTTTGATGTTTTAGACTTGTTTAAATCTTAGTCAAAGTTAGGTTTGACCAAAATTGAAATGAGCAAAACAAATTAAAAAACTCAAAACTTTGACCAAAATTGAAATGAGCAAAACAAATTAAAAAACTCAAAAAAAAACCAGCGCACATAATCTATGTATATAGAATATATGGGTAGGAAAGTTATTTGGCTGATTTAAACAAGGTCGAAAAGACCTTTCTTAGAAATGAGGTCGTTTACCCTACCTTTGGAGCTCTTTTTAAGCACATTTTTCATGATTGTAAGTTTACCCTACCAAAGTTTTGAAAGAATTGCAACATACAAATATCATGTCAAATTTGAAGTTCTAACATAGGTCCCACATCATTCAAACATAGTTCTAACATAGGTCCAACAACATTCAACAAAAATACACTATTATTAATAATGTTTCATAATTATTTATATAAATAGCGTTGGGGCTTCCATTTGATCCTTGACCTTCTTGCCATCACTTTGCTCCTCGTGCACCTTGTGCTCATTGCTTCTTCTCTTCTCCTCTTGCTTGTCGGTACCTTGTGCATCTTCTTCAAACCTAACGCAGAGCTGTACAAAACATAAAGGTAATGAGATCATGTCAAGTGATAAATGTATAGTAGTATTTGCAAGATTTACATACCTAGCAGAACTCACAACGACAGAAGGTTGGTCACCATTTGGAGCCTCACTTGGATGACCATTTTGGTCCTCACTTGGATCACCATTTGGAGCTAGGGGTGGGCACGGTTAAACCGAAAACCGAAAAACCAAACCGAACCAAACTGTATTAACTGATATGTCGGTTAAATTGGTGGTTTGATTTTTGGTTCGGTGGGAAATTTTAATGTTGTTCGGTGTTTGCTTTGTGTTCGGTTTTCAGTGCCTAGAAACCGAATAGACCGAACAAACCTATATGTAGGATGCCCGTGTAAATACCATCTTCACTCCATCAGGTGGAGGTCTCCCCAAAAAGTAAATTAGGCGACGGCCTCTGCAGCCATCGGCGAACAACTAAACATTCGTCCTGACACCGGCGAGCTAGCAATCACGGCAAATCCTTGTTGGTTGTGATGGACATCCGGCTAGCCGCTAGATCACACGTACTTTTACAACTGCTCTGAGTTTCTATTCTCCCTATCTAACTAGTACTATCCATGAATATCTAGTATGTATGCATGCCTCTTGGTCATGCAAGTAACTACTAGTGTATCATTTAGTGCATGAGCTGGCATCACATGTGCTCTTCCATACATAATACATGGCACGTTTCATGTGATTTTTTCACATAATTATGTTCACTAGTTTGCTTGACCGAATAAAGCATTGCCCGATGTTAAGGTTGCTAGCTCTTGTGACTATTTTATGCATGCAAATCAATGCTCATGAATCATTACACTTATACTAACGAGTGCATGTATTTCGGTTTTTTGGTTAACCAAAGAAACCGAACCGATATATTATGGTTAATATGGTTCGGTTTCTTAACTTTGTGTGCTTGTTTCGGTTTCAATTTCTTCAAAACAGAAATTATAAAAAACCGAATAAACTGAACCATATTAACCATATAAACCGAACGCCCAGCCCTATTTGGAGCCTCACTTGGATCACCATTTGGGTCCTCACTTGGATCAACATTTGGAGCCTCACTTGGATGACCATTTGGGTCCTCACTTGGATCACCATTTGGAGCCTCACTTGGATCACCATTTGGGTCCTCACTTGGATCAACATTTGGAGCCTCACTTGAATCATCATTTGGAGGATATTATGTATCATCGTCAAAATCAATCGGCTGTTAACCATCATCATTTGGAACCTCGTCAAAATCCTCATATGATGCAACCGGCTGTTGACCATCATTTTCATGATCTGTTGCGGCAGCCGGCTGCTGACCAACATTTTCATCGAAACCTTCATCGAAACACTCTCTGAACACTGGATCTACTGTGTTATCACAATACTCACCGAAATGACCAGACCCACCACACCTTGTGCACTTACGCTTACTCGCTCCAAGTCTAGCTCCTTCACTGCGAGGTCTGATTCGACTCTTCCTCGCTCTACCTGCTGCTCTCTTCAGAACTGGAGCGCAAAGTTTGAATCCAAGGTCCACTATGTCCCATTCTTGTTTTCCCTCCGTAGCCGGCAAGGCATACACATATGTGGCTTTCAACCTTACAACTGAGTAGTAATCATGCACATACTGTTGTATGTTCTCTGCTGAACCTGGGAGAGAAGTGATGAAAAACAAGGCATGAATGCATGGCAACCCAGTTATCTGCCATTGCCTACAACTGCAAGTTCTAGCTTCTAAATCCACTGAAGATCTCCATTCCCTCTTCTCTTTATTCAAACTAGCACATATGCCCGTGCGTTGCAACGGGAGCAAACACCCCTGTCTTTTCTAGCACAACGCTCACATGGGCTGAGAAGAATCGCAAAATTCATTTTTTTATACAAACATAATATATGCATTCAAGGATTCATGCCTTGATGGTTATGAACATGCTTAACATTTTTAAGAGAAAAATGAGTATGTTATAAGGAAAAAATGGCTACTTGTATGGTTGTTTGCCCCAATTTTTTAAAACTTTGGTTAACCATTCGATTTTTTCGTATATAGCATAAAAACTAAAATTTCAAACGATATGGAAAGTTCATACCTTACCGAAAACTAAAAACAAAAAAAAACAAAAAATTGGTTCGGTTTGGTTTGTTTGCAGGATTGTTTTTTAGTTGGATTTTAAAATGCACGTGATCCTTTGGTGACTTCATAAATCTTAAGATGATATTTCGACTCAGTCTTTTAAAGATGCTTATAGGAAGTTTTAAAAAAAAGATGCTTATAGGAATAGGATATATGTATATTTGTTCATAGGGGTGCATGTGCATATTTTGTATGCTTTAGCGTTTCTACCGTGTTAAAAAAAAACAGTTAATATCCTGGTGGTCTTTCCATGTGTACGTAACAAAGAGTACAATATTGTACATAGAAAACAGTTAATTGTCAACTCAAAAAAAGAAAATCATTGGTAGCCTTTCCCCAATGGACAACAAAGAGGGAAATCATGCATCAGGTGCCCACCTCCACGTTCCTGCCCAAATTCCTGTTTTGTTGCTCCCGATGGATGGAATGTTAAACAAACAGTTAATATTCTGGTGGTCTTTCCATGTGCACGTAAGTACGTAACCAAGTATCTTACGCACTAATAAACCAGCCATTGCTTCTGGTCGTACGTCGCCGGCGTTTTTGCAGAAAAGTCCCTCTCTTTTTATATATTCAACCCACGGTCCTCGTCATAAGTCAGCCCGAACCGATATCGACGAGATAAAAGAATAAAAATAGCCCAGCCACTCGCGCGACCCTGCCTCCTCGATCCCATCTCAACCTCCAGCACGCCGCCACTTCCGCCACCTCCTGCCCCGTCCCACCTCACCGCGCGCCGCCCTCCGCCACCGCGCGCAGCCACCTTCTAGCCTGCCCAGCCCCGCCCCGCACCGCCTGCCCCCGCCGCTGCAGCTGTCCGAGATGGCCTGGATCCGCGGCGAGAGGCAGGTTCTGGAGGCGGAGGGCTGGATTCGGTCGATGGGATGACCTGCATGAGACCGACGGCGACGAGGCTGGATCCGATCGATGGGGCCTACCCGGCAGCCCGGCAGCAGCGCTCCGTCCACACCCCGCGCTGGACCGGCAGCAGCAGCGCTCCCTCCCTCCTCACCCCATGCTGGACCGACAGCAACAGCGCAGATGGATTCAGCCGCCTGCTCAGCCACGAAGGGCTCCACCCCAGGCCACAAATCGCCCCATCTAGAGTATGTTCTAATATGTATGCTCAAGTTTGTCTTAACTTTTCTCAGGAATCAGAACGCAAACACCTCCAAGGTGAGAAATATGTCCTATTTAGCCTTCTATGCTAGCTATGCTCCTTTATTCTGATGATTATTAGGGAGAAAGAGAGATGGTATACCACAAGTCTGTGTGTACGGGTCAGGCAGTGGTAGATTTTGGGCCAAATACATTATAACTGGCAGGCAACTTCGAAAACTGATTCATTACCCTTGCCTTTGAAATGAATCTTAGTTTGGAACATCTCTTATTTCCTTATCTGTTAGTGCTTGCTTTTATTATCCATAATTTTGCAGGTTCCCCAAATAGGGGTTGTGCTTAGGAAAGAAGAGCCGGGTGAATATTGCAAATGCCTCGCATACCACATCTCCTCCATCAATGCCATCTCTGCTCGGTAGGCTACAAGCACCGATGTGGCCAAGGTGGCATACTTCATCTCTGTATTGCTTCCCAATGGAAGAGAGCGATGTGGATAACAAGGCCACCGGCAAGAGGGAGGCCAGCACGACCAATTCCCTCAAGTTGTACTACTTATTCACCCTTGCAGTGCACAAATTCACCAGGTATGTAGGTTGTGTAGGCAATGTTGTAGCCACCCTGCCTTCTCCAATCTTTTGTAGCAGATTAATGCATAGTAGACGAGTGCTTCAGGCTGTAGATTTGGCTCACTTCCTGAGTACCTCCTGTCTCATGTGGTTAGAGCTATGCGAGTAATTACGATGTTTTGATCATCAAGAAACATCCATGTCAACTATGTGTTCAGTGAATTTCCTTAAGCATATGAGAGTCAGTTGTTTGATGTATTGTCCCAAAAGGTTTAGTTCAATTTTTGGTGTGTTTTTCCTGATTATGAACGAATGGAAGTTGTTATTCTGCACCTCTTTTCTTACATTTATTGATTATTGAAGGGTGCAATTAGGTGCTTAATTAGAAAAAATTCTTGCTAAATTGATTTAGCAGGCTAGATGGCCATTCTAAATTGTTCAAGTGTTTGATATGCCCATTTCCGCTCGCACACTGTTTTTTGAATACATTCACAGTTTTAGCACCAATTGAACTAAAATAAGTAGGCTTCTTTTCATAATTAATATCTACAGATCCTACTTTGTTAGTGCACGTGAATGCAAGGATATGTACAATTAGTCGATGGGTTTGGCATGCAGCAAGCTGTCACCAAGTAAGAGAAGGTGTTAAACAAATCTTGATGTTGGAGATGAAGTGATTGGCAAGGAGATGTGAGGTATATGGCTATGCTGCCATGGAGCAGTACGAGAGCGCCATTTTCTTGAAGGTCAACGACAAAATGTGAGAAAGAAGGTGTCTTTCTCCTTCAGAGTGTATACAACATTGAATCAAGGCAGTTTTTTTCTTTTAAGTCGAGGGCATTTAACTACTGGAGCCAATTGTAACATGGAGGCCCGTGTTGTGCTCGCACCACGATCTCTGACATCTGTGGCGTCAGCAGCCAACCAAGTTCTCTTCATATCCAATGCAACTATCAATTGCAGCGTTGACTGTATCATCGTTCTTAGGTAAGCACGTATCTTTGCTACTTCCGAAATTAGATTTTGAAGTATTTCACTTCTTTCGTATCCATATTACGGTGTCCAACCACCACTCTTGGATGGCTATCTCTATTGTAACATTGATAGACTGTTATATGGTACATACAAATTGAAGTCATTTGTACATATTTTCCATTCTGTTGCCGACGTTTAGATATTACTTTGGTTTTACTTGCCTTAGAGTGTGTTATTGCGACGTTACATTCTTTTTCTATTAATTATCAGAGAGACAAATGGAGAGTAGGAGGATGAATGGGAGGTGGTTGCATCTGTTAACCTTTAGGAATTTTTGTGTCGCTCTCTGCTTTTTCGATTCATAGGTCTGCTCACATCCAAGGATCTGATATATGGTATTGTAAACTTGTCCAGTATATTATCTACCTGCTCCTGGTAATAAGCTTTCAGTTAGTGGATACCACTGACATTTCTGTGTGGTAAAGACAACCATCTTCTACAGGACATGTGCTAAGACAAAACACTTTAGATTCCTTCTACGTATAACATGTAACACGATCCGACTGATGGTTGCCATCTATGTTGTCAAGTGTATTGTTCACTACTTGGGATCGTCATATTGTATGATGAGCAGTCGGTCATCTCTTAATCAGTTTGGGATATAATCCGTTTGTATTCTTCTAATTGTTTCAGTTCACAATTCTAGCCGATGAAATTTGGTCCACATTTGTGTACGTATGCAGAACAAATGTCCAGTAGAAGAGTTTGCTGCAGTGATTCCATGGGTCTCACAAATATCTAGGATAGATAGAATGTTCTAAAGATCAGATTACTTCTCATCGAGTGGAACGATTGTGTGTCTTGGTATTTCCTGTTTTCTTTGGTTTTGTATCCTAGAATTTTTTAACATGTGCATATAGAGTGGAGCATCTAATAGTAGTTGAAAAAAGTTTTTGGGTAGTTTGTTGAAGATTCCATTTATTTCTACATTATGAATGTAGCTACTTAGTCAACTGAGTTCCTTTAGCAGACCACATTTACTGATATGCCTTACTTTCTCATTATAGATAATGGTTGGTGTAGCAATGAAAGGCATATATATTGTAACAAGCATCCTAGCTTTCTCATATCTTTCTTGTGATGTTTATATGCTCTTTTAAAGATTTCTCATTAGATTTATTGTTGATTTTGATGAATCATCTGTCTTGAACAAGCTAGACATCATACATTAGTAAAATTTTGAGTAAATTTCATGAAGTTGTATAATTCAGTCTAAATGTCATCGTATATTCAGCAATAGTTCAAAACTAATCTTAAATATACTATATGAACTGTTTTTCATATTTTGTAGCCCCCCCTAGATCCACCACTGGACATTAGGGTACGATATATGTCATCATCCACTTATATGCTCCTTCAGTTCTAAAGAAAACATAGGTATTTGACTCTTTTTTGTTTACATCCAGCATGCAGACAATGATAAGAGGAAATTAGTATTAATAGCACGATTTGCTGAATTACTTGGCTTGGTATGGTGCTCCCGTATACTTGGAGACACTGTGCAGTGTTAGATTTTGTGTGATGTGATGGTGGATGTGAATCTGGCAGTGAAAGAGGTCACGAGGATTGGAGGAGTGTCTCCTTCTCCATCATGGTTTGTGGTGATCTGCAGGTCAGTATGGGAATCCCTATCTGCCCATACAACTGATACTCAATTTTCTAGCACTCGGTACATCATGGTCTTGCTGTGCTTTTATTGTTTGGTTGGTGTAGAATCTGTCAGCTCTTACCAAGAGTCTCTAGCTTCGAACCTGACTCCTTTAGTAGTTGGATCATTGCACGCGTGGAATTAATCGCAAGTACTTCTTCTATTGATCACAAGATCAGAATTATTGCCCTATGGTGAGACCTGCATTTTTTGTATAGTGCATTCTAGGCTTTGTAAATGTTGAAACATAAATTGGCACCAGATAATTATTATGCACTTTTAGAAAAGTAGGTGTTGAATATATACTATGCCCGCGATGTACAGCCAACGACCTATGATGCTCAGCATGCATGAATGCAGAGTTCTTATAATGTACACTATTTGTTTGCTTTTATACATAATTTAGATGTAGTGGCATTGTATTGATAAATGATGAGACAGCTCCAGTCACATATGTGCAGAGGCCATGGCGCCAAGGAAGCGGCTCCTGCTACAGTGCCGGAGAAGTTATCCCCTCATCAGATTACGAGGTTCCTCAGTTACACCTGCAACTTAAAAGTTGTTCCTTTTTGTTTTTGCAAATTTTAAATTCAGTGTATTAGAGAACATCCACAAAATTATCAAAATGTTCCATTGCTTTGATGTACCATCTGTTCATGAACTAACTTTCAAATGGGAGGAATGTGATGTTCAATTGTCATTGATAATGTTTCAGACTTGAGTTTGCATCACCATTGTGTTACTAAACAAATCGTCCTTTTTTCACTTGTGATTATGCACTAGAGATTTGCAAGGATGTATTGCATTGTTTCTATACTGATCTGATGCACTCTAACTTTGGAATGTGAACAAATGTGATCTTCAATTGGCATTGATGATTCAGACTTAAGTTTGCTAATACTATAACTGACATAAATTTGAGTGTTACTCGCCTATGCAAGTGGATTGAGATTTTTGTTATCCTGTTGTCTTTAAAGCAAACGCTGTTCAAGGTTCCTTCTTAATCTTAGGCTCAGTGTAGTCTTCATAATCTCGATTGAGTAGCAAGCCTATGGCTGGAGTGTACTTCAGTTGACCAACACGGCCGGAGGTGTTAATCAGACTTGCAACGGAGATATCCATTATCTCATGCTTTATTCTTTATGTAGTATGATGGAGTTCGTTCATAACTAACTTAGTGCTCTCAGTCACTCGTGATTGATACAAAGGGTATGGACATGTCGTACGCTGACCATTTGGACCTCATTTACAAAGTAAATGTCTTTTAGGTAGCTGACAAATAATTTGATGGCCTTCCTAATCCAGCCAACAACCATCAAACCTATGGTGCACTTCTAAACTATTATTGCTCATCTAAAAAAGAAGAGAAAGCAACATAACTTTATCATAAGATGGATGAGCTTGGCATCAGCCAGTACTCTGCCCATCAACAATCTGGTGTCCATTTACATGAGGTCACATAAATATCTAGATTGATCGATCGTTAGTGGTCTTGGGGCTGTTTGGTTACAGTTCAAGGTAGTTCACTTCATAACACTCAATTCCCTCCTGCTCACCGTGTAATGCAGCATAGTACTAACTTGTCAAAAAAAGTAGCATAGTACTATGCACAGACACATGAGAACTACGATCAGCACCTAAATTACTGCTCAGTTTTTTTAACTTATTAAGAAGCTGATTTTGTTTCTCCTGATGCATTGTTATTTGTAAGGATCATTATTCTATAATTTCTGATGTTCTGCATGTATAGAAATATCACGCAAAATTTGTATTGAACTGCGAAATATGTATGCATCCGCTGCAATCCAAATGCCAGTCACCATAAAATGACAACATTTAAAAATATTGTCAAAAAAACACCTTCTCAAGATAAACAAATATTCGTGTTTTCCTGAACAAGAAAAAATAAAATTGATTAAAAGACTATTCCATACACAACTACTTTTTCATCGGATGAAATGAGGGCATCTCCAACCGTTGGCCCCCCAGGAGGGGCTAAAAATCTCCCCCTGGGGGCGCACCGGCGCTAAACCGCGCACTGGGGGCGTGATGCCCCCCAGTCGCGGCCCCCCAGGGATTTTGAAAATATTCAAATTCGGCGCAAACACGGCTCAAATTTAACAAGTTTGTTCAAACTTAAACATATTTTACAAAAAAAAAAAAACTACCGCGGGCTACCCCCGCCGTCTCCCTCGCCGCCCGCCCACGCGGTTCTACATGCCGAGGAGGCTGTAGAACCGCGTGTAGTCACCGCCGTCGTCGTCGTCGTCGCCCCCGCCTCCGCCGTCCCTGCTGCATCCCTCCCCCGGTTGGGGTGGCGGGTTGGATGGTCCGGGGGCGTCGTCGTCGTCGCTATCGAGGACGACGACACCGTCCTCGCCCTCGCGCCCACGTTTGCGGGCGGCGATCTCCTCGAGGGCCCGGCACTGCCGGACCATCTCCTTGCGCAGGTGGTCGTCGCGCGACCACCGCATGGCGTCCTCGTCGGAGAAGCCGCGCCGGGCTATCTCCTCGTACTCCGGGGGGAGGCCGGACTCCGTCTTGGGCTCGAGGAGGGCGCCGGAGCTGCGGGTACGCGCGCTGACAGGCGTGTCCTGGGGCTCCTGGGGCTCCGGCTTGACGGGGCGGAGATGGAGGCAGGGAGAGCCGCCGGACGAGGAGGAGGACACCCCGGTCTCCATGCGCCTCGGCTTCCAGGAGCTTCCTCGGCGGCGTGAGAAGGACGGGGGAGCGGGGTACTCGAGGCACGGCATGTTGCCTCCCTCGATATACTCGAGGACGGACTCCAACGTGCGCCCTGGCACGCCCCACCACCGGCGCCAGCCGTCGGCGTTGTACCTGCCGGAGGGCACGACGCCGTTGGTGGCCTCGAGCTGCTCGTTGTACCGGCGGCAGAAGTACGGCTCCCAAATTGTGCTGTCGTGGGCGTACCGGGGCCCTTCCTCGCCGCACGCGGCAGGGACGAGCGGATGCGTGCGATCTCCGCACGCCGCGCAGCGCCGGTAGGCACCTGGGGCACCGGCACGCCGCCGGCGCTGATCCTCCACGCCCCGGGCACCCGCATGTCCGGCGGGACCGGGTACTCGGCCTCGAAAAGGAGGCGAGCCTCGTCCTCGTGGAGATGCCGGCGCCCGAATCCGTTCGCCGCCGCGCCGTCGCCTGGGAAACGCTCGGCCATGCTGTGGCAACTGGTGACGGCGAGAGGAGGAAAGGGGGAGAAGATGAGCGCGTCGTCGGAGGATGATCGGGGGCGAGTCTCTCCTGCGCGCTTCAGTCGGCTTTTATAGGCGGAGAAGCCGCGTGGGAGGCTTGGCCGGCGCGTTACGCGTGGCGTGATTGCGTGGCGGCCGAGGGACGCGTCGCCCAGCCTTCACTGCGCCGCCCGTGAGGCATCAATGGAGGCTGACCGGCGCGGCAGCGCGCGGCAGCTTTGGCATTGATACGCCGCGGGAAACGAGGTGATGAGGACGATGAAGGGGCGAGAAGGGAGTAGAGCCGCTGACGCGGCGGGCCCGTGGCTCTTCGCGCCAAAAACGATTCGCCCGGCGCCCCCGAGCGACCCCAGCGCGCCGGGTTCGGGTTGGGTCCGCCGGCACTAATTTCGGCCCGAGCCGGCGAAAACTGGGCTCTTGGGGACGCGACTGGGCCGATTTTTTGGCGCCGGCGGGCGAAAAAACGCCTGGGGGGCCTTCCTGGGGGCACGGCTGGAGATGCTCTGAGAGTACGGATTTGAGATCATGACGAACATTATTAGGGTACATCCGAATTTCATGGTCTAAAAAGAAATACTCAGTGTAACCTTATTTCTAAAATTAGCAAAAATTGGATTAAAAACTATTTCATAATGGCACGTGGAGCAAGTTATATTTAATATTTTGCCCGGTGCAACGCACGGGCATTTGTATTAGTAGAATATCATGCAAAGAAAATGGTTAATTGTCAAATCAAAAAAAGAAAATCATTGGTAGCCTTCTCCCTATGGACGACAAAGAGGGAAATCATGCCACATTAGTGCGTGTGCTGCTCACATAACGAAGAGTAGAATATTTTGCAAAGAAAACAGTTAATTGTCAACCGGGAAAAAGAAAATCATTTGTAGCGCCTTCCCCCAATGGAAGGCAAAGAGGAAAATCATGCCACATTTGTGCGTGTGCTGCTCTGCAGGCCTTTGGCCACCGCCACGGGATGAGAGCACTGACCGCCCAGCTCTCGCCAATTGTGGGTCTCTCTTCATTTCTTTATTATTCCTTATAATACCTAAATAGTTCATCCCCGCTATCATATTTTTCTTGACATGCAGCCTATCCACATCAGCAAGATTGCCACATCATCATTTATTTAGAGACTTACAAGCGGGACCCAGCACAGTAGAAAACAGACATGTTAGCTTCAGTTACTGTTGTTAGGTCCCATGACAGAGCCTCCCACAGACTAATCCAGCCCAACCCATCTCCCCCACTTTCCCTGACTAAACTCCAGCGGGCCAGGCAGCTTGCTGATTATCAAGACAACACATAACTTATTTAAACTGATGAGATTTTGCATAAATGGGCAAGGTGGTCATTACAGAGACGTACGCAGGTGATGGAGTGCGGCGCAAAGTCGCTATAGGAACAGTTTATTTGAATCAACGTTTATTCTAAATCATAACACTTAGCTAGCCCAGTTGGTTACCAGGGTGGTTGTTTTGTGAGAGATCCTGAGTTTGAGTCTATGGCTGCGCAACTTTTTTTTGAGCGATCGAGGTACGTCGAAAATATTGGTACCACCTCGGATTTTTTTTATAAAAATAACTAAGCGGGACGAAACCTAGAATATCACCTTGCTTTATTAGTAGGTATAGATATAGATATGATATCTCTGCCATGGTACCCGAGCAAAGAGTCATGTTCATTTCCAAGCCTGCTTCAGTTCATTCATCATGGCAGAGCTGATAACATGTTCCATGAATTTTGCCTCGACGATTCCTACACGACAATGAAATTTCTTCATGTTTTGTATCCTTATCCTGTCAACCAAATCCACCACATAATGACCCTTTAGTTTCCGGATCGTTGAGTTGAAAGACTCTGCTAGATTATTATGCACATAGTCAACTTTGCTCAGTTCACTGAATTGGCTTCTGACCCATAACTTGGAGTGGTGTGTTTCCAAGTATTCCTTTACTTTGGGATTCATGTATAACTGCCTCAAGTGGTAGTTGTGCTTCTTCACACTGCAAGTCAAAGATGCTAGCCATAAATTGTCGGTATACACATTTCCTTTGTATTTCTTCACAAAATTTGTAGTAAGGTGATGCATGCATTCCCTATGCTCTACTTGAGGGAACACATTGTCCACGGCTACTTATAAACCTTTGCAGGCATCTGTATGAATTACCAACCCATTGGGATGTGCAATAGCCCGGCGCAGATTATGCAAAAATCAAGTCCAGCTCTCCCCAGACTCTGTCTCCAGCACACCGTATGCAACTGGAAATACGAAACTGTGTGCATGATGTAGGGTGGAACCCTAATCAGCGGATCTTTCACGATTTGGAGAGTGTCCCACGATGAACATGGAGAACACAAGGAGAAAGACGGGGAAAACACAAGAGGAAACACTCAAATCAACACGAAAGTAATCACACAAGCGCTAGATCCACGATACACAGTGCGATACATGATCCATAGTCAACGATGGTGATACAAGGATAGTCTTCTCCGTGAGGAGGTCTTGGAATCCCGTAGGATCTTCTCCGAGGTGGAGGCCTTGAATCCGTAGTGGATCTTCTCCGTAGAGGCGCACGGTCTCGTGGGAGAAATCCACACAAGTCTGAGAAATGAGCTAAACCACAGCTGACCCTAAACGGAATGGGGAAAGGAGTATATATAGTTTACGGGGCGAATGGGTACACGGGCCTCGGCCCAGGGGATGCACGCAGGCATATCAGGGGCCGGACGTCCGGGCGTCGGGCCGGATGTCCGGGGCTTCGCGGGGCGCCGGATGTCCGGGGCGAGGGCCCGGATGTCCGGGCTGGAGCGGTCGAGCCTCGGGTGCTCTCTGGACAGAGGCGCCGGATTTCCGGGCCCGAGGCCGGATGTCCGGGCCGTGCTTAGCCGGATGTCCGGGGCCTGGCCGGATGTCCGGGCCCTGTAGCATCTGTTGCGGGTGGCCTTCTGTAGTGGATCGCCCAGGGGCCGGATGTCCGGGCCAGGGGGCCGGATGTCCGGGGCCTGGAGCCCTTTTCTGCCCTTCTCGATGCAATGTCTCGTCCGTGAACTTGGGGACTTGTCCATCTTCACGCCCTTCTCCAAAGTGGTCTTCTTCACACCTGAGCACACAAAGCACATCCGTTTGAGGTAGCAACCATGTCTCGCAAGATTCGTATGGAAGTAGGGCTAGGAGTGACGTCACCTCGGTCTCGAGAGCTCTAGCACGAGCACGTGTCATTGGTCCTTGAGGCACTTGAGGAGGTGAAGGAGGGTCCATGGGGATGACCTTGGGATGCTCCGCATCATCTCCCCTCCCTTGGGAAAGATCCGACCTCGGATCGAAATCTTCATCACCATGGAAAGGAGAGAGATCCTTGACGTTGAAGGTGTCGCTCACGGAGTACTTGTCTCGCGGGATGTCGATCTTGTAGGCGTTGTCGTTGTAGCGAGCTAGCACCTTGAATGGTCCGTCGGCGGGAGGTAGAAGTTTGGACTTGCGCTCGTGTGGGAAGCGGTCCTTGCGAAGATGAAGCCAAACAAGATCTCCCGGTTGGAACACCATTGGTGCCTTGTTGACGTTGAGCTTGGTGACGAGACGTTGGACTTGTCGCTCGATCATGGCCCTTTTATCTTCGTGCACCTTCTTGAGATAGCTCGCACGTGCACTTGCGTCCATGTTGATGCGCTCTTGTAGTGGTAGAGGTAGAATGTCCAAAGGTGACAACGGGTTGAAGCCGTAGACAACCTCGAATGGCGACTTGCCGGTGGTCGAATGTCGTGCGCGGTTGTAGGCGTACTCGGCGATGGGCAAGCAATGCTCCCATTCCCGGATGTTCCTCTTGATCAACACACGAAGAAGAGTGGAAAGCGTGCGGTTCGTCACCTCCGTCTGGCCGTCCGTTTGTGGATGGTACGCCGAAGAAAAGAGTAGCTTGATTCCGAGCTTGGCACATAGTGTTTTCCAAAAGTAACTCAAGAACTTGACGTCCCGGTCCGACACGATCGTTTTGGGCACGCCATGAAGACGAAGTATCTCCCTGCAAAAGAGAGTGGCAACATGTGAAGCATCGTCGATCTTGTTACAAGGAATGAAATGAGCCATTTTGGAGAATCTATCTACCACCACAAGCACAGAATCTTTGACATTTGGAGTCCTAGGCAAGCCAAGTATGAAATCCATGCTTATGTCTTCCCATGGATGATATGGAATAGGAAGAGGCATGTAAAGACCATGAGATTGAGCTTTGGACTTAGCTTTGCGGCATGTCGAACATCGGTTGGTGAGGCGTGAGACGTCACGAAGCATCTTGGGCCAAAAATAGTTCTTAGAGAGGGTAGCAAACGTCTTGTCGCGTCCAAAGTGTCCCATGAGTCCTCCTCCATGAGATTCCTGCAAAAGAAGCAAACGAAGCGAAGACTCGGGAATGCAAAGTTTGTTAGCTCTCATAAGATATCCATCCTTGATGTAGTAATGTTCCCAAGAAGTGTGAGTCAAGCACTTAGCATAAGCATTTGCAAAGAAAGGGTCATGCTTATATAAATCTTTAATATGCTCAAAGCCAATCACATTCAACTCAAGTTGTGTTACAAGCATGCATTTGCGGGAAAGCGCGTCCGCCACAACATTTTCTTTGCCCTTGATGTATTTGATGACATAGGGAAAAGACTCAATGAACTCACTCCATTTAGCATGACGCTTGTTCAACTTATTTTGACCTTTGAGATACTTGAGTGTCTCATGGTCCGTATGAAGAATGAATTCATGAGGTCTAAGATAGTGTTCCCAAACACGTAGAACTCTCACCAAGGCATAAAGCTCTTTATCATAGATGGGGTAGTTAAGTTGCGCTCCCGATAGCTTTTCGCTAAAGTACGCAATTGGGCGCTTTTCTTGCATTAGCATGCCACCTATGCCGGTACCACTAGCATCACAATGAATCTCAAACGGTTTGTCAAAGTTTGGTAGGGCTAGAAGTGGTGCGTGCGTGAGCAAGCTCTTAAGCTCATTGAACGCGGTGTCTTGCGAAGGACCCCAAATGAAGGGTGCGTTCTTCTTGCTCAAAGCGTGTAGAGGCATAGCAATGGTGCTAAAGTCCTTCACAAAACGTCGATAGAAACCGGCTAGACCAAGGAAACTACGCACTTGCATGAGATTCGTTGGTTGAGGCCAAGTTTTAATTGCTTCAATTTTAGTTTCATCAACGTGAACACCTTGAGAAGACACGACAAATCCTAGAAAGACAACCTTGTCAACGCCAAAAGTGCATTTCTCCATATTAGCGTATAATTGTTGTTTGCGAAGTGCTTGCAAAACTAGTTGGACATGGTCAACATGTTCTTCAAGCGACTTGCTAAAGACTAGAATGTCATCAAAGTAAACCACGACAAAGACACCTATGTAGGGTCTAAGAACAAAGTGCATAAGACGCACGAAAGTGCCGGGTTCTTCCGATAAGCCCATTGGCATAACAAGCCACTCGTATAACCCGAACTTGGTTTTGAAAGCAGTTTTCCACTCATCACCCTCTTGAATGCGAATTTGGTAGTAGCCACTTTTAAGATCAATTTTGGAAAAAATTGTGGCACCACATAATTCATCAAGCATGTCGTCTAAGCGAGGAATAGGGTGACGGTATCTAACGGTGATAGCATTTATCGGACGACAATCGGAGCACATGCGAAACTTCCATCTTTCTTAGGCACGAGGATAACGGGAACGGCACAAGGGCTTTAGCTTTCACGTACATGACCTTTGTCGATGAGTTTTTGCACTTGCCGTTGTATCTCCTTTGTTTCCTCGGGGTTGACGCGGTAGGGAGCCTTGTTTGGAAGTGGTGCACCGGGTACGAGGTCGATGCGGTGTTCTATCCCGCGAAGTGGAGGTAGACCCGGTGGTAGCTCATCGGGAAAGACGTCCGAGAATTCCTGCAACAATTGAGACAACACAAAAGGTGGAGGTGGTGAAGTGTTAGTAGGTTTGGCTTCCCCTTTGCATAAGAGCACAAGGTGGAAGACGCTCGATGGGTTCTCACACACTTCTCTCATCTCACGTTTGGTGGCAAATAAGACTAGTTGCTTCTTGTCGCTCATCGTGGAGGCGCTCATATTTGGCTTGTGGCTCTCGCTCTCTTTTTGGTGGCTCGCTCTCTCACCATTCTCTCCACGATGGTTGGTAGGTAAAAGCTTGTCGGCGGCTACTTGACTTGGAGTCATTGGTCGGAGCACGAATTCATTGCCCTTCATCTTGAAATGATAGTGATTTGTCCGTCCATTGTGTGTGACTCCACGATCATATTGCCATGGACGTCCAAGAATAAGGTGGCACACGGACATGGGTATCACATCACATTCAAGAGTGTCCTCGTAGGCGCCAATCATGAAAGAGACTTGCACGGTGTGCTCGACTCGAAGAATTCCGGCGTCGTTGAGCCACTGGACCTTGTAGGGGTGAGGATGCTTCGTCTTGACCAAATGAAGCTTGTCGCATAGCTCTTCGCTTGCCAAGTTGTGGCAACTTCCTCCATCGATGATAACCTTGACGGAGCGTCCATTGATGCCGGCCTTTGTATGGAAAATGTGACATCGTTGGTCGTCATCTTGTTGATGTTGGAGTGTCAATACTTTGGAGACAACAAGGTTGGGGCTTGAGTCATTGTCGCAAAACACTTGATGGTCTTCTTCGTCATTCACTTGGCGATGCATAGCGACATGCTCAAGTGCTTCCATCTCATCATCGCTCATGGAGTCATAAGATCCGTCGTCGTTGATGATCATGGTGCGAACGGTCTTGCACTCAAATGACTTGTGGCCTCGTCCTTGGCACTTGAAACATTTGATGGAGCTCGTCTTGTTATTGTCTTTGGTAGGAGTTGTAGTTGAGGAAGCTCTTGGCTTGAAGTTGTTGGTATAAGGTGGACGACTCGATGTAGTCGCATTCTTGTAGCTTGACTTGTCGCCTAATGTTGTAGAAGGCTTGGTAGAGGTAGTAGTAGTAGCCAAAGTCGTTGAAGCTTGGTTGTAGGAGCCGAAGTTCTTGGAGTTGAACTTGGAGTACTTGTAGTCCTCTTGAACTTGTCGCTCCGCTTTGGTTGCTTGATGTACTAGCTCGAGGAGATTGTTGTATGGTTGGAAGTCCGCAATCTTCTTGATAGGATAGTTGAGTCCATTCAAGAATCTCGCCATTGTTTGCTCGTCATCTTCCGTGATGTTTGCTCGTATCATAGCAATCTCCATCTCCTTGTAGTACTCTTCAACGGACTTGGTTCCTTGCTTGAGGAGTTGTAGCTTCTTGAACAAGTCGCGGTTGTAGTGTGTAGGCACAAATCTTGCTCTCATGACTTCCTTCATTTGAGCCCAAGTTGTGATAGGAGGTTCGCCTTTTGCTTCTCTTCTCTCTATAATTTGCTCCCACCAAATGAGAACATAGTCTTGGAACTCAAGGGGTGCCATTGCGATCTTCTTCTCTTCATCGAAGTTGTGAAGGCGAAAGATCTTGTCAACCTTCAATGCCCATGAGAGTTAGTCTTCGGGATCAATGCTTCCGGAGAACTTTGGCATGGTGAACTTGAGTTTGCCATAGCGATGCTCGTCATTGTTTCCTTGCCTATTGGGAGGGCGATCTCGATTTTGGCGGTTTGCCATATCGTGTTGCTCTTGTTGATGTAGATGTTCTTGTTGGGGTTGTTGCTCTTGTCGTGCTTGAGGAGGAGCTTCTTCTTGCATTCGTGCTTGATGGCGCCCCTCTTGCATCTCATCGCGAAGGAAATCCTCTTCTTGACGAGTTTGTCGAGTGCGGGCTGCCACATTGCGATGTGCATCTTGTAAAGCACGTTGCGCCTCCATAGCTTGAGCTTCTCGACGTTGTTGTGCTTGGCGGTTAGCCTCGGCATCTTGTTCTTCTTGATATTGACGTGCTCGCTCTTGTTGTTGTTGGCGTAGTCGTTGCCGTTCTTGTGCTTGCTCAAGTGTAGCTTGGTTTTGACGACGTCGGCTTTCTTGCTCGTCGAATAGCTCTTGTCAACTCTTGTCATGAAGAGGCTGCCGGTTGTCATGTCGAGCTTGACGTGCGGTTTGACGAAGAGTGTTTGACGTAGGTGTACTTGAGTCTTGCGTGGAGTCGGAGTGTCGACTTGAGCGGCTTCGTCTTTGAGAAGATGTTGAGGAAGAACGTCGGTTGATTATCAATGTCCGGAGCTCGTTGTATTGGGTAGTCATGTTGGTGTTGATGGTGTCGAATAGTTCTTTTGTCCTTGCTTAAAATTGGCGCGCATCCTCGGCGACTTGGCCAATGTACTCACGCATAGCTTCACTCTCTTGATGTAGAGCTCGTTGGACACCGAAAAGATGTAGTTTGGTGACGTAGTTGTTCGCTTCTTGAGGATCGTCGAAGATCGGGTTGGAAGATGTACTTGGCCTATCCATCATCACAAGCAAGTATGTGAGTGGGAGAAAGGAGAAGACAATATCAATGTACCTTAACCGAGGTTGAAAATGGATCAATGATCACTCAATAATGTAACCCGGAAATAGTACTATTGGTATCACTTCGTGTCGATTCTCACACCTACACAAGTAAAGCTTTGAGAGGAGCTTGGTTAGGATGTGGCACAAATTCAATGCAATCGTCAAAATGACTCAATGATGTTGAAAATGGTTCACAATTTGCTCATGCAACAAGTAGATCACTAGCAAAGGTAGCACACGGAACACACGCACGGATAGATAAATGTGGTTGTGCAACCAAGGGTGAGCGAAAATGTGGAAAACCACGGAAAATGCTCGTGTTGCACAACACTAGAGAGACGCTAACCGATTGCTTAATAGGCGGATACGCACTTGTGCACGACCTATAAGAGGCAAAACGTAACGACTATCTATCACAAGTATGCTATGAGTGTATGATGTGCCGATGCTTGAGCACAAGATGAAGTTGCTATGATGTATGATCTCTTTGGATGCAAGGCGTATGATGCTATTGTCTTTTGCTTTGGTTGGCTCGTTTGCTTAGAAGCTTGTGAGCTCTTTCTTTGGGTACTTATGCATGCTTCGCGGATCGAGGTAGCTATTGTGTATGCAGGACACTCTTGTGTCACACGGAGATATGCAAGATACCAAGATGATGTGGTGTTACTCACAATGATGTAGTATGCAATATCTATGACTATCACTAATGTGCACAAGTGTCGTGGCCCGGCAATACTCAAATGGCTAGTCTCAATGGGAAAGCTACGCAAAGATGGTTCATAGGGTGACAATGCAATTGCAAGGTAGAATGAGCGAAGTGTCGTCGATGTTACCGTCCTTGCCGAAGTTGAGCGGTGGTGTTGTCGAAGTCTTGCCGTTCCAAGGTAGCCTAAACATCCAAGGAAACGGTGAAACCACAACTCAAGTATCCAAGGCAAATGGAGACAAACTTTTCAAACTCGTAGCGGGTAAGCGATGGTGGTTGCGGAAGTGGTGGTGGTATGCGGAAGGATGGGTGGGTTACCGAACGAAAATGGCGGTGTAGGAGTGCAAGGAGGGGTGTGGTGGTGGAAAAGTGGTTGCGGGAGGCCGGATGTCCGGGCCAGGGGCCGGATGTCCGGGCCAGGGGCCGGATGTCCGGGTCGGGCCGGATGTCCGGGGCACGTGCCGGACGTCCGGGGTGCCCGAGGCCAAGAAGAACTCCTTGCCAACGGTGATTTTGGGGCCAAAATTCGTCGGATTTTGCGGATGAAAATTGGGGAAAAGTGGAGGAAAAGCTAGATCCACACGTGGCACAGCAAATCCATGGAACAAAGTCAACAAAATCTTGCCAAATCAACAGATCACAAAAAAAAATTGGGGCTCTTTTTGTGGGGAATTTTTCGAAATTGGTAAAAACACAACAAAAACAAGTTAGAAGACAGGGTGTGGGGCCCCAAAATCGTGATCAACCTTGCTCTTGATACCAAGATGATGTAGGGTGGAACCCTAATCAGCGGATCTTTCACGATTTGGAGAGTGTCCCACGATGAACACGGAGAACACAAGGAGAAAGACGGGGAAAACACAAGAGGAAACACTCAAATCAACACGAAAGTAATCACACAAGCGCTAGATCCACGATACATAGTGCGATACATGATCCATAGTCAACGATGGTGATACAAGGATAGTCTTCTCCGTGAGGAGGTCTTGGAATCCCGTAGGATCTTCTCCGAGGTGGAGGCCTTGAATCCGTAGTGGATCTTCTCCGTAGAGGCGCACGGTCTCGTGGGAGAAATCCACACAAGTCTGAGAAATGAGCTAAACCACAGCTGACCCTAAACGGAATGGGGAAAGGAGTATATATAGTTTACGGGGCGAATGGGTACACTGGCCTCGGCCCAGGGGATGCACGCAGGCATATCAGGGGCCGGACGTCCGGGCGTCGGGCCGGATGTCCGGGGCTTCGCGGGGCGCCGGATGTCCGGGGCGAGGGCCCGGATGTCCGGGCTGGAGCGGTCGAGCCTCGGGTGCTCTCTGGACAGAGGCGCCGGATTTCCGGGCCCGAGGCCGGATGTCCGGGCCGTGCTTGGCCGGATGTCCGGGGCCTGGCCGGATGTCCGGGCCCTGTAGCATCTGTTGCGGGTGGCCTTCTGTAGTGGATCGCCCAGGGGCCGGATGTCCGGGCCAGGGGGCCGGATGTCCGGGGCCTGGAGCCCTTTTCTGCCCTTCTCGATGCAATGTCTCGTCCGTGAACTTGGGGACTTGTCCATCTTCACGCCCTTCTCCAAAGTGGTCTTCTTCACACCTGAGCACACAAAGCACATCCGTTTGAGGTAGCAACCATGTCTCGCAAGATTCGTATGGAAGTCGTGTTGGGGAACGTAGTATTTTAAAATATTCCTACGATCACGCAAGATCTATCTACCAGATGCATAGCAATGAGAGGGAAGAGTGTGTCTACGTACCCTCGTAGACCGGAAGCGGAAGCGTCAAGTGACGCGGTTGATGTAGTCGAACTTCTTCGCGATTCAACCGATCAAGCACCGAACGTACGGCACCTCCGCGTTCAGCACACGTTCAGCTTGATGACGTCCCACGAGCTCTTGATCCAGTTGAGCTTCACGGGAGAGTTTCGTCAGCACGACGGCGTGGTGACGGATATGATGTATTCACCGGCGCAGGGCTTCGCCTAAGCACCGCGACGGTATGACCGAGGTGTGTTTCTGTGGAGGGGGGCACCGCACACGGCTGGAACAATTCAACTTGTGTGTCTTTGGGTGCCCCCCTGCCCCCGTATATAAAGGAGCAAGGGGGGAGGCCGGCCGGCCCTTGTTTGGTGCGGCTAGGGTTGCAATCCTACTAGGAATAGGATTGCAATCCTATTCCTAGTAGGAACTACCAAAGAAGGAAGAGAGGGAAACGAAAAAAGGGAGAGGTGGAGTCCCCCCAATCCTAGTCCAACTAGGAACCCTAGGTGGGGCGCCGGCCAGCCCTATGGGCTGCCTCTCTTTTTCCCTTAAGGCCCACTATGGACCATCCCCCCTCGTAGGGGGTTCCGGTAACCCCCTCCGGCAATCCCGTTAAATCCGAAACTTTTCCGGAACACTTCCGGTGTCCGAATATAGTCGTCCAATATATCAATCTTTATGTCTCGGACATTCCGAGACTCCTCGTCATGTCCGTGATCTCATCCGGGACTCCGAACTACCTTCGGTACATCAAAACTCATAAACTCATAATACCGATCGTCATCAAACGTTAAGCGTGCGGACCCTACGGGTTCGAGAACTATGTAGACATGACCGAGACTCATCTCCGGTCAATAACCAATAGCGGAACCTGGATGTTCATATTGGCTCCTACATATTCTATGAAGATCTTTTATCGGTCAAAACCGCATAACAACATACGTTGTTCCTTTTGTCATCGGTATGTTACTTGCCCGAGATTCGATCGTCGGTATCTCCATACCTAGTTCAATCTCGTTACTGGCAAGTCTCTTTACTCGTTCCGTAACACATCATCTCGTGACTAACTCATTAGTCTTTTGCTTGCAAGGCTTATTGTGATGTGTGTTACCGAGAGGGCCCAGAGATACCTCTCCGACACTCGGAGTGACAAATCCTAATCTTGATCTATGCCAACACCACAAATACTTTCGGAGACACCTGTAGAGCATCTTTATGATCACCCAGTTACGTTGTGACGTTTGATAGCACACAAGGTGTTCCTACGGTATTCGGGAGTTGCATAATCTCATAGTCATAGGAACATGTATAAGTCATGAAGAAAGCAATAGCAGTAAAACTAAACGATCATAGTGCTATGCTAACGGATGGGTCTTGTCCATCACATCATTATCCTAATGATGTGATCCCGTTGATCAAATGACAACTCATGTCTATGGCTAGGAAACATAACCATCTTTGATCAATGAGCTAGTCTAGTAGAGGCATACTAGGGACATACTGTTTTGTCTATGTATTCACACATGTACTAAGTTTCCGGTTAATCCAATTCTAGCATGAATAATAAACATTTATCATGATATAAGGAAATAAATAATAACTTTATTATTGCCTCTAGGGCATATTTCCTTCAGTCTCCCACTTGCACTAGAGTCAATAATCTAGCTCACATCGCCATGTGATTTAATACCGATAGTTCACATCGTTATGTGATTAACACCCATAGTTCACATCGCCATGTGACCAACACCCAAAAGGTTTACTAGAGTCAATAATCTAGTTCACATCGCTATGTGATTAATACCCAAGAGTAATAAGGTGTGATCATGTTTTGCTTGTGAGAGAAGTTTAGTCAACGGGTCTGTCACATTCAGATCCGTATGTATTTCGCAAATTTCTATGTCTACAATGCTCTGCATAGAGCTACTCTAGCTAATTGCTCCCACTTTCAATACGCATCCAGATTGATACTTAGAGTCATCTGGATTTAGTGTCAAAGCTTGCATCGGCGTAACCCTTTACGACGAACTCTTTATCACCTCCATAATCGAGAAACATTTCCTTAGTCATCCAGTTACTAAGGATAATTTTGACCACTATACAGTGATCTACTTCTGGATCACTATTGTACCCCCTTGACAAACTCATGGCAAGGTACACAACATGTTTGGTACACAGCATGGCATACTTTATAGAACCTATGGCTGAGGCATAGGGAATGACTTTTCATTCTCTCTATATTTTTCTGCCGTGGTCTGGCTTTGAGTCTTACTCAACTTCACACCTTACAAGTCAGGCAAGAACTCCTTCTTTGACTGATCCATTTTGAACTACTTCAAAATCTTATCAAGGTATGTACTCATCGAAAGTCTTATCAAGCGTCTTGATCTATCTCTATAGATCTTGATGCCCAATATGTAAGCAGCTTCACCAAGGTCTTTCTTTGAAAAACCTCCTTTCAAACACTCCTTTATGCTTTCCAGAAAATTCTACATCATTTCCGATCGACAATATGTCATTCACATATACTTATCAGAAAGGTTGTAGTGCTCCCACTCACTTCTTGTAAATATAGGCTTCACCGCAAGTCTGTATAAATCTATATGCTTTGATCACCTCATCAAAGCGTATATTCCAACTCCGAGATGCTTGCACCAGTCCATAGATGGATCGCTGGAGCTTGCATACTTTGTTAGCACCTTTTGGATCGACAAAACCTTCTGGTTGCATCATATACAACTCTTCTTTGAGATATTCATTCAGGAATGCAGTTTTGACATCCATTTGCCAGATTTCATAATCATAAAATGCGGCAATTGCTAACATGATTCGGACAGACTTAAGCATCGCTACAGCTGAGAAAGTCTCATCGTAGTCAACTCCTTGAACTTGTCGAAACCCTTTCGCAACAAGTCGAGCTTTGTAAACAGTAACATTACCGTTTGCGTCGGTCTTCCTCTTGAAGATCCATTTATTTTCGATGGCTTGCCGATCATTGGGCAAGTCAACCAAAGTCCATACTTTGTTCTAATACATGGATCCCATCTCAGATTTCATGGTCTCAAGCCATTTTGCGGAATCTGGGCTCATCATCGCTTCCTCATAGTTCGCAGGTTCATCATGGTCTAGTAACATGACTTCCAGAACTGGGTTGCCGTACCACTCTGGTGCGGAACGAACTCTGGTTGATCTACGAAGTTCAGCAGAAACTTGATCTGAAGTTTCATGATCATCATCATTAGCTTCCTCACTAATTGGTGTAGGAATCACTGGAACGAGTTTCTGTGATGTACTTCCAATTCGGGAGAAGGTACAATTACCTCATCAAGTTCTACTTTCCTCCCACTCACTTCTTTCGAGAGAAACTCCTTCTCTAGAAAGGATCCACTCTTAGCAACGAAGTCCTTGCCTTAGGATCTGTGATAGAAGGTGTACAAAACAGTTTCTTTTTGGGTATCCTATGAAGATTTACTTCTCCGATTTGGGTTCGAGCTTATCATGTTGAAACTTTTTCACATAAGCATCGCAGTCCCAAACTTAAAGAAATGACAGCTTAGGTTTCTCGTGAAACCACAGTTCATACGGTGTCATCTCCACGGATTTAGATGGTGCCCTATTTAACGTGAATGTAGCTGTCTCTAATGCATAACCCCAAAAGCGATAGTGGTAGATCGGTAAGAGACATCATCGATCGTACCAAATCTAATAAAGTACGGTTATGACGTTCGGACACACCATTACACTGTGGTGTTCCAGGTGGCATGAGTAGTGAAACTATTTCACATTGTTTTTACTGAAGGCCAAAACTCGCTAACTCAAATATTTTACCTCTACGATCATATCGTAGAAACTCTTATTTTCTTGTTACGATGATTCTCCACTTCACTCTGAAATTCTTTGAACTTTTCAAATGTTTCAGACTTGTGCTTCATTAAGTAGATATACCCATATCTGCTCAAATCATCAGTGAAGGTCAGAAAATAACGATACCCGCCGCGAGCTTCAACACTTATTGGTCCACATACATCTGTATGTATGATCTCCAACAAATCTGTTGCTCGCTCCATTTTTCCGGAGAACGGAGTTTTAGTCATCTTGCCCATGAGGCATGGTTCGCAAGCACCAAGTGATTCATAATCAAGTGATTCCAAAAGTCCATCACTATGGAGTTTCTTCATGCGCTTTACACCATTATGACCTAAACGGCAGTGCCACAAATAAGTTGCACTATCATTATTAACCTTGCATCTTTTGGCTTCAATATTATGAATATGTGTATCACCACGATCGAGATCCAACAAACTATATTCATTGGGTGTATGACCATCGAAGGTTTTATTCATGTAAACAGAATAACAATTATTCTATGACTTTAAATGAATAACCGTATTGCAACAAATATGATCAAATCATATTCATGCTCAACGCAAATGCCAAATAACATTTATTTAGGTTTTACACTAATCCTGAAAGTATAGGGAGTGTGCGATGATGATCATATCAATCTTGGAACCACTTCCAACACACATCGTCACTTCACCTTTAACTAGTCTCTGTTCATTCTACAATTCTCGTTTCGAGTTACTAATTTTAGCAACTGAACCTGTATCAAATACCGAGGGGTTGCTATGAACACTAGTAAAGTACACATCAATAATTTGTATATCAAAATATACCTTTGTTCATTTTGCCATCCTTCTTTATCCGCCAAGTATCTAGGGCAGTTCCACTTCCAGTGACTATTTCCTTTGCAGTAGAAGCACTTAGTTTCAGGCTTGAGTTTAGCTTTGGGTTTCTTCATGGGAGTGACAACTTGCTTGTCATTCTTCTTTAAGTTCCCCTTCTATCCCTTTGCCCTTTACTTGAAACAAGTGGTCTTGTTTAACCATCAACACTTGATGCTCTTTCTTGATTTCTACCTTCGCCGATTTCAGCATCGCGAAGAGCTCGGGAATTACTTTCGTCATCCCTTGCATATTATAGTTCATCACGAAGTTCTACTAACTTGGTGATAGTGACTAGAGAACTTTGTCAATTACTTATCTTATCTGGAAGATTAACTCCCACTTGATTCAAGCAATTGCAGTACTCAAACAATCTGAGCACATGCTCACTGGTTGAGCTATTCTCCTCCATCTTGTAGGCAAAGTACTGTCAGAGGTCTTATACCTCTTGACACGGGTATGAGTATGAAATACTAATTTCAACTCTTGGAACATCTTATATGCTCCGTGCCGTTCAAAACGTTTTTGAAGTCCCGGTTCTAAGCCGTAAAGCATGGTGCACTTAAACTATCAAGTAGTCATCATACCGAGCTTTTGTCAAAACGTTCATAACGTCTACATCTGCTCCTGCAATAGGTCTGTCACCTAGCGGTGCATCAAGGACATAATTCTCTATGCAGCAATGAGGATAATCCTCAGATCACGGAACAATTCCGCATCATTGCTACTAACATCTTTCAACTTAGTTTTCTCTAGGAACATATAAAAAATAAACGTGGAGCAACATCGCGAGCTATTGATCTACAACATAGATATGCTAATACTACCAGGACTAAGTTCATGATAAATTAAAGTTCAATTTAATCATATTAATTTAAAGAACTCCCACTTAGATAGACATCCCTCCGGTCATCTAAATGATCACGTGATCCAAATCAACTAAACCATGTCCGATCATCACGTGAGATGGAGTAGTTTCAATGGTGAACATCTTATGTTGATCATATCTACTATATGATTCACGCTCGACCTTTCGGTCTCAAGTGTTCCGAGGCCATATCTGTATATGCTAGGCTCGTCAAGTTTAACCCGAGTATTCTGCGTGTGCAAAACTGGCTTACACCCGTTGTATTTGAACGTAGAGCTTATCACACCCGATCATCACGTGGTGTCTCGGCACGACGAACTTTCGCAATGGTGCATACTCAGGGAGAACACTTATACCTTGAAATTTAGTAAGGGATCATCTTATAATGCTACCGTCGTTCTAAGCAAAATAAGAAGCATAATAAGATAAACATCACATGCAATCAAAATATGTGACATGATATGGCCATCATCATCTTGTGCTTTTGATCTCCATCTCCAAAGCACCGTCATGATCACCTTCGTCACCGGCGCGACACCTTGATCTCCATCGTAGCATCGTTGTCGTCTCGCCAACTATTGCTTCTACGACTATCGCTACCGCTTAGTGATAAAGTACAGCAATTACATGGCGATTGCATTTCATACAATAAAGCGACAACCATATGGCTCCTGCCAGTTGCCGATAACATTACAAAACATGATCATCTCATACAAAACCGTATAACTCATCATGTCTTGACCATATCACATCACAACATGCCCTGCAAAAACAAGTTAGACGTCCTCTACTTTGTTGTTGCAAGTTTTACGTGGCTGCTACGGGCTTAGCAAGAACCGTTCTTACCTACGCATACAAAACCACAACGATGTTTCGTCAAGTATGTGCTGTTTTAACCTTCACAAGGACCGGGCGTGGCCACACTTGATTCAGCTAAAGTGAGAGAGACAGACACCCGCCAGTCACCTTTAAGCAACGAGTGCTCGTAACGGTCAAACCAGTCTCGCGTAAGCGTACGCGTAATGTCGGTCCGGGCCGCTTCATCTCACAATACCGCCGAAGCAAAGTATGACATGCTGGTAAGCAGTATGACTAGTATCGCCCACAACTCATTGTGTTCTACCCGTGCATATCATCTACGCATAGACCTGGCTCATGATGCCACTGTTGGGGAACGTAGTATTTTAAAATATTCCTACGATCACGCAAGATCTATCTACCAGATGCATAGCAACGAGAGGGAAGAGTGTGTCTACGTACCCTCGTAGATCGGAAGCGGAAGCGTCAAGTGACGCGGTTGATGTAGTCGAACTTCTTCGCGATTCAACCGATCAAGCACCGAACGTACGGCACCTCCGCGTTCAGCACACGTTCAGCTTGATGACGTCCCACGAGCTCTTGATCCAGTTGAGCTTCACGGGAGAGTTTCGTCAGCACGACGGCGTGGTGACGGATATGATGTATTCACCGGCGCAGGGCTTCGCCTAAGCACCGCGACGGTATGACCGAGGTGTGTTTCTGTGGAGGGGGGCACCGCACACGGCTGGAACAATTCAACTTGTGTGTCTTTCTGTGCCCCCCTGCCCCCGTATATAAAGGAGCAAGGGGGGAGGCCGGCCGGCCCTTGTTTGGTGCGGCTAGTGTTGCAATCCTACTAGGAATAGGATTGCAATCCTATTCCTAGTAGGAACTACCAAAGAAGGAAGAGAGGGAAAGGAAAAAAGGGAGAGGTGGCGCCCCCCCCCCCCCCAATCCTAGTCCAACTAGGAACCCTAGGTGGGGCGCCGGCCAGCCCTATGGGCTGCCTCTCTTTTTCCCTTAAGGCCCACTATGGACCATCCCCCCTCGTAGGGGGTTCCGGTAACCCCCTCCGGCAATCCCCTTAAATCCGAAACTTTTCCGGAACACTTCCGGTGTCCGAATATAGTCGTCCAATATATCAATCTTTATGTCTCGGACATTCCGAGACTCCTCGTCATGTCCGTGATCTCATCCGGGACTCCGAACTACCTTCGGTACATCAAAACTCATAAACTCATAATACCGATCGTCATCAAACGTTAAGCGTGCGGACCCTGCGGGTTCGAGAACTATGTAGACATGACCGAGACTCATCTCCGGTCAATAACCAATAGCGGAACCTGGATGTTCATATTGGCTCCTACATATTCTACGAAGATCTTTTATCGGTCAAAACCGCATAACAACATACGTTGTTCCTTTTGTCATCGGTATGTTACTTGCCCGAGATTCGATCGTCGGTATCTCTATACCTAGTTCAATCTCGTTACCGGCAAGTCTCTTTACTCGTTCCGTAACACATCATCTCGTGACTAACTCATTAGTCTTTTGCTTGCAAGGCTTATTGTGATGTGTGTTACCGAGAGGGCCCAGAGTTACCTCTCCGACACTCGGAGTGACAAATCCTAATCTTGATCTATGCCAACACCACGAATACTTTCGGAGACACCTGTAGAGCATCTTTATGATCACCCAGTTACGTTGTGACGTTTGATAGCACACAAGGTGTTCCTACGGTATTCGGGAGTTGCATAATCTCATAGTCATAGAAACATGTATAAGTCATGAAGAAAGCAATAGCAGTAAAACTAAACGATCATAGTGCTATGCTAACGGATGGGTCTTGTCCATCACATCATTATCCTAATGATGTGATCCCATTGATCAAATGACAACTCATGTCTATGGCTAGGAAACATAACCATCTTTGATCAATGAGCTAGTCTAGTACAGGCATACTAGGGACATACTGTTTTGTCTATGTATTCACACATGTACTAAGTTTTCGGTTAATACAATTCTAGCATGAATAATAAACATTTATCATGATATAAGGAAATAAATAATAACTTTATTATTGCCTCTAGGGCATATTTCCTTCAAGTAGGGCTAGGAGTGACGTCACCTTGGTCTCGAGAGCTCTAGCACGAGCACGTGTCATTGGTCCTTGAGGCACTTGAGGAGGTGAAGGAGGGTCCATGGGGATGACCTTGGGATGCTCTGCATCAGTGCATCAACTGCACAAGCTGCTACTAACTGTCCTTTAAACCTCCCTGTGAGAAAATTAGCATCAATAGCCAAATAAAGCCTACAGCTTGCCAAAAAACCAGACGACAAGCCTCAAAGCAGTCAAAAACCCTCATAAAGCATTCCTTCGTCTTTGTCACTCCCGTGAATGTGTACTCCACGGTGTGGTGGGCAATATCAACAATACTACCTGGGTTGGTCCTCTCCACTTCACCTTTGAATGAATACAACAATTGAAAACTTTCCTGCCAGTTACCATAAATAGAATCCATAGCATGTTGTTTAGTATTGAACAACCTCATGTATAGTAACTCTATCTTGAACTTGTCTTTGATGTTCTTCTGCAATTCCTTTGGACCCACTTGCTGGTTTTCTTTCACCCACTTCTTTTCTTCTTCCGCCACCCATCTTGACCTGGCTCTATTGATCGTATCCTTCCTAAGGGTTGATTCCTGCCATGTGTGCTTAAAAGGGTTCACTTTGACCTATACATTCGTGCTATTTCGCATTTTAGATGCGAGCATCCTCCATGGACAACCCTCAGTCGGACAGTGCACTCTGTAACGTACTTGATCGCTCTTGTCAACTTTGAAAGTACGTTCTACCTTGATGCAGTATGTCACAAGTGCATTTCTACACTCACTCATGGATGCAAAAACGATACCTTGTTCCATATGAGGGTTCAAAGGGTCCCATTCAACAGCTGTAAGATCTTTGTCCTCACCCACCGCGTCATCATCCACACGGACTGCATTGTCATCCTCATCTTGGTTTTCATCCCGAGGTGCCCATCGTAAATTCTGCATAACATCAGAGTATAGCTTCTCTTCATCAACCCCGGAATTGTAGGCATCAGGCTCCACTTCAAGGGGGACCCTACTGCCGGTGCCCACGCTCGTCGAGCCACCACGTCGCCGTGCACTAACTGAACTGTTCTGGCTAGAGCTGCCATTACGACGACTTGGTTCTGCCCGAGAAAGTGCACCTGCCATCCTAGGTCCCAATGCCTGCTCAAGAACATCAATTTGCAGCCTCACATGAAAATTCAATTTCTCCTTATGCCTAGCAAACATGGTAGCCAGTTCTTCATCATTACTAACTTTCACCCATTTCTTTTCCCCATCGTTGTATTTGTATTCCACTTCATAAAGCAAACCCCAAGGATATTGGCTGCAAATTAACTCCCCAAATTGTTTGAAACTCTAATTACAAGCAATTGGCAGCAGATAATCGAAACCTCCTTGGAATTTCTTCTTGTTCTTTGCATTCATCATGTACCGATCCCTTCTAATGCGCACCAAGAAAGCAAACCGCAACTCCATCCTAACCGAGGAAAACAGAGAGACAATCAACACACCATTAGCTAAACTAACCGGGCAAACTAACTCGTATCGACTATTGAAATGCAAAACTAAGCTCAGTCTAAACAAGAGGCGTGACTTACCCCTCGGGAACCCAGTCGTGGATGCGGCGGATCTCCGGCCCCATGCATGCCTCGCCAAATACTCCGGGGTCGCCGTCGCTCGCAATTCGCCCTGGGGTTCAACCTCATACTTCCTCTATGTGCACCAGCCCCCCACCAATCAGCGCTATGGCCGGGCGCACGGAAGGATGCCACGCCGCGGGTCGAGCAGGTGGCGAGCGCCCCACCCGTGGCGTCGCAGGAAAGTGGCGGGCGGAACAGGTAGCGGTTGAGAAGGACGGCCGTGGCCGCGGCCGCAGCAAGCTGGTGGCGATGTAGGTGGACGGGACAGAGTGGCGTCGAGTGGCCCGGTTAGAACCCTACAATTGATTTGGGGATGTTGTTGTGCGGTCCCACATGTAAGCTCCGGACCCACGTCCACGTGGTCCCACGTGTAAGCTCCGGACCCACTATCACTAACGGCAATAGACGGAATAGACTCGAAACTACCCGTTTGGCCTCGTCATAGTAGTTGCGCATTGTCTCGGGGCAAATGTGAGCACAATTCGCAACTGAGGGCAAAACTGAGCACATGGACACCACTGAGGGCAAAAGGATATTTAACCCTTCCATTGTTGTCTTTCTGACACCACCCATGCCAACAATGGATAACACAAGCAACTCTGTCATTCTTGCTTTTGCTTTCAGTTCTTCCTCTCTTCAGCCCATTAACTCCTAGTTTTCCCACCAACTCCTTGGTTTGTTTTTCCCGACCAACCCTGTTTTCCACAAAATTAAAGTAGGAAGGTGTTTCTGTCCTAACAAATTTATCAAACTTCCGTGGTGCTTGGTGCAAGACCATATCCATGGCCTGCTTATACACATGATCTAGTTTTTCTCGAATCATGTTTACTTGTCTTACGTAATCGCTGGATCTGTCAAAGAATTCCAAAAAGGTCTGGATCCAAATTATTTCTAGATTCAACCTTCGACTTGAGTACATCATAATCAAACTCATCAAGCAGGTCCTCCGCATCGAACACTGCACCTTTGATATCCGGGAGGAGGGCAGCCGCTTGTTCCTTATGGCTTAGAAACTTGACCCGATCAATGAGGTCAACCATCTTGGGCATTGTTGTCTTTAGCTTCCAATGATTAACCTCCAGCCGATCAAATTTATTTTTATCATGTGGTTGTGCAGTTGTCTTGTCTCCGCCTGGTGACTCTAAGGTGCTCTGTCGATAACGAATGGCGGTTATAATTGATGCCGTCCAGCTGAAGAATTCGTGATATGCATTGAGGTTGGAAAGCACCCCAACACCATCATTGAATAATCCCCAAGCCATGGCCATAACTGAGGACTGTTGAAATCATATAAACGAATTAAGCCTAGTTCAATGAGTACGGTTTTGAAAACAGACAATCATCTTGAATGGGGAGAGCGTGGCCTGAAGATGTAGTTACATTGTTTATTGGATGATTTGATGCCATGTTAGTGGAGAGATGCTTCTTGTTCAAAATGTTTGGTCAGCAAGTGACTAGTTAGCTGGGTCGTCCACTACTCTGGGCAAACAAATGCAATGATGAATATTGATGATACATGCGCTGCTGATCTCACATGTCTTCTGCTATAATTCTGCAATTATGTTGTTGTTAATGACAAGCTTATAATGCATGAAGTAGTAAGCACACATGTAAACTACATAGTTGAATTTTGTTTCGGTGTTCATTATAGAAAGATGTAAGAACAAAAAAAGCTACTCCAACATATGCAACTATATTGTATACTTATTGATGGAAAGTATTCGTCTTTGACACTAAGCCCATTTTGTTATGTCCCCTTTTCACTTTGTAGGCCCACACACCAGAGAGACAGTAATGACAAGAAGAAAAAGGATATAAAGTTATGCCCACAAAACCCAGTGGCGCAAAAGCCTATTACAACCTTCAACAAAATGCAGAGAAGTACCTATTTTCTTCATGATTACATTATGTGTTATTTAAAAAGAGTATCATGCATACATAGTGCGGTTTATTAAAGGTCACGACAATGTGAGCCAAGTCAGTTCGAAGTTTCCTATTCAACAATAGATCTCAATCGCTTTGGCTGTAAGAGAAGAATTTTGGGTCGGTATGAGCGGCAGAGAAGTGACGAAACATGAAAGTTGATAAGCAAAACTATGCCTTTTATTTAGATAAGCTACACAATCAGAAATTGACGGAACAAGTTAGTTGATAAACCTTCAGGATTGGAAGTGTGATTCTGTTAGCATGAACCTTGGCAAAATTAGTAGCAGAAGACATACCTCTCTCCACTCTTCTCAGTGCCGGCAACGAGACAACCTCGGCTTCTCCGATGTACGGCGGCGCCGTGTTTGGTGGCCCAAAGGAGCTCCGCCGGGAGGGTCAAGCTCTGTGTGGCCTCTAGATCTCCTTTAGGATTGGAGAAAAAAAATTTAGCGGCCTTCAGTATTGGAGATGTGTGGATCGGGGAAGGAGACGACCACGACTTTGACTGCCGGCGCTTTCGAGGAAAGGCCCGGGAAGTTAATCCGCTGCGGTTTAGGTAGACGCCCGCGCCTGGCTGAAAAAATTAGGGCGGGCCTAATGTTGGTACTCCCTCCATCCACTAATAAGTGTATATCAATTTTTGGTCCCAAGTCACAGTTTTAAATTTTGACCAATTATATGGAAAAGAGTACTAACATATATGACATCAAATTGGTATATTATAAAAGAACATTTCAAAATGGATGTACTGATACTAATTTGGTGTCATAAATGCTACTACTTTTCCATAGAAAGTTGGTTAAAGTCTTAAAACATTGACTTATGACAAAAGCTAGATGTACACCTCTTCGTGGACGGAGGAAGTACCGTTTAAAAAATTGTTCATGATATTTAAAGAATGCGCATGTGTTTCAAAATATGTCTCATGACATTTTTAAAAATGTTCATGAAATGTAAAAATTTATTTATGTCATTTTAGAAAAAATTTCACAACTTATAAAGAACTAGTCGTCAATCCGTGCTCCTGCACGGCCTAGTTATTTTGAATGTTCATAATATTCTACATAGAAAGTCTCTATAAGTATTACTTTATTTAATTATTATTGAATGAAATATTGTCTATTTTAATGCCTATTAAATATTTGTATTCGCTACTTTATCAATGACTAAATACATATGAAAATGTCTTTCCATTTTTTCATTTTTAAGAAATTTACTACCTATGATTTCTCTCTTTATGGGTTTCTATTTCTAGGGTTATTCCATGCAAAGGTATGATTAAAATGTTTCAACAAAAACATGTGTGACCACGACCAACAATCGTTCCCCGAGTAGTTTTTTCAAGTGTTCATATGTTCAACATGTCGGGTGAGCCGTACACCTCGCTATGGGACATAACTCAGTTAAAGCGTTTTTGTGTGGGGAAGCTTGGCTAAAGATCTTTACAGTTCTTAAACTTTGATTTTGATTCGTGCATGCCTTCTTTGTCGTTTCAACAATTCACTAAATTTATGGTATTCTCACCGAACCTTTCTTTTTATTGGACTGTATTTTTCTAGAAGCCATCATTATATTTTCTTAAAATTGTACCATTAACATTCGGAAAATTCATGAGTAGTTGTAAGTTGTGATGTAATTCTCTAGAAGCACACACTTCTCCTGTTTGAAAATCTCCCTGAATGAAAGGATGTGCACTTATAAGAATTTTAAAGTTAGTTTGTACACTTTTGAAAGTTGATCCTTCTAATATCCAAAGGGAGCCATCACGAAAAGCAATGAGGATGCATTTCTTAGGCGACGACTCATATCCCGTATCCTAGCCCATGTTATATAGCTTTAACCGGCAGACACCTATGCAATTACATTACATTTACCTGGAGTCACATCTCACAATTTGGTTACTATTACTTTACAAATTTTTTGTTAGTTAAGGGGTCTCACATTTTTGGGAGCTTATTCCTTAATATGGAACTTTTGCCTTTCCACACACAAAAAAACTTTTTTTTTTGCATCAATACAGACGCAAGCGCTCATATACACGCGCATACACTCACCCCTATGAACGCACACACGCACACCCTACCCCTATGAGCACCTCCGAGAGACTGAACCGGCAGATCATCTTGATATTTACGAAGTCACCGTAGGCGCCTCGTCGTCGACGGGAACGTCTCCTGCCACTGAAAGCGCATCGCCGGAAATCCTGAAATAAATTCAGGAATAATGCGAGCACCAGGATTTGAACTCTGGTGGGTTGGGGATACCACTGTCCACCTAACCATCTCAACCACAGGTTGGTTCGCCACACACAAAAAAACTTATAATGCATTCCCTAACATTTTAATCTGTGGGTTTCTCATGCACTTGCATAGTTGTACAATTATAAATTTTGAAAAAAATATAGGATGTATTTATCAATTATATATTTTTACATCAATTTATTTATATTTTCAGATAATACTATGTGCATCGTGACAAACAAATTCGGCCGTATATATTTAGTTAAGTGTGATATATGGGAGGGATTGGTATGGTACATCCGTATATATGTTTTGGTTGTTAGCATGGTGATTTTTGGATGAGAAATTTTGGTCCACGTACGTATACATAGATGTACGCACAGATTTTCAGCTAGCTAGATGACGAACGTTGCTCTGTGAATATATTTTTGCTGAATGCAGGTTTGCTGAGTCATTGCCTACAGCCGCGTTATGCCTACAAGGATAAATTCATCAGTATGTCGGCGCAAAAAAATAAAATCAGTACGTTTCCGGGGGAAAATAGTTTGTTAGGTGATTTTTGTACCATATTTCCTTGACTCTTGTGTTGATTGCGTCTCCCTTGTACGTAGTGCTAAACATGAGATTTAATCCTAGAGGCAGAGGGAAAAACTATTTAATTTGGTAGGTGATTTTTGTTTCCACGTTTCCTTTCTAGGGTACCACGTATGGACTCTTGTGCTGATTTGATAGATGTACGTACTACTAAACATCACGGAACCATATATCTTTAATCCTAGACACATAGTTAAGATCTAACAGTTATTTGTAATAAGTTTCAAGGATTAACGTGGCGGCTAGTTGTAAGACATCGTTTGAGATCAAGCAATAAATATATTATATCTTCTGTTGCCCGGCTCCCCAAGGAGCCGGAACCCTAGCCGCCGCCGCGCCCAACCCTAGCCGCGACGGCGCCCTCTCACCGGAGCGCCCGTTCCAGTCCTCGTCCCCCTCCTCCTTGCCCGTACAATCACGCCGGAGGCCCCGTAGGAACCCTAGTCCTACCAATTTAACTAAGGATGTAATCAGTAAACATATTGTCCTTATTCTTACCTCGACAATTGTGTATAAATTAAATTTTGAGTTCAATGGTTAAAGGTACTCCTATTAAATTTTAGAGTAACCATATCTTTTTTATGCAAATAGAACAGAACAGTCCATGACTGCCGTGAGAAAAACAAAAGAAATCAATACATGAAATGTGTCTTATATTGCTATTTATTATTCAGGCAATAGAATGGTATAATACATCTTTCTCATCTTCAAAACATCAAGAAGCTAGAAGAGGAAAATTTCAAAAGGAAGCTTCTCTAACCTGATGTACACAAAGATTTTAGTTAATGAGCAAAGGAAATGTCGGCATTGATTGTCGACATAGCATGTCCTTAATCTTGGACCGGTCATACTGGCCTTCGTACCACACGACCTGGAGATACTGATTGACACTATGAACATCCATTTTTTGTGCCTTATGACTTATGAGATACTACTTGACAAATAAACTATCATCTGTAGCTGGGCGTCTTGCCAAATAACAACTGCCTTTTGTTCATCTAAGTCAATGCCTAAACATGATCAAAACAAACCTAGTAGGAAAGCAATCATACTGGTTAAACCTAGCTCTAAGAGTAGATAAATTATAACATACAGATATGTGCATACCTAGAATTTGAGAAGATTATAAACTATCAAGAGAAGAATGAACCTGACCAAACCATGAAATATTTAGGAGTAGCACGTTGTTAGAAGATATCAGATCGATGTATAAGAGGACAAAATTCCGATTTTTACCCCCTATTTTGACATTTTTGACACTAATTACCCCATTTAGTGAAATTTCATCCGTTTTACCCCATTTAGCAAAAGTTCTGCCAGGATTTACCCAATTTAAAATTTTGCGAGTGTTCTGACCGACAGGTCCCAATTGTCAGGATCGTGCGTGTCAATTGTGGCAGAACGCTCCCAAAATTTTAAACAGGGTAAATTGTGGCAGAACTTTTGCTAAATGGGGTAAAATAGATGAAATTCCGCTAAATGGTGTTATTAATGTCAAAAATATCAAAATAGAGGGTAAAAACCGGAATTCACTCAAACAAAATTGTTATAGCTGCTTGTTCTTGACCATTCTTTCAAAATAGCCAATGTTTGAATTTTGTCAAGTATAGTTGCGAGCGAAAGAATATAAGCACTACTTGCCCGATCATGTACATGCTCCAGAAGAAACTAATAAATGGGATCAAGGGCAAAAAACTTACGTGCACCAATTTTGTAGCAGTAAACATGAGGGAGATGTGGATCGATTTTGTTTAAAGTACATATAAGAATAAATGTCTTTTAGACAAACTGTATAATCTACACACAAAGAAATAACTACTGTTACTGTTAGTTGATGAGTATAAAATATTCTATGCGATTCACTTCAGCGATAATAAACTGCATGTAGCATATCTAGAATGTAGGAATCAAACGCATGCATTGCGAACAGGTCCAACAGGTAGACAGAGGGATGTTTGAAACTGGCAAGAGAAAAGGTATATATGCTGAAACGTTTATTGTACTGTGCCGCGCAAGTACCACATGCAGATGGGTGTCGGCTTCGTCCTTGTTGTGTCATCATGTGGTTGCCCAATATGATGAAATTTAACTCACGGCATAGTCTCGCACCTTGATCAACCTGTATGACAAATAGGCAATACATCATCCGTAGCTATTACAGGAGATAACAGGAAAAATCAATCTGTCAGCAGTTCAAAGCTCCAAGAAGAACCTCTTCCTTGCAGGTCTTCATGGTAGTGATGTAGTTGTCGCTGTTACAGGGAGGATGTTGCTAAGCACTGATGTATGTACGATCAGCAGATGGCTGCAGGAGGTAAGGGTGCAGCGGGGGGCAATGGCTGTGCTGAGGTGCATCATAGTTACTCGGGGTGTGAAGATAGACAGAGGAGAAGAGGTTGGGGAGAGATTCGAGATTCAAACCTTGGAGACTAACCATATAAGCAGAAAAGTGGTAATCCCTACAGATTAATTTTCATTAGCTTGTAGCCAATAACCTGTAGGTCGCATGTCATGGTGTGGTCATTGTGGAAGTCAGGGATGGGGTGAGGCTGACCGATTCCTGCAGATTGACTTTGATCGACACTTGTTAGGAAGAAAAATTGTTGGACTTGAATCCTCTTCACACAAATCTTGTGTACCCCGCTGGCAAGACCTAGAGAATAAATTCCACACCATCATCCAATTCTGTCAAGATCTAGGTTAGAGAACACATTGAAAATCTGGGTAGAATGCACACCTGGTCATGATCAAGACGAACTAATCCACGACAGTAATCCTCCATATGCTCGAGCGAGGCCGTAGCTAGGTAACATGGGGAAGAATCAGCAGCAGAAATCCGACCAAGGAGAAGAGCTTGTGGAGATCATCGAGATTCAATCCGTGGAAAGCAAGAAAAATAAACTTCGAGAATGAATCCGTGGAAAGCAAGAAAAAATAAATCCAACACCAAAGATAAACCTCATCCTGATACAGATTAGTTAGGCCTCGTTGGGGCAATGGACTCTTCCTTTAATTGGCATGCACGTGGGACAACTAATGAAAAAAAAAAGACGTTGAGAGAAAAAAAATCTTACATGGGTGGATCTCTACCGTAATAACTCGGTCCCACCAGATTAACGGCTCGTAAAATCTAATTAACGTGGGAATTTCTTGGGAGTCTAGAATTAGTATAGGTATAAATTGTATGTGATATTTCAAAACATGTTCTAACACGTCAAAAATGTTTGTACATCTTTAGAAAATGTTCAGATGTGTGTTTAAATTGTTTCACTATGTATTGAAAAATAGTTCAATGCGCCTTTTATAAATGTTCAACATGTATTTAGATAATTATTTAGCATGCACTTAAAAAAATGTTTAATGTGTAGATGGAAAATGTCAACTTGTATACAAAAATGCCAATTATTGTTTAAGAAAATTCAACATGTTTGAGAAATGAAGAAATGAAATAAAAAAAAGGAAAGTAATAAAACCAAGAAAGAAGGAAAACCCGGTAAAGGAAATATACAAGAAAATCAGATGAAACCTGGTTCCAAAAAACTGGCGCCGAAATTAGTTTAGGATAAAAAACCCAGAAATAAAACCAATCCAACTCCTCCTCCTTGGTGTGCTGACCCATCGACGACATGTTGTAGGCGAGGCGGTGTTGTATTTCACAATAAATGAGATGCAACAAAATCACAAATTACTTATAGCCTTTCCAAATGTCACTCCCACCTTGCAAGGAGCCATCCCGTGTACATCCTAGCAGGTTGCCATATCAAAGTCTCACCGATATGTCCTATTTGTGGCCTTGTGGGAAGGGAAGGGAAGATATCCGGCATGGTCTGCTTGAACGTCCAAGAGCGAAGAACGTGTGAAATAAAGTGGGCAATCACAAAAAATGACAAGGCACTGCTCTATGATAGGGCGAGTTCAGCTGTGTTGGAGAAACTTGTCTATGGATCAAGCACTGACCATTTGTTTTTGGAGCAGACCCCCCCCCCCTCCCCCTAGCTGATTTCATAGTTGTTGGATGTTGGCCCAATCCCATGCACATACCGATCAGTTGGTAATCTCACGTCAGAGAGCACCAACAATGCACCAGGGCCAACTCATAGGCCAGACAAAAGGGGCGACTGCACAGGCCCCCAAGAGGTGAGGGCCTCGAATACAAATTATAATAGTGACCACTATACAATTATACAATACATCCTTAAGATTATTGAATACATAAAAGATAACACCAATTTGTAGGAGCACACACGTTCACACCACATACTAATAGTGTATACCACACGGGGGGCAAACAAATCCAACTGGCGAAGTTGAGTTTGATTGCATTAATTACCGGTCTCTCTCTATGATGGTTGTCTTAGTGCATTATGAAATTTATGATAACTAGATCTCTATGTTTAAATTAAGGCACAATTTTCCATCTGAGAAATGAGTATGCACAAAATCGAACCAAGTGAATATAAACAAGAATGTCAGATAATATAATCATATGTTGTTCGTTGATTATACTAGCGCTTTTCATATTTGCCATGCACTTTTAAGTTTCTATGAATATGCTTGCGTAATGTACACCAGAAATTGCTATTTAGATATTTGTTAGTGTATACGATTTAATATCCATGGTCTACCATGATATTCAATAACAATAAAAAATGAACACATGCATAGTCATGCATATATATGTGTATACACTATCCACTTTATGCAATAATAAAAATTCGTTCAAAAAAATATTTCCCAAACAATATATTTTACACCTGCATAACACCAAATAATATACATTGTTATGTGGCTAAATATAATAGCTAAGTAGGAAAAATTTACACTCATAAAAATTGTAATATGATACAATTAATTTAAGATAAATATAAAAGTTTATGATGAATAAATTATTATTTGAACCTATGTCAAAAAATGATATATTGTTGTCACATACCCCCATCAACATACAACCTCTCTTTTGGATAACATATACTTCCTGCATAGAAAACACAATTATATCTATACAAAAGACAAATATGTTAATATAAAATGACCAAAAATGAAAAACTTTCGGGGTAAATTAGTTGCTTGCAGTGAAACCTTATTGAGATTTTTTTATAGATCAATAAGTTGACAACAGTTCGAAGACACCACGAGTCCTTTCCTATTACACTCTTCATCAATATAGCAATCATCGTTAAGAGCAAATGCAATATCATGAATATCTTCTAGCTGGCATTGAGTCAATTTTACACCTGAAATAAATTATAATTTTCCTAAATTTAGTATGTCTTATGTCTTCACATTATTATATTTAATATGATTCATAGGTGGGAAAGCTCACGCCCCTACAAACTATAATGCCCCAAAAGGAAAAATAAAATAACTCACTTAGTTCGGCAATTCACAAGTTCTTCACCAGTTTAACATTAGACAAAAAACAAATTCCGGAAACATAACTTCAGTACCTTGTTTCGCTCTAAAATTGGCGAGCTTTATCACAGTCATCCCTGATTCAATGACATAGTATGTATTTTTAATTGAGAAGTTACCATGATATTCCTCGCAAAAAAAGTATCATGATATTTCTTCAATAAATGGTTCCTTTGACATGACACAGAACTCCACTGTAAGTTGCTTTTCATGGTACAGTGGTGGTGGAAATACTATGTGGGATAGTTGGGTCAATGCTTTATATTGATATTTGCCCTAAGTCTTGATGCATGGCTATACTCTGTGTGACATTTTTTCCTTTAATCCTGGTGTTGAAAAGATTTTATACTATTGTCTTAGCTGCTATGTGTTGGGCAATGTATTAAATCTCTTTTTGAGACATTCTTTACGATATGTTCGTTCTTAACCATCTGGCGGGTATTCAGAAGGCTGCAGTGATGGAGATGTCAAAGAAAGGACCTGATATCCAAGGATAGTCGGTCGCGGATGATGCAGCTTTCTGTGGTGCTTGGTTGTGAAGCTAGGAGTGTGACCTTGTCAGGAAGGAATGCCGCACAAGGGAGATTTGTGCATTTCTTATGTTTTGGCTGTCTCAAACAATTCGCTGCTCCTTTGAAGGCGTGTCATCATTTTGGCTTTGGTGCCCCCTTGCTGTAATAGCCTCTTGAACTTTCTAGAAAACTGCCTTAGATTTTAGGCGATATACTGGTCTAGTGCTAACTGTAATGGGCAAAGAACTTTCCCTTGATGTGTGATATTTGTAGGTACTTTCTTCATTTTTATTTACTCTACATATTATAGTTGACTCAAGTCAAACTTCGTAGAGTTTGACCAAATTTATAGAAAATAATATAAGCATTTACCATTAGAAATATATATGTGAAAATACATTCAATAATAAATCTAATAGTTTTGATTTGTTAGTGTATATGTTAATATTTTTTACTATAAATTTTGTCAAAATTACAAATCTTCACTTTGAACAAAGCTAATACACGGACTAAATAAAAATTGAGGAAGTATTGTTTTTCTTCTATGGATACAAGAGTACAGACAGATACCATTTCTTTGTCAAACTAAGAACCGATGGTCACGGAAATGAATAAATTTTGTCCATTTCGTTTCACTACTAGAACACAAGCTTGGTGCTGAATAACTCATTATGTTATTATCATCCAAATTAGCTTGGAAGCAAATTTATGTTTTATATAGAAGGTTGCAGTACCCATGGTTAACAACATACCAGGTCCTTTAAAGGATGGTACCCATCTCGCGCGGGCATCCGCGTCGCCCGATCTAGCCGCGTCGCGTGACGACACCTGCCTCGCCCCCTCCCCACCATCTGATCGTGCAATCTAGTGCCTCACCGCATCAATGTCTATGGGCCCCATGTGGACTGTGGACACTTGCGGGGTAACTTTGTGCAGTGTCTTTTGCGGTGCCCTCACGTGCGTGTGTCATAGGTTGTCTAAGAGCGGATGCCTAACTTCGATGATTTTAAACCTTGAGCTTGTAGGGGTCTCTTTTGCGGTGCCTTCACATACGTGTACTCACTGGTCCCGGTCCCCAATCCTTCCTAGAACAGTTTGGCACACCGGAAAAATAACCATCCTGGCCGAGATCACTCGTTAGTCTCGCTGACTGCATGGGTCCACATGTCATATTCATCTTCTTCCATAATCTCTCTATCTCCCTCCTTCGCTAGAAAATGCAGCAACTCATTTCTAATGGCATTGTGGTGGGCTCGCTGCATTCAAGGACCAATGCTATCCAGGAAAAGTACTAGGCATCACCCCGCTGCCCATCGCAATCGGTTCGCAACACTTAACCTGCTACTAGTCCACACCGCCCATTTGACACGGCATGGGCGTGCCCCCGCTGCAAGGCTGGTGGCCCTGCTTTGGGCATGCTCATGACATGCTCGCGTGGCTCGTCGTTCTCCTGCAGTTGCATGTATTACAAGTTCGTGTAGGCCACCAGATCGACGACCTAGGCCCGGTGCGGCGCCGACTCCGACGAGTGCCCGTCCTGCCGATGATGTTGAGCGAAGATTAGTTGATGAGGCCAACAAGGTCTTCCGATCGCATGTACTTCTTCTGATGCAAGTCATGTAAAGTTGCGGTTAAGCGTATTCCTAGCAGGGACACCTTGTGTTTTTATATAGCCATAGGCTAAGGTTACAAGATTCGGTCCTGGATTGATCCTCTAAGGTTACACATTTGTCTGCTTCGTTCACAACAAAGCCTGCAGCTGTTAAAGTTCTTTCAAACTTCTCATGCCACTGCTTTGGTGCTTGCTTGAGTCCATACAAAGACTTCAGGAACTTGCACACTTTTCCTTCCTGACCATCTATTACAAACCCATCTGGTTGTTCCATATAAATTTCCTCATCCAACTCTCCATTTAGGAAAGCAGTCTTAACATCCATTTGATGAACGAGAAGACCATGTGAGGCAGCTAGTGAAAGTAGAACTCGAATAGTGGTCAATCGCGCCACAGGTGAGTAAGTATTAAAGATGTCTTCACCTTCCTTTTGGGTATAACCCTTAGCCACGAGCCGTGCCTTGTACTTTTCGATAGTACCATCAGGCCTGAGCTTCTTCTTGAATACCCATTTGCACCCTATGGAATCCATCTCACTACGAACCGCTTCCTTCCAGTAGTCAGCATCTTTAGATGCATAGGCTTCTGAAATAGAACTGGGAGTGTCATCTATTAGACAAGAAAATCATCACCAAAGGACTTTGCAGTCCTCTGTCTCTTGCTCCTAGTAGGAGCTTCACTGTTTTCCTCCATGGGTTGTCAAAGTGTTCCATCGAAATGGTCGGTTCAGTAATTGCAATTGATTCTTGATTCGATGAACTAGGCATCTCCTGAGTAGATGAGGTAGCCATATCCTTCATGGGAAAGATATCTTCAAAGAAAGTCGCATCATTCGACTCCATGATTGTACCGACATGCATGTCAGATACTTCGGATTTTACAACCAAGAATCTATATCTAATGCTTCGAAAAGCATATCCTAAGAAAACACAATCCACAGTCTTTGGTCCAAGTTTGCGCTTCTTTGAGATTGGCACATTGACTTTCGCCAAACAACCCCAGGTTCGTAGATAAGGGAGTTTTAACCTTTTCTTCCCCCATTCCTCGAATGGAGTTATTTCTTTGTTCTTTGTGAGAACTCGGTTTAGGACATGACATGCAGTCAATATCGCCTCCCCCCACCATGCCTTGGATAGACCCGATGTATCTAACATGGCATTAACCAAATCAGTTAGAGTACGGTTCTTTCTTTCGGCCACCCCATTTGACTGAGGTGAATAGGGAGGCGTCCTCTCATGGATTATACCACATTCCGCACAAAAAGCATCAAATTCATTGGAAAAATACTGTCCATCACGGTCGGACCTAAGCCTCTTAATCTTACGATCAAGTTGGTTTTCCACTTCAGCTTTATAGATCTTGAAAAAGTTCAAAGCCTCATCCTTAGATTTCAGAAGATACACATGACAGTATCTAGTGGAGTCATCAATTAACGTCATGAAATATTTCTTTCCACCTTTTGTCAAAACACCATTCATTTCACATAGATCTGAATGTATGAGCCCTAGTGGTGCAAGATTTCTCGTTTCCGCAGTCGTGTGAGACTTACGAGGTTGCTTAACTTGCACACAAACTTGACACTTAGATCCCTTGACGGTGGTGAAACTAGGGATTAAGTTTAATTTGGCTAGTCGCGACATGCAACCAAAGTAAACATGATTAACAACTTTATTGCAAACATCTGACAAGGATAAACGAAACAGGCCTCCTGACTCATAGCCTTTGCCAACAAACGTTCCATACTTGGATATTACAAATTTATTCGACTCAAAGACAAGCTTGTAGCCATCTCTACATAAGAGAGATCCGCTAACAAGATTCTTATTGACGGAGGGGACATAATGCACGTTCTTCAGCCGCACGATCTTCGCCGAAGTAAACTTCAGATCGATCGTGCCAACACCACGAACAGAAGCACTTGAACCGTTTCCCATCAGCACGGTTGAAGTCCCCATGGTCTGATAAGACGAAAACATGGAAATATCACCACATACATGCACATTAGCACCCGTGTCAATCAACCAATCAAGAGAATGACATACTGAAAGAATAGTGGGAAATATACCATACCAATCATCCTTCATGTCAGTTTCTCCAATGACAACATTGACGGTCTTGCCGCCTTTCCCAAGATGACGCTTGTCATAGCGATTAGGGCAACTAGGAGCCCAATGATCAGGATCTCCACACACATGACAGACACCTTTCTTCTTGTCATTCTTCTTCTTGAAGTACGTGTGTTGTACAGCCTTGTTCTTCCCATCAAACTTGCCCTTGTTCTTGAACTTGTGGGGCTGGAAGTTCTTCTTCTTTACCAGATTGGCACTAGATCCTCCCTCAATAGCTCGAGCACGTGTGTCCTTAGCTCTCGCCTTTTCTTCCACATCAAGAGTACCAATGAGATCCGGAACGAAAAACTCCTGTATTTTATGCTTCAGTAAGGTAGCAAAGTTCCTCCACGAAGGAGGAAGTTTAGTGATTATACCCCCGGCAACAAACTTGTCCGGTAGCATGCACTTGAAGTGCTCAAGTTCTCTAGCAAACGAATGTATCTCATGAGCCTGCTCAACCACAGAGCGCTCTTCAGTCATCCTGTAATCATAGAATTGCTCCATGATATACAACTCAGTGCCGGCATCCGAGACCCCAAACTTGGCCTCGAGTGCGTCCCACATATCTTTTCCATTATCAGTTGATGCCTAAGCATCAACAATGTTCTCACCAAGAACACTCAAGAGAGCAGCCCTAAACAGGGTATCCATTTTCAGAAAAGCTTGTTCATGTTGAGCATCATAATCTCCTTCCGGTTTGCCAAGAGTGGCGTCATAGCAGCTCATGGTTTGAAACCACAGAACAGCTCTCACGCGCCACCTCTTATAGTGGATACCCTCAAACATAAGAGGTCTCATGGAAGCAGCAAAACCACTTGGGGTAAATTGCCTATTATAAGGTTTTTGGATTGTTGGAAATATGAGCAATATATCAAGTGATTTTATTAACAGAAATAGTAGAAAAACATGACTAATATAGAAGATATAAAACAAGTCATGCGGTCTAACAGAGAGAAGGTAAATAGTAACTTCATATATGAACCAGTACCGAACATATGCAATAGCATCCATATATATGAACTAGAACCGAACATATGCAGAGGACATACTAGAACAAGAATCTGTAGCAGGACCTCAAGTAAAAGAAACATGAACACATATTGTGCAGTAGCAGAGGCACTGTTCTTGGGGTCGACATCCTCGCCAGCCATGTCGTCGAAGATGCTGTCGACGTCGGGGAAGAAGTCGTCGTCGAGGAAGTAGTTGTCGGTGACCGGATCGTCCGTGATGAATCAACCAGTAGTCGCGCCGAGCGCTTCCCAAAAACCTTATCACCCATCTCCCGTACAGGACTCAAAAGATGCGGTTTCGGAGGCCTACTGTCCCGACCTGCGGTGCCCGCCGCAAGCCGGGATGAGGAAGACAGCAGCAGCTCAGAGATGGAACCGGTGGCGAGAGGAAGGAGATATTCTGGTGCGTCTCTCTGGGAGGAGCGATCTCCCTTTTAAAGGAGCAAGAGAAGGAGGCGAGAGGCTGCGCCGGGAGCTGAAGAGAGCGAGAGACACGAAACGAATAGGCAGCAGCCGGAGAGGCGCGCCGTTCATTCAGTGTCCACTATAGAAAACGTTCAGCTTCCGACTGACCTTTCGTATACCCGTCGTGCGTGGCTAAAATTAGACATCAGCTCGGCTCATTCCCGCGGCGCAGCGCGGCGCGCGGTGGAGTAGGAGCGCGTGTGGATGTCCCTCTTGTTCTCATGCTCGTACAAGTGGAGAAAGAGTCTCCCTTATAAAGAGGTCCAACTCCCTATAAACTAGCAATGTGGGACTAAACTTTAGTAGTGCCCCTTGCCTTGCACGAATGGGCTAAGTGGGCCTCTAGGATTTATTAGGAATTTCTGAAATTAATATTGGGCTGGGCCATAATGAACTAATATTCCAGCAACCATCACTACCCGCCCAGTCCGGAGCCAACCAGCCAGCTCACCACCCGCCAGTATGCGCCACCACGGTCTTGAAGTCTTCCATGCCGCCTCACTGAGATCGCCATCAGGAGGCCTAGAGGACGGAGAGAGGAGCACCAGGAATCGGGAGCGGCAGCACCGAGGCCGCACGGGAGGGAACCACCACCACCGCCGTCGAGCGAGAGGCCCGTTCCTCCAGCGCCATCGCGGTAGCCAACCGGACGCAGTAGCAGTGGCACACCAGGCCTCCCGGGCCTGGCCGGTCCCAGATTTGGCCAGCAAAGCGGCAGCCACAACGCTGCAGCAAGCCGGCGATCTACAGCCGCCTCCCAGCCTCCCTACGCCCCGCCGCTACCTCCATGGGGCTACAATGACGGTGAGGAAGCCGCTGGCTCGCCTCTGTCTAGATGGGGCCCAGATCTGGGCCGAGCGGGCGCCGCCACCCCGCACTGCCGCGTAACTCCGCTGCCAACGGCTGCGCCGCCACGCAACAGACCACCCGCGCCCGCACCATGTTGCCCCGTCGCCGCCTGAAGACACTACCCAGCACCGCTCCGCCCAGGCACAGGAGCCGCATCGAGAGGGGAATCCCGTCACGCCGGAGATGGCGGGGGAGAGGAGGAGAGAAGGGGGGGGGCTGGTGGAGGGAGCCGACGGTGCGGCCGGTCGCACGCAGAGGACGAGCTGGTCGCGAGAGCAAAAAGGGGGGCGAAATGATTGATTTTTGTGGAGCCAACTAGCTATCGACTTAGGAGTTATTGAATCAGCGCGCCGTTAATCTCAAATCTGAGTTTTCTCACATCATCGAAATGCCATAAGCTATGGTACTGACACAATCATGGTTAAATATCTTCTAGCATCTTGCCATTAATCTCAAATGAGAGTTTTCTCACATCATCGAAGAATTGAGGTTGTTCAAGGTTAGCACTAGCCCATGGATTTGTTCTTGCCACCCCAACGCATGAAAACCCTTATCAGAAGGTCAGGAGAAACACCATCTTAGAACCTACACAAATAATTGCAGCATCTCACAATTTGATTTTCGTTTTATGTTTAAAGAAGAGCTACACCATCGCATTGCCGGTGGAAGTTAGCGATAAAAATATGCAACTTGGATGTAACAGTGGAGGACCGACTCCAAATACATTGCTATCACCATCGCCTCCTACATTTGAAAGCCTTCTGCTAGGTAAAGAAAAGTGATTATTGCAACATTATTTATAGAACCGAAGGGGCTGCTCGCTGATGCTGTAAAAAACACCACTGATGCAAGGAATGGAAACCACAGTGTTCATCGAGATCTCTTTTCTATAAAGATAAGTTGTCCTGACGTTTGAAATGCGAGTACAACCCAAGCAAATTTAGTAGATTTGTGTGATTTGTTTGAATAACAATCGCATAACTGACAATTCTCCTTGTCCACAGGGTAGCTTTTCTTTATGAATGCCACCTCTTATGTTGTTGAAATAACAGATGCGAACATGAATAGTACCTTAGGGCCGTGTTTCCTATATCCATGCGATGCTGCTGGAGAGAATGGTCTGGTTTGGGTTTAACAATAGTTTGTTTGAGACGAAAACACGCAAGTGTCATTGAGCTCCTCATTTAAGATAATACTTTATTGTTTGATATTCTTGCACGCCATCCACATTTAAGGATTACACATGACTAGACATTTTTAGAGAACGGGTGGGAGTGAGCATTTTATTTTGAATAATTTGAAAAACTTATTTTTGAAGTTAAAAAAAATGCTATAGCAAATCCAACATGATAATATGGATATGCATACTACACATGTGTAGAGTTTTATGATGACATGATTTAAGATTTGAGCCACATAAAAATGACATACTCATGATTTTGAAAATATGAACAGCACATATACTGTTCACCGCTAAAAATCCACACATTTCTGCTTCGTATAATTTTTTTTGCAATCATATAATCATACTTTTATATGTACTATGTTCTCGACTAGTAAAGAAATTACAGCAACTCCTTGTCGATATTTCTGTGATAATTTGTAACCTCTTATTTTTAACAAGGTATATCTATAACAGTAAAATAAGTTAGTATGTAAATCCAACAAGATTAATTCAAATGGGAACAAGAAGCCCTTTCCAAAGCCAGGTCAAAATTTGGGCCAGTCGCCTAGCAGCCCTTCGATTAGATCAGTGAGGACCATCGGATTCTTATCTTCTCTAACGAATTCAGCGCATCTCGTCCTGTATGCATGGACCCCCCGCCTCGTCAGCACGCAACTCCACCCCCTTGCGCGGCTCGGACAAGGGCACAGCGGCCGGCCGCTCGCACCTCGACGCCTCGCAACACTGCCCTCCGCTGCTTGCCGCCGGTCACATCTTCTACCTCAAGCCAACCATCTCAGGCACTACAGTTCCGCATGGAAGCCCACTCCCTGCCGGTTGCAGCAAAAAAGAAGACACCATGTCCCGGCGCATCGCCGCGCCGGCGTGGGCGCCGCCGTCGCTGCACTGTCTCACCAGTTTCAGCATGCACCATTCTTTTTTATTTGCCGGTAGTAGCATTTGATTCCGCCGGTTCCAGCTTTTTAGTTCGTCAGTTGAAACATTTTTTCTGTCAATGAAACTTCTGAATCACGGTTCCAGCTTTTCTGTTTGCTGGTAGTAGCATTTGATTCCGCCGGTTCCGGCTTTTTAGTTCGCCGGTTGAAACTTTTTCTTCTATCAATGGAGCTTCTGAATTGCGGTTCCAGCTTTCCTGTTTGCCGGTAGTAGCATTTGAATCCGTCGGTTCCAGCTTTTTAGTTCACCGGTTGGAACTTTTTCTTCTGTAGATAAAGGGGATTTAGCCCCGGTTCATTTGGCCTTTTAGCCCCGGTTCTGGAACCGGGGCAACAGGGTCGGTACTAATGCTCTGACCCTTTAGTCCCGGTTCAATCCAGAACCGGGGCAAAAGGGTGTCCACGTGGCCTGTGCACCGAGTCCAGGCAGGAGGGGCTTTAGTCCCGGTTGGTGGTACCAACCGGGACCAAAAGGCATGCACGTGTCAGCATTTCTGTAGCTGTGGTTTTTGTTTTTTTTTTTGAAAGGGGAGGGGGGGTTTTAGGTTTTGGGGGTTAATTTAGGTGTTTGATATATTGTGTTAGCTAGCTAATTAATAGAGAGAAGTGTTCTCTCTTATGTCCGTGCTTTTGGTCGACGCTACATACTACACATACGTATATATATGGACTAGAGTCACGCTAGCTAGCTAGCTAGCTGCTAGCTACTAAGCAAACGAAGGAACAGAAGATCTCGTATATATAATCAACATATATATATATATGCATACAGAGAGAAGTAATAATATCGACCACCTCTCCTTCTCCGAGAGATTGGTCGAACAACAAGTTCTCGTATATCTATCCGACACTACCGGGCACATATATACAATAATTATCTCTTACAAAAATAATCTCCTAACACATGGATGCAGGGTCCACATAGTATTCTCCGTCTTCAGCGATCACGTGTTCAAGGAAGAATGCCGCCAATTCCTCTTGAATTGCTCGCAGACGATCTGGTGTTAGGAGTTCATCCCGCATCCGAAACATCTAATTTGAGTTAGGGGGTCAATACATGAAATGATGCTATAAATTTGTGAATATTATTGATTGCTTACGCACTTTAAATTGTTCATCAGTGTAGCCCCGCTCACAGGTCGTGTGGCGGATGGACTCGCAAATGTAGTATCCACAATAATCATTCCCGGGTTCCTGCCACAACCACTTTACAAGAAATAGAGCTCAATCAAACTGATAAGCAAGAATGCCAAATTGGTATTGATGAAACTAGCTAGCGCTTGAATCAAGATATAGGAGATGCGCGCGCGGAACATGCTACTATATAGTACTTACTTTCGGGTATCTAAATTGTAGCTTCTTCGGCAGTCCCGGAGCTTTTTTGCTGAATGTTTTCCAAGCCCTGCCAGACAAAGGAAACAATTAGTTGATATCAGAAATGAAGTTGCTGATATATATGCATGGTGGATAATATTGATCGATTTAACTTACCTGGCTAGCATTTGAGTCATGTCCGCATACTCCTCGGGATCTTTATGTTTAGAGTCGAAGACAGTTACTATTCCCTTCTCAAGCTTAATCTCTAAGAGAATATAGTGGAAGCTGCGCACGAATGCATGAGATCATTACATCACTATAAACTTGACTGATATATATAAGGGAAACCAAATATGCACAAGACATTAACACTCACTTGAAGTTGTAAGGAAAGAGTATTATATCTTTGTTTTCATTTACCACCAACGATCGTAGCAAGTTGGTCTCGGTATCGCCGGGACGCAATTTAACCTCGGTTGCATCTATGAGGTATGTGTTAATAAACCCAATATCACCTACTTGTCTTTTCTTCAATTCGACGATCTTCAATCTGCATAATATAGTGAGGATAATTATAAATACATGCAATGAAGATCAGCTATATAGAGAGACTTAATGACAGAAGTAGTACTACTTACAGAAAGTAGCAGGTGATCGTTGTTTTATCGAGGGCCAATTGATTGAAAAATTGATAGAACTCCTCAAATGGAACAGGCAACAGGTCAATTCCAACGAGGTCATGCTCCGGTTTAACTCTCAAATACAAGTTATTCCTCCCCCCAGACTCTCTGCAGATTTTCATGTACCAATCATGCAATATTCGCATATTCGTTGATAGAGATCTTTCATTTTTGACGAGAGGCTTTTTGTACTCGTATCTTTCTATCTGCACGTCCATGAAATCATAGTGTACATCGTCGGACGCGTAATCTGCAAGATTGGTATAACCGGGCACCATCCTCGGATCATTAGCGACCATGTCGCTAGACACCTTGAGCGGGGGGCACGATTGGTTCGCTTGTTCGCCGAGCTGGGCAATTTGTTTCCCAGCTCGCCCTTCTGCTAACCTCTGATCACTTTTTGTACTTCCGGACCGCTTGGCATCTTGAAATGTCTTTTGAATAATGCGGTCATAGTTGCCCTTCGGCTTACTTTTCGCTGGTTGCTTCAGGGCAGCAAGAGTGCGCTTTGCTTTCACCGCATCTATCTTCTCCTCTGGAGGTGGATGTCTCTGTGCATTCAACCCTTCAAAAAAGTCCTTCACTTCGCCTTCAGCGATCTTCGTGTTTTCCTCGTCGGACCTCTCGTACGACAACTTCTCTAGAGGCGTGAGAGAAGGACCGAATCTGCATCGCCTCCCGCCTCTGGCTGTACTGGTAGACGTCGCCGGACCAGACGAAGCGGCTGTCTTTTTTACTTGCTTAGGCGCCGGAGCAGGAGCAGCCGGAGCGGCGGCAGGTCTCTTCCGCCCTTGCTGATTAGGCGAAGGAGGAGCTGGCTGTCTGCTCGGGCGCGCCGGCGGCGAAGGAGGCGGAGTGCCGCCACGCGCCGGCGGCGAAGGAGGCGGTGTGCCGCCACGCGCCGGAGAAGGAGCCGGAGTGCCCTGATGGTCACTCGCCGGAGAAGGAGCCGGAGTGCCCTGATGGTCACTCGCCGGAGGAGGAGGCGGTGGAGGAGGCGGAGTGCCCTGACTCGTCGGAGGAGGAGGAGGAGGCGGAGGCGTCCAGTTCAGAATGTTGATTAGGTCCTTCCGCCATAGGCATGGAGTCTTCAGTGAAGAACCCAGTCGAGTCTCCCCTTCACCGGTAGGGTGGTCAAGCTGGAGCTCCTCAAATCCCTCCGTTATTTCGTCGACCATCACCCTAGCATATCCTTCTGGAATCGGCCGGCAGTGAAAAGTGTCGTCTGGTCCAGAAGGATAAACAGAGCCAGTAGCCGCCTTGACATTCAGATTCATCCACTGTGCCATAAGGTGGCAATTTTGTGCCTCCGTGATAGCATCCACAGGATTCCTGGCAGTAGCCGTCAAGGCAAGCTCTGGCTGAAGCAGCTCGGTGGAAGCCACGCTGCTTCTCCGCTGAGATGGCGGGGTAGCTTCGGGGGAAGCTTCGGCAATTCTTTCCCGATCTGCTTCCCGTTCCTCTATCGCTTGTATTCTGGCCCGCAGCGCCTGGATTTCGGTCATCTCCATTTTCTTCCTCCTGTCGTGGCATTTGTAGCCTCCTGCGTCCGGAAACCCAGCACGCCACGGAAGGGAGCCTGGCGTGCCTCGTGTCCGTCCAGGGTGCTCAGGATTCCCGAGGGCCATTGTCAGCTCGTCGTTCTCTCTGTCGGGGATGAACGTCCTTGCATGCGCTGCTTTGATATACTGCCGCATCTTCCTGAGTGGTGTTTCCAATTGCTTGTCCGTCCAAATGCACCACCCTGTTACAGGGTCCAAGGATCCGCCAGCCCCGAAGAACCAAGTCCGGCAACGTTCTGGCCAGTGCATTGTCTCTGGTTCGATCCCTTTCTGAAGCAGATCATTCTCAGCCCTGGCCCACTTAGGCCGGGCTACGAGGTAGCCGCCCGACCCCGTGCGATGGTGATGCATCTTCTTTGCAGCATTTATCCGGTTTGTCTCCGACATCTTCTGACTCTTTTCCGACTTCTTATGGGCCACAAATGCGGGCCAGTCATCTTTGATCTTCTCATATATGCCCACGAATTCTGGAGTCGTTTTCTCTCTGACAAACGTATTCAGTTTTTTCTTCCATGCCCTGAATTGGTCTGCCATCTTCGAAAGTGCATAAGACTTGATTAAGTCCTCTTTAACTGGCTTCGCCGGATCAACCTCTCGCGGTAGGACGAAGTTTGACTTCAGCTCATTCCAAAGATCTTCTTTCTGCATATCTGTGACATAAGTCACCTGAGCGTCGTTTGCAGCCGGCTTTAACCATTGATGGATGCTGATCGGGATCTTGTCCCTAACCAGAACCCCGCACTGATTAACAAATGCGTTTTTTGTGCGGATGGGTGCAATCGGCTCGCCGGAGCGCGAGATTTCTGAGATCTCAAACTTTTCATCCGGCCTCAACTTTTTCTTCGCTCCTCGTCTCTTTACCGAAGATTTGCTCGATCCGGAGGGCTAGAAAAGGAACAAAGACGAGAGTTAATGAATGAATCAATTAACTAGTCAGCACATGCTTAACTAACATATATACCTCCTGGCCGGACTCGGTTCGGTCACCGGAGCCAGCATCACGGTCTCCTTCTTGCACCGGCATTGGGTCACCGGAGCCGTCCTCACGGTCTACTTCTTCCATGTGCATTGGGTCACCGAATTCATCAATATCATAGCCTAGATCTTCCAGCCGCAGCTCTTGTTCGACCTGCTCATCGGTGTCGTTGAGATACGACCTGACGGCATTTTGTCCGTCTGCGATTATGTCCATCAACATCGCTTCTTGTGCTAGGTCTCGGGTGTTGTCGTCCATTGTTTCTACAAATATTTACAACATGCCACTTATTATTCAAACATGACAGATGGATATATTAATGGCAAACGTAGAACTAGCTTCAACCCTCGACTGCTCGGCGATCCACAAACCCTAGACCCCCTCATGTCACATTTTGTCAAGCTAGTGTCAAAGGATTCAACAAAACCAATACTTCATCATTAGGCGAAAGTAACAGTAGCATGATGGTACGAAGCTCTCCAAAGTTGTTTTGGAACGAAGTCCCAGATAAGATAATCCGTAACAAAAGACGGATTATCCTATCAGGAACTCCGTTCTAGAACATCTTTGCATAACTTCGTACCAACATGCCCCGGTTACTTCTGGCAAATGATGAAGTCATGGAATTCTTCAATACTTTGACCCCCGAGTGCTCGGCGAGGGTGTATCGGGGAGGGTGTATATCGACATAGACATATCCGATAAAAAAAGAGGAAGAAGAAGAAAAAAGGAACCGCTAGAGGAGAAGATCGAAGAAAAAAAAAGAAAAAAAAAAGGAGAAGAAGAAAGGAAGAAGAAGAGAAAATTTCTCTTCTTCTCCTCTATTCCTTTCTTCTTCTTCTCTTTTTTTCTTTTTTTTCTTCTTCTTATTTATTTCTCCTCTTCTTCCTCTCCTCTTCTTCTTTCTTTCCTCTTTCTTATTTTCTTCTTTCCTATCCTTCTTTTTCTAAATTTGTAACTTTTGCATATATAAAACTTTCTATATATATTTAGCATATATAAACAAAAAACTATATAGCCACATACACATATATATACATCACATATACACACATCACATATATACAGCAACTTCCTAAGAAAAAATATATTTATATACACATAAATATATATTTAACATATATATTTAGCAAATTCCTAAGAAAAAAAAAGATATACACATACATATAATTACAGCAACTATATATACTGCAATTTCCTAAGAAAATTCCTAAGAAAAAAAAATATACACATATATACATATATATACACAGCAACTATATATATATATACAGCAATATATATTAAACATATAAAAAAAGGGAGCCGGCCCTCACATCGGCAGGGCTGGGCGGCGCGACGGCGGCGGGGCGGGGCGGCGACGAGGCGGCGTCGGGGCGCGGCGGCGCGACGGCGGCGGGGCGGGGCGCGCGGCGGCGCGGGGCGTCGGGCCGGCCGGGGGGCGCGGCGACGGCGCGGGGCGGAGCGACGAGGCGGCGTCGGGGGCGACGGCGACGGGGCGACGGGGGCGACGGGGGCGACGGCGACGGCGACGGGGACGGAGCAGATCGAGGTCGGCGTCGGGGCTGGGAAGAAGGAGAAACTGAACGAAATTTTCGCAAGTGTAGCTTATATAGGAGGAGTATTAGTCCCGGTTCTTGGCACAAACCGGGACTAATAGCCCCCTTTAGTCCCGGTTGCTGCCACCAACCGGGACTAAAGGTCCCTTTTCAGCAGCCCAAAGGGCGGGAAGGAGGCGCCTTTAGTCCCGGTTGGTGGCAGCAACCGGGACTAATGCCACCCTTTAGTACCGGTTGGTGGCAGAAACCGGGACTAAAGGCCTTGCCGCGGTGCGGTGGGAAGTTTAGTCCCACCTCGCTAGTTGAGGGAGAGCAGCACCAGTTTATAAGCCCCGCTGCCTCTCTCCTCTCGAACTCCTCTAAACTGCAGGCCTAAGGGCCTAAACTGACACTGCTTTGCCTGTGGACTTGCTGGGCTTTCTACGGGCCTGAATCCTGGCCCATGGTTGGGTTTCTAGTCGTATTCAGGCCGTGTGGGCCCAGCAGGTGGCATATTTTTTCTTTTTTTCTTTGTTGCTTTATTTTTTAGTTTTGTTTCTACTTTCAACAAAATACTTACTGTTGCTATTTTTATTTATTTGTTTTCTTTGTTTCTTTATTTATTTGATTTTGTTTCTACTTACAAAAAAATATTTATTGTTGCTATTTTTTTTCAAGTTTTTTTGTTTTGTTTTCTGCATTATTTATTTTCTTTTGTAAAACCAATTACGAACTTTCTGTTAGTGCAAGTAGTATTCAAATTTGAATAGTTTAAATTTGAAATTATTTATTTTACTTCCTTTATTTATTTTCTTTGTTGCTTTATTTATTTTATTTTGTTTATACTTAATTACAACAAAATACTTATTGTTGCTATTTATTTCTAAGTTGTTTTTTCTGTATTTAGAGTTGCTTTATTTATTTTATTTTCTTTGTTTATTTCTAAGTTGTTTTTTGCTGTATTTAGAGTTGCTTTATTTATTTTACTTTCTTTATTTATTTTCTTTGTTGCTTTATTTATTTTATTTTGTTTATACTTACAACAAAATACTTATTGTTGCTATTTATTTTTCAAGTTTGTTTTGTTTTGTTTTGTTTTGTTAGTGCAAGTAGTATTGAAATTTGAATAGTACAAACGGACAATGGTATCATACTCGTTTGTTACAAAGTTGGCATGGTATCATCATAATAGTTGCGGAAATAACTCTTCACTTTTTCTTCGCTTGTGTCATTTGCTTATTGCGCCGTAACCATGGATAATCTTCATCGTTTATCAGGATGCTTGGGTCAGCCTTGACTTTGAAGGGAGGAATTTCATGAAACTTTTCATAATCTTCAGACCTGTCTGTCTTGCCCTCCACTCCCAGGATGTCCCTTTTTCCTGAAAGAACTATGTGGCGCTTTGGCTCATCGTATGATGTATTCGCTTCCTTATCTTTTCTTTTTCTCGGTCTGGTAGACATGTCCTTCACATAGATAACCTGTGCCACATCATTGGCTAGGACGAACGGTTCGTCAGTGTATCCAAGATTTTTCAGATCCACTGTTGTCATTCCGTACTGTGGGTCTACCTGTACCCCGCCTCCTGACAGATTGACCCATTTACACTTAAACAAAGGGACCTTAAAATCATGTCCGTAGTCAAGTTCCCATATGTCCACTATGTAACCATAATATGTGTCCTTTCCCCTCTCGGTTGTTGCATCAAAGCGGACACCGCTGTTTTGGTTGGTGCTCTTTTGATCTTGGACAATCGTGTAAAATGTATTCCGATTTATCTCGTATCCTTTGTAAATCAATACAGTCGAAGATGGTCCCCTGGACAACAAGTACAACTCATCACAAACAGTGTTGTCACCTCTGAGACGTGTTTCCAACCAACTGCTGAAAGTCCTGATGTGTTCACGTGTAATCCAGTCGTCGCACTGCTCCGGGTGTTTGGAGCGCAGACTGTTCTTGTGTTCATCGACATACGGGGTCACCAATGTAGAGTTCTGTAGAACTGTGTAGTGTTCTTGAGACCAAGAATAACCGTCCCTGCATATTATTGAGTCCCTTCCAAGCGTGCCTTTTCCAGTCAGTCTCCCCTCGTACCGCGATTTAGGGAGACCTATCTTATTAAGGCCAGGAATGAAGTCAACACAAAACCCGATGACATCCTCTGTTTGATGGCCCATGGAGATGCTTCCTTCTGGCCTTGCGCGGTTACGGACATATTTCTTGAGGACTCCCATGAACCTCTCAAAGGGGAACATATTGTGTAGAAATACGGGCCCCAGAATGACAATCTCGTCGACTAGATGAACTAGGACGTGTGTCATGATATTGAAGAAGGATGGTGGGAACACAAGCTCGAAACTGACAAGACATTGCGCCACATCACTCCTTAGCCTTGGTACGATTTCTGGATCGATCACCTTCTGAGAGATTGCACTGAGGAATGCACATAGTTTCACAATGGCTAATCGGACGTTTTCCGGTAGAAGCCCCCTCAATGCAACCGGAAGCAGTTGCGTCATAATCACATGGCAGTCATGAGACTTTAGGTTCTGGAACTTTTTCTCTGCCATATTTATTATTCCCTTTATATTCGACGAGAAGCCAGTCGGGACCTTCATACTGAGAAGGCATTCAAAGAAGATTTCTTTCTCTTCTTTCGTAAGAGCATAGCTGGCAGGACCTTCATACTGCTTCGGAGGGATGCCGTCTTTTTCGTGCAAACGTTGCAGGTCCTCCCGTGCCTCAGCTGTATCTTTTGTCTTTCCATACACGCCCAAGAAGCCTAGCAGGTTCACGCAAAGGTTCTTCGTCACGTGCATCACGTCGATTGAAGAGCGGACCTCTAGGTCTTTCCAGTAGGGTAGGTCCCAAAATATAGATTTCTTCTTCCGCATGGGTGCGTGTCCCTCATCGTCATTCGGAACAGCTAGTGCGCCGGGGCCCTTTCCGAAGATTACGTGTAAATCATTGACCATAGCAAGTACGTGATCACCGGTACGCATGGCGGGCTTCTTCCGGTGATCTGCCTCGCCTTTGAAATGCTTGCCTTTCTTTCGACATTGATGGTTGGTCGGAAGAAATCGACGATGGCCCAGGTACACATTCTTCCTGCACTTGTCCAGGTATATACTTTCAGTGTCATCTAAACAGTGCGTGCATGCGTGGTATCCTTTGTTTGTCTGTCCTGAAAGGTTACTGAGAGCGGGCCAATCGTTGATGGTCACGAACAGCAACGCCTTTAGGTCAAATTCCTCCTGTTTGTGCTCATCCCACGCACGTACACCGTTTCCATTCCACAGCTATAAAAGTTCTTCAACTAATGGCCTTAGGTACATATCAATGTCGTTGCCGGGTTGCTTAGGGCCTTGGATGAGAACTGGCATCATAATGAACTTCCGCTTCATGCACATCCAAGGAGGAAGGTTATACATACATAGAGTCACGGGCCAGGTGCTGTGATTGCTGCTCTGCTCCCCGAAAGGATTAATGCCATCCGCGCTTAGAGCAAACCATACGTTCCTTGCGTCCTTTGCAAACTCCTCCCAGTACTTTCTCTCGATTTTTCTCCATTGCGACCCGTCAGCGGGTGCTCTCAACTTCCCGTCTTTCTTACGGTCCTCACTGTGCCATCGCATCAACTTGGCATGCTCTCTGTTTCTAAACAAACGTTTCAACCGTGGTATTATAGGAGCATACCACATCACCTTCGCAGGAACCCTCTTCCTGGCTGGCTCGCCATCAACATCACCAGGGTCATCTCGTCTGATCTTATACCGCAACGCACCACATACCGGGCATGCGTTCAGATCGTTGTATGCACCGCGGTAGAGGATGCAGTCATTAGGGCATGCATGTATCTTCTGCACCTCCAATCCTAGAGGGCATACGACCTTCTTTGCTGCGTATGTACTGTCGGGCAATTCGTTATCCTTCGGAAGCTTCTTCTTCAATATTTTCAGTAGCTTCTCAAATCCTTTGTCAGCCACAGCATTCTCTGCCTTCCACTGCAGCAATTCCAGTACGGTACCGAGCTTTGTGTTGCCATCTTCGCAATTGGGGTACAACCCTTTTTTGTGATCCTCTAACATGCGATCGAACTTCAGCTTCTCCTTTTGACTTTCGCATTGTGTCCTTGCATCGACAATGACCCGTCGAAGATCATCATTTGGTTCCTCTTGATCTTCAGCAGCTTCACCCGTTGCAGCATCATTGGGCACATCGTCTGGTTCCTCTTGATCTTCACCAGCTCCCCCCATTGCAGCATCACCGTATTCAGGGGGCACATAGTTGTCATCGTACTCTTCTTCTTCGCCGTCTTCCATCATAACCCCTATTTCACCGTGCCTCGTCCAAACATTATAGTGTGGCATGAAACCCTTGTAAAGCAGGTGGGAGTGAAGGATTTTTCGGTTAGAGTAAGACATCGTATTCACACATTGAGTGCATGGACAACACATAAAACCATTCTGCTTGTTTGCCTCTGCCACATTTAGAAACTCACGCACGCCCTTAATGTACTCGGAGGTGTGTCTGTCACCGTACATCCATTGGCGGTTCATCTGCGTGCATTTATATATAATTAAGTGTGTCAAAAACCATTAAAGAACATCATAAATAGATAATTAAGTGACCAAATGGATAAAAGTTCATCATCACATTAAAACCAAAGTACATACATATATAGTTCTCATCTAACAACATATATAGCTCTCCATACACATCGAAACTATGTAAAACATTTCAACGCGAAAACAAATGCTATCATAATCGCAACCAAGGTAACAATTGATCCAACGGCATAATGATACCAAGCCTCGGTATTAATGGCATATTTTCTAATCTTTTTAATCTTCAACCGCATTGCATCCATCTTGATCTTGTGATCATCGACGACATCCGCAACATGCAACTCCAATATCATCTTCTCGTCCACAATTTTTTTTATTTTTTCCTTCAAGAATTTGTTTTCTTCTTCAACTAAATTTAACCTCTCGACAATAGGTTCCATCTTGATCTTGTGATCATCGATAACTTCCGCAACATGCAACTCCAATTCCATATTCTCCTCCTCCATTTTTTCCAATTTTTTCTTTAACGAAATGTTTTCCTCTTCAACTAAATTTAACCTCTCCACAAGAGGGTCGGTTGGAATTTCCGGTTCAACTACCTCCTAGACATAATAAAACATCTATGCATGTCAGGTTGGTCGGCATAACTATCATAAGCACTAAAACAAATAGTTATAAATTAAAGATAATATACCACATCCGAATCGTAGACCGGACGAGGGCCCACATGGGCGGATATCAAAACCATCGCACTATATAATAACAAGCAATAATAAACGTAAGAAAATTAGACAAATATCTATCTAAAGCAATAATAAAAGTAAGAAAAGCATGGACATAACAAGAGGCTCACCACGGTGGTGCCGGTGACGAGATCGGCGGGGGCGATCGACGGCGGCGAAGACGGGGACGGGACGTGACGGACCGCCAAACCTAGACAAATCTCGGAGAAAATAGAGCTTCGAGAGGAGAAAAGCTTAACTAGTGTGGCTCGGGCATTCCACCGAACATGTTGTGTGCATAGGAGGTGAGCTAGAGCACCACTAACCCCTCTCCCCCTCGGCCAGAAAAAAAACAGAGCAGTGAGCTCTGCTCTTGAGTGAGGGGGTTTATATAGGCAACTCACTGGTCCCGGTTGGTGCTACAAACCGGGGCTAAAGGGGTGCCTTTGGTCCCGGTTCATAAAACAAACCGGGACTAATAGTGGTGGGCCAGGAGCAAGAGCCATTGGTCCCGGTTTTTAGCTCCAACCGGGACCAATAGGTCCAGACGAACCGGGACCAATGGCCCACGTGGCCCGGCCGGCCCCCTGGGCTAACGAACCGGGTCCAGTACCCCCATTGGTCCCGGTTCTAGATTGAACCGGGGCTAATGGGCTGGACCAATGCCCTGTTTTCTACTAGTGCAAAAGAAACATGAACACATATTGTGCAGTAGCAGAGGCACTGTTCTTGGGGTCGACATCCTCGCCAGCCATGTCGTCGAAGATGCTGTCGACGTCGGGGAAGAAGTCGTCGTCGAGGAAGTAGTTGTCGGTGACCGGATCGTCCGTGATGAATCAACCAGTAGTCGCGCCGAGCGCTTCCCAAAAACCTTATCACCCATCTCCCGTACAGGACTCAAAAGATGCGGTTTCGGAGGCCTACTGTCCCGACCTGCGGTGCCCGCCGCAAGCCGGGATGAGGAAGACAGCAGCAGCTCAGAGATGGAACCGGTGGCGAGAGGAAGGAGATATTCTGGTGCCTCTCTCTGGGAGGAGCGATCTCCCTTTTAAAGGAGCAAGAGAAGGAGGCGAGAGGCTGAGCCGGGAGCTGAAGAGAGCGAGAGACACGAAACGAATAGGCAGCAGCCGGAGAGGCGCGCCGTTCATTCAGTGTCCACTATAGAAAACGTTCAGCTTCCGACTGACCTTTCGTATACCCGTCGTGCGTGGCTAAAATTAGACATCAGCTCGGCTCATTCCCGCGGCGCAGCGCGGCGCGCGGTGGAGTAGGAGCGCGTGTGGATGTCCCTCTTGTTCTCATGCTCGTACAAGTGGAGAAAGAGTCTCCCTTATAAAGAGGTCCAACTCCCTATAAACTAGCAATGTGGGACTAAACTTTAGTAGTGCCCCTTGCCTTGCACGAATGGGCTAAGTGGGCCTCTAGGATTTATTAGGAATTTCTGAAATTAATATTGGGCTGGGCCATAATGAACTAATATTCCAGCAACCATCACTACCCGCCCAGTCCGGAGCCAACCAGCCAGCTCACCACCCGCCAGTATGCGCCACCACGGTCTTGAAGTCTTCCATGCCGCCTCACTGAGATCGCCATCAGGAGGCCTAGAGGGAACCACCACCACCGCCGTCGAGCGAGAGGCCCGTTCCTCCAGCGCCATCGCGGTAGCCAACCGGACGCAGTAGCAGTGGCACACCAGGCCTCCCGGGCCTGGCCGGTCCCAGATTTGGCAAGCAAAGCGGCAGCCACAACGCTGCAGCAAGCCGGCGATCTACAGCCGCCTCCCAGCCTCCCTACGCCCCGCCGCTACCTCCATGGGGCTACAATGACGGTGAGGAAGCCGCTGGCTCGCCTCTGTCTAGATGGGGCCCAGATCTGGGCCGAGCGGGCGCCGCCACCCCGCACTGCCGCGTAACTCCGCTGCCAACGGCTGCGCCGCCACGAAACAGACCACCCGCGCCCGCACCATGTTGCCCCGTCGCCGTGCCAGACCGTCGCCGCCTGAAGACACTACCCAGCACCGCTCCGCCCAGGCACAGGAGCCGCATCGAGAGGGGAATCCCGTCACGCCGGAGATGGCGGGGGAGAGGAGGAGAGAAGGGGGGGGGGCTGGTGGAGGGAGCCGACGGTGCGGCCGGTCGCACGCAGAGGACGAGCTGGTCGCGAGAGCAAAAAGGGGGGCGAAATGATTGATTTTTGTGGAGCCAACTAGCTATCGACTTAGGAGTTATTGAATCAGCGCGCCGTTAATCTCAAATCAGAGTTTTCTCACATCATCGAAATGCCATAAGCTATGGTACTGACACAATCATGGTTAAATATCTTCTAGCATCTTGCCATTAATCTCAAATGAGAGTTTTCTCACATCATCGAAGAATTGAGGTTGTTCAAGGTTAGCACTAGCCCATGGATTTGTTCTTGCCACCCCAACGCATGAAAACCCTTATCAGAAGGTCAGGAGAAACACCATCTTAGAACCTACACAAATAATTGCAGCATCTCACAATTTGATTTTCGTTTTATGTTTAAAGAAGAGCTACACCATCGCATTGCCGGTGGAAGTTAGCGATAAAAATATGCAACTTGGATGTAACAGTGGAGGACCGACTCCAAATACATTGCTATCACCATCGCCTCCTACATTTGAAAGCCTTCTTCTAGGTAAAGAAAAGTGATTATTGCAACATTATTTATAGAACCGAAGGGGCTGCTCGCTGATGCTGTAAAAAACACCACTGATGCAAGGAATGGAAACCACAGTGTTCATCGAGATCTCTTTTCTATAAAGATAAGTTGTCCTGATGTTTGAAATGCGAGTACAACCCAAGCAAATTTAGTAGATTTGTGTGATTTGTTTGAATAACAATCGCATAACTGACAATTCTCCTTGTCCACAGGGTAGCTTTTCTTTATGAATGCCACCTCTTATGTTGTTGAAATAACAGATGCGAACATGAATAGTACCTTAGGGCCGTGTTTCCTATATCCATGCGATGCTGCTGGAGAGAATGGTCTGGTTTGGGTTTAACAATAGTTTGTTTGAGACGAAAACACGCAAGTGTCATTGAGCTCCTCATTTAAGATAATACTTTATTGTTTGATATTCTTGCACGCCATCCACATTTAAGGATTACACATGACTACACATTTTTAGAGAACGGGTGGGAGTGAGCATTTTATTTTGAATAATTTGAAAAACTTATTTTTGAAGTTAAAAAAAATGCTATAGCAAATCCAACATGATAATATGGATATGCATACTACACATGTGTAGAGTTTTATGATGACATGATTTAAGATTTGAGCCACATAAAAATGACATACTCATGATTTTGAAAATATGAACAGCACATATACTGTTCACCGCTAAAAATCCACACATTTCTGCTTCGTATAATTTTTTTTGCAATCATATAATCATACTTTTATATGTACTATGTTCTCGACTAGTAAAGAAATTACAGCAACTCCTTGTCGATATTTCTGTGATAATTTGTAACCTCTTATTTTTAACAAGGTATATCTATAACAGTAAAATAAGTTAGTATGTAAATCCAACAAGATTAATTCAAATGGGAACAAGAAGCCCTTTCCAAAGCCAGGTCAAAATTTGGGCCAGTCGCCTAGCAGCCCTTCGATTAGATCAGTGAGGACCATCGGATTCTTATCTTCTCTAACGAATTCAGCGCATCTCGTCCTGTACGCATGGACCCCCCGCCTCGTCAGCACGCAACTCCACCCCCTTGCGCGGCTCGGACAAGGGCACAGCGGCCGGCCGCTCGCACCTCGACGCCTCGCAACACTGCCCTCCGCTGCTTGCCGCCGGTCACATCTTCTACCTCAAGCCAACCATCTCAGGCACTACAGTTCCGCATGGAAGCCCACTCCCTGCCGGTTGCAGCAAAAAAGAAGACACCATGTCCCGGCGCATCGCCGCGCCGGCATGGGCGCCGCCGTCGCTGCACTGTCTCACCAGTTTCAGCATGCACCATTCTTTTTTATTTGCCGGTAGTAGCATTTGATTCCGCCGGTTCCAGCTTTTTAGTTCGTCAGTTGAAACATTTTTTCTGTCAATGAAACTTCTGAATCACGGTTCCAGCTTTTCTGTTTGCTGGTAGTAGCATTTGATTCCGCCGGTTCCGGCTTTTTAGTTCGCCGGTTGAAACTTTTTCTTCTATCAATGGAGCTTCTGAATTGCGGTTCCAGCTTTCCTGTTTGCCGGTAGTAGCATTTGAATCCGTCGGTTCCAGCTTTTTAGTTCACCGGTTGGAACTTTTTCTTCTGTAAATGGAGCTTATGAATCGTGGTTCTAGCTTTTCTGTTTGCCGGTAGTAGCATTTGATTCTGCAGGTTCCAGCTTTTTTGTTTGCCGGTAGTAGCATTTGATTCTGCCCGTACCAGCTTTGTATTCATCATGGCGTCGCTATGGATCAAGCACACCGCATCTTCTAGCAGAGAAAAATTCACTGGTCGCATCAAAATCATGTCGCCGGTGGTAGCAGAAAAGCACCGTGCACTGCAGATCCCCAGCAAAAATTAGTCGTTGATTCCAGCAAAAATCATCGATAGTTCAAACAAAAAAAACGCCGGTTGTTACAATTGTACCTACCTGGACAAAAAAAGGAACGGTGACGCCTCGACGCAGCCCATGGCCATCGGCACACCCCCTTTTGCCAGTTGCAGCACCCCTGCATGTTGGTTCCACCACGGGTGGTCGTCGGTTGTGGCCCCTGGCTTGTAGCTCGGTCGGCCGGTTGCAGCTCCCGGCTGGCCGGGGTCAACTCCCGCGCGTTTCCATTGCAGCTCCCGCCGGCCGCCGGCCGTGGTCCATCCCTGGGCGTGATGGGTCGTCAGGGAGTAGGAAAGGGAGGCCGACGCATGATGCTAGGAGGAAAAAAGCAGGAAAAATCTCGCCGGAGAGGAAGAAAAAGTAGCAGAGGGATGTCCGCCGGTGGTGGGGCTCGTCGGAGCTAGTACGCGGTGGCGCTAGCGAGAGGCGTTGCCGGCGAGGCTGGCGAGACGCGAGTGAGAGGATGAGTGCTCGAGGATTTCTCTGGGCGAGTGGTTACTGGGGATAAGATAAGAACATGAGTGAAGCGCGTGGGACCATAGACGTGTGGTGTGTGTGCTGTTGTTGTGCATGTGGGCGAAGAAAGCGGCGTGACCGGCCGAAGCGCGCCGAACACAAGCGTTTTCCTTTAAAAAAATGCTATAGCAAATCCAACATGATAATATGGATATGCATACTACACATGTGTAGAGTTTTATGATGACATGATTTAAGATTTGAGCCACATAAAAATGACATACTCATGATTTTGAAAATATGAACAGCACATATACTGTTCACCTCTAAAAATCCACACATTTCTGCTTCGTATAATTTTTTTTGCAATCATATAATCATACTTTTATATGTACTATGTTCTCGACTAGTAAAGAAATTACAGCAACTCCTTGTCGATATTTCTGTGATAATTTGTAACCTCTTATTTTTAACAAGGTATATCTATAACAGTAAAATAAGTTAGTATGTAAATCCAACAAAATTAATTCAAATGGGAACAAGAAGCCCTTTCCAAAGCCAGCTCAAAATTTCAACGATACCAAATTGTCATGTGGGTTCAAGTAATGAACGGTCCTGTGATTTGTCAATGCAGTTGGATTAAATCTATACGTTCTTTGCTTGCAGTAGCTTTTGATCACCGTGCTCGCGTAAGTGCCCAACAAAAGCATAACACTCTTGTAGCGCTTGTGAAGTGCAGTGTGAAGATGCAGTCCATGGTCATCAGGACCGTTCAAATCTTCCTATGGCAAGTGTCCCAGAACGCTATTCTAACAAGAGACATCATGAGCAGGCGGCGCTGGGCCGGCAATCCAAGGTGCTCTTTCTGCAGCGGCAGAGAGACATCGGAGCATCTGTTTTTTAGATGCCCCGTGGCCAGAGTGATCTGGAGAACGGTGGGTTGTGTCCTTGGCACGGACAGATGCCCGAACAATATGTGGCAATATTTTTCGTGGTGTTATATTTTCCTTCCAGACGGTGAAAAATTCTATACTTTTGGCCTAGCAGCCATTTGCTGGGCGATTTGGAACTGCCGCAATCAAGCTACTTTCGAACAGAAAAAGCTAAAGACACCTTTCGCTGTGATTTATTCCGCTTGTGCCTTTACGTCTTATTGGGCAGGGTTGATGACTGGAACAGACAGGGAAGCAATGGAGCGGGGGGTCAAAATGCTAAGGACCAGTACCTCAAACATGATGAGGATTTGCGCAGCGTCAGGCGAGAGGGCGCTAGACTGATCGGAGGATCTTGGCCAGCGTCGGGCCATGGCGGTAGTGCTACTTTGGTTCCTTCGCGTTATTTGCAAACTGCTTATTACACCCCTGCGTGGGCATTTTGGTGTCGCTGCCGTGCGAGCCTTATTGTAGCTCCAAACCTAAGACTTGCTGGTTTAGGTGTCCGTGGGTTTTCGCCCCACAGCTAGCTGCTCGATGACAAGTGCTTGCAGTGGGTTCCCCACGGATGCGTTGAACTCGCTTTCCCCTTTCTAGTCTCCTTAGTAGTCTCAGTGTGAGAAACTCTGTATTTCCGTTATGTCACAGTAATGGAAAGGGGTCATGCCCGGTTCAAAAAAAAAATGGTTATCACATGAAGAACTGCCATGACGTGAAAGGCGATTTCTTCGAGGAGATATGTAACTAAGAAAGTGCAATCCCCAAAAGATGGGGAGAATCAAAAAATGTCCAACTTCTTAAGTTACATTCCCTGAATTCTACATGTGCTTGGCACGTGGCAATTACTTAGTACATATAACTGTGGCAGTTAGGCTGCATATGTACAAATGAAATGGTGTGAATCAGGAAGATCAACTGTTAAGATGGTATGCCGGAAACTAATCCAATAGCTTGCGCGATATCTAGCTTCTTCCTACAATAATCCTCATAGAACTTTGGTTTCTGCGTCTGAAAAAAAGGAACTTTACTTAAGTAAACTATATAGTTGAAACTTGAAACATGCATGCAGATGCAGTTTTATAATAAACTACCTCCTTTCTAAGTGCCTCTGCAATCAACTCCCGGGCTTTATCCTCTGAAATCTGGCTTTTGTCATCTGCAAACTATGGTCAGGTATAGCATCAGATACAAGAACAATGTTCCGATGGTTTCGATCTAGGTTTTGTTTGGATGCCGAGTACTTAAAAAACCTATACTATTGGAAAATCATAGTACTTTGGGTTGTAGGTAGGAAATAGTTTACAAATACAATGAAGCATTTGACAATGGCAGTATTTACTGTATTTTTGTTTTCTTATTTTGCATTCCACAGCTATCATAAAAAAATCAAACTAATTGTTGGGTATGCAAGAGCATGTTAAAAGACAATTGTTTGGTTAACTCGCTTAGTATATAAACTAACAGATCTATACATATATATTCTATGTAACTCAGATTCAAAGCAACATATATATGTTGTAAAACTGGTAGCTAACTGCGTAGTGGATGATGCCTAAGATCCAAACTAGTAGACACAAAATCAGGGTAGCGACACTAACTAAAATATCCCATGCAGTTGTTTCTCAATTTAGAGAAAATAGAGCGGGAGTAGATTTTTTAATACTCCCAAAATACCATAGTATTGGGAATACTGCAGCTTGTAGAATTGTGGTATTTACTTGGTCCAAACGCCACAAAGTAAATATTGTTCTTTTCAGATATCATGGTATTCAGAAAAAAACTATAAAAACGCTTAGCATCCAAACACGGCGTAAGAGTGTGGGACATACAGAATGGCACTTACTTCCTCGAGGCAAGCTGTGCAAGCAAGAAACTGAAAAGGAGAAGTATGAAAAAGATGAATATATAAAACACCTATAATCATGAATATCATGTGAATTTGGAAGCGATCTGCAAAAGGAAAATAATTTACCTCTTCTTCCAAGTCGGAGCAGAATGTGTCGTTCTCCAGTGCACGTCTCATTCTTTCTTGGCGCAATGGAAACTTGTTAAGTTCATAGACTTCATACAAAGCATCTCTGAATTTCTTCTGTTAATTATTCAAAGGGAGAAAAGGAAAACGCATCACAACGCATCTAAACACAAGAGTTATAATCATTCAATCGTTGCTTGGTTGTTCAGTACTAACCTCTGTCTTGTACCTTTGCCAAATCTCATAATAGAGACCATCAAACTCGTTGTAGCAACACACATCAAAACCCATGCTATCTAACCACTCCTGAATTAAAACAACATGCAATTGCTAAATATAAAACACCTAAATGAAAATAACAAGTGTACGAGAGACCCTACGTAGAAGCCAGAAAAGGCTAAGCCATCGTATATCTTGGAGAAGTCAGTAGCGATCTTGATTGCTTGGTATGTTCCTCTTGTCAAAATCTTTCCCCACTAAAATAGAAGAGAAATTAGATCGTGCTAAAGTATGTATATTGACATATATAGTGCACTCCATGTGTTTTTGTATCGACGTACTTACCATCAGAGATGGAGGCTTATTTAACACATAAGCTTCAATCCACTGTTGCGATACAAAGAGAGTTTGTTAGTTCAATTCTTTTTTCCAAATTTGAGTAACTTTATCATATCTATGGTGCATACCTTAAGTTTCTTGGACAATTCTTCACAAAATTTGGCATATTCTTGTTCAATCTCATAGCTATGACAATCCTTGTGGTACTCATCCCAATTGACATACTCAAAATCACCCTACATCAAAAAGCGTTAGAGATGTATAGCCAACAATAAAAAAGAAAGGTTAGCAAACAATCAGCTGACTCAAATAACTGTACTTCACCATTTTGCAAGTTTGGATACATTTGCCAAAAGGTCATCGAAAGGAAATAATATTATACTCTGCTGTCTTTGATAGAAAAAAAAACTAATAACAGTTTCACAATTTTATTATTGAAACGATAATGTAGTAATCACATAAAACGCAATCAGGTCATACAAGATTGTCCTGAGTCCGGTTTGTCATATAAATTGATGAGTATTACTTTCTGGCCTATAAAACTGTGACAACGTTGTGGAACACTTCATTCAAGGTAACAATAATTAAAACGTACAGCTACTCCCAGCATGAACATGCGTGTGAATTGATCTAAAACAATAAAAGGATCCCAAGAATATAATTGGAATACTGAAACCGAAAGTGCCTTTCTGCTCCCGGGCTCAAATGAGCCCGGTGAACAGTAAAATCGAAAAAAAATCGAAAAAAATTCAAAAAATTTCAAACTTTTTTTTGGATGAAACATTGACAAAAGTTCTAAGTGCATGCAAAAATTCGTCAAGGAATCACAATCCTAGAAGGCGTGCCAAAAAAAAACAAAATCAGTACTCTAAAATGCTTTTGAAAGTAGCATTTTCAGAGTACTGATTTTGTTTTTCTTGGCACGCCTTCTAGGAATGTTATTTCATGACGAATTTTTGCATGCACTTAGAACTTTTGTCAATGTTTCACCCAAAAAAAAGTTTGGAATTTTTTGATTTTTTTTCGAATTTTTTTCGATTTTACTGTTCACCCGGGCTCATTTGAGCCCGGGAGCAGATACTCCACGTCCGAAACCGAAAGTGCCTTTCTACTGAAACGGCCTTTTCAATCTTTTACAAGGTTTAATAACTGTGTCACCAACTCGCCATATGAAGATTTTGATCTACGTTTTGGCGAGTAGTGTCTAAGCTTAAAAAATGGCTTATAGTACTAGATCAAAAGAACATAAACAGATGAATACAACTTGCCCAAAAAAAAAAAGACATACGTACATAATTTCGAGGGACCAGCCGTTGGTAGTCCTCCAGGCCAGCAAGTTTGCAGTAGTCAGGGTGGAAAGACCAATCTAATTCGCCGTCTTCCTCAGAGGACTTAAAAGATCTCTCCCTCACAGGACGACAGCCAGGGGGGTAGTCCTCTTTCAGTTTATCATAGCAAAGCTTATCCTCAGGCAGGTATTGTGACACCTATTGACAATGAGATCGGTCATGAGATTAAATTTACTGTGTGTTACCAAACGAGCTAGCATAAGCAGCACATAACAAGTACTCCCTCCGTCCCAAAATTCTTGTCTTGGATTTGTCAAAATATGGATGTATCTAGTCATGCTTTAGTGTTTGATACATCCGTATCTAGAGAAATCTTAGACAAAAATTTTGGGACGAAAGGAGTAGTAGTAATTAACTGCGAGACTACGCGAACCGAACCTGATAGTACTTTATGCGATACATTTCATGGCGATCATCGAGCTCCTTGAGCTGCACAGCATCCAGCTTAGTGCAGACATCGACATCAGGCTTGGGAGGCAGCTGTTTAAGATAAACGCGATACTCTTGGTCGCTGATATCGTCTCCCAATCCCAATTCGTTCAGCCTTTGGATTTGGTTCTCGGCTTCTTCCAGCTCTTTGGTCTTCTTTGGCCTCACCTGTACAGCAGTTTTGGTTGCAGCAGCGGATGCCGTACGAGCGGCACATGCCCTAGATTTCGACGAGCTGGCCGGCGGTTTGCCTTGTTCTCCGTCTGATCCCGGCGTTGCTTCGGCGGCTGCACGGGCGTCCGATCCCTGCCTTGCTTCGGCAGCACCACTCCAGCGGAGGCCGTGCCGGCGATCTGATTCCGCGGCATCCCTCCAAATCCTTGGCGCGGCGGGAGAGCACTTCTTCCTCGCTCGATGCGGATCCAGGAGGAGACGGCCCTGCCGCTCTTATTTGGTGGAGGCGGATGAAAAGAGGACGGAGACGGTCTCAACTCTCAAGGCAGGGAGCATATCAAATCGGAATTCACTGAGAGTCACGCCCACGATCGGATTGGCGGAGGAACGGAAACCGCTTCGGCCTCCTCACTTTCGTCGGACTCTTCACCAGACGACTCGTCATCTTCGTCACTGTCAGATTGTTCAGCATGTCCATCCCTCATCCATTCTTTTTCTCGTCATGTCCCGCTCCTTCACATGACATCCCATCCTCACCATGGGGCTTGTCCATGTCGTATAACCGGACATGAAACCACCAGCCAACAAGCGCTTATATCCAACTCTCCTGATTCAATTGTGTACATAACATCATTCTCGCAGACAATACACGGACAATATATTTTCTTCGGACCCCTTTTCCTAACATATTCTTCCGCACACTATAACAACTCTATCAAACCATTAAAATATCATTAGACGCCCGTGGTATGGAGTACCTCCAACTACGATCCATCATTTGACGCCAAAACCTACAACATACATAATAACGTAATAGATTACAATTCAATCTAAGAATATGGAAAATTAAGAAATTCAGCATGGCCTTTGCTAAAATTCGGACATATTGAGTGACAACAACTAGACGAAACGGAAATTAATCAACATTTCGACAAGATTTGGCACTCATTTGTAATCCCTGAAAATTTTCAACACAAGCATCTGATCAACCGAATGTTGAATCGCCCAACATGTCCACCGTGCCACACACCAACAATCAAGTATGCATGCATGCTCTTACATACATTAGAAAAGAATACTCACTTAAACGTGTCTCCTCGTCTCTCTCTCCGATGTCGCCTCTGTTAGATAAGAACGAGAAATAAACGAGACACGAGAGACACGGATTTAACGTGGAAACCCTTGCGGGAGAAAACCACGGACGCACGAAGGCGCAATCACTATGAGGAGAAGTATTACAAGCACGAGACGACAGACCGTCTTAGGTGCGACTACGTGGGGTATATAAGAGGGCAATACATGAGAGTCCTTGTAGAACAAGTAAACGAGTTGTACTCGTACGCGTCGGTACCAACGCAAAGGCCCACACCGTATGTACTACTTCTAGTCCAAAACGGTATAATTTGGATCACAATTTAACAATCTGCACCTTGATCCAAATCCCCTCCAGTAGTCGAAGAAAGTGAATAACTCCATCCAAATCAGTATAAACACCTTGTGCGTCAAAGTCCATAGGACTAGTGAGAAATACCAACTAAGCCTGAGCAAAGCTCAAACTTATTGGTCGGAACTGGCTTTGTCATCATATAAGCAGGATTATCATGAGTACTTATCTTGCTTACCTTCAAATTGCCTTCTGCAACAACATCTCGAATATAATGAAATCTGACATCAATGTGCTTTGTCCTCTCATGATACATTGGATTCTTTGTAAGATATATATAGCACTTTGACTGTCACTAAATACGGTAGGGCAAGATGAATCTCCACAAAGCTCAGTGTACAAACCTCTGAACCAGATAGCTTCTTTGCATGCCTCAGAAATGGCCATATACTCGGCATCAGTAGTGGAACAAGCCACAATAGACTGCAAAGTTGCTCTCCAACTCACAGCACAACCACCAATGGTGAAAACATAACCTGTGAGTGATCTTCTCTTATCCAAATCACCAGCAAAATCAGAATCAACAAAGCCAACAAGTCCATCTCCAGTTTTTCCAAACTGTAAATAAGCATTAGAAGTACCTCGCAGGTATCTGAAAATCCACTGAACTGCTCTCCAATGCTCTTTTCCAGGATTAGCCATGTATCTACTGACAACACTCAATGCATATGATAAAACCAAACGGGAACAGACCATGGCATACATAAGTGAACCAACTGCACTCGAATAGGGAACTCTAGACATGTACTCAATATCTGCATCTGACTTAGGACATAAAGCTGATGATAATTTGAAGTGTGCAGCTAACGGAGTACTTACTGGCTTGGCATTATGCATATTAAAACGACGAAGAACTTTATCAATATATCCCTTCTGACTTAGATATACCTTTCCAGACGGCCTATCTCTGGATATTTCCATGCCAAGAATTTTCTTTGCTGCACCCAAATCCTTCATCTCAAATTCATTACTCAATTGCTTCTTTAGTTCATTAATATCTGCCATACTCTTTGCAGCAATTAGCATATCATCAACATAAAGGAGCAAATAAATAGTTGAACCTTTGACAGTTTTCAAATAAACACAACTATCATAATTAGACCTTTTGAAAGCTAGAGAGAGCATAAAGGTGTCAAATCTCTTGTACCACTGTCTAGGGGATTGCTTCAATCCATAAAGAGATTTCTTTAACTTGCAGACAAGCTTTTCTTTTCCAGAAATAACAAAACCTTCAGGTTGTTCCATATAAATATCCTCTTCTAATTCTCCATGTAAGAATGCAGTTTTAACATCCAATTGTTCAAGCTCAAAATCATGCATGGCAACAATACTAAGTAAAGTGCGAATAGAGATATGCTTCACAACAGGAGAAAAGACTTCGTTATAGTCAATACCTGGAATCTGGCTATAACCTTTAGCAACTAACCTTGCTTTATATCTTGTCTCATCATTAGGAGAAACACCTTCTTTCCTCTTGAAAACCCACTTGCAACGAATAGGTTTCTTCTCTCTCGGTAATTTTACTAAATCCCAAGTGCCATTCTTTTCAAGTGATTCCATCTCATCATGCATAGCGGTCATCCACTTATTACTATCACCAGAAATAATAGCCTCAGAATATGAAGAAGGCTCAGCATTACCTTCAATTTCCTCTGCAATAGATAAAGCAAAAGAAACAATATTGCACTCTTCAATTAACCTTTTAGGTTTATCAATACCCCGCCTAACTCTGTCACGTGCAAGATTCCAACCGGGTGGAACAATAGGCTGATTTGGAGTGGAAGTGACATGTTCATCATCAACGACGGGTTCATCATGTGCATCAACAATTTCATTTCCCGATGTATCACCTGAATCAATAACATGCTCCACCTGAACAGTAGGATGATGAATAGTAGCCTGATGTTCACTTTCAACGGGAACATTAGTAGATGGAACATCATGTAACATAGCATATTCATTAAAGATAACATTTCTGCTATCGTATTTGGCCGTATCATATGCACATATGGCGTGCCAACGTGCCAGGGGCCCACTATCAGCTATGGGTAATCCGCTTACACTGTTTTTTTCTTGAGAAAAGCACCTTTGCATTTTATTTATTTACGCAAAAAATCCTTAAATAAAATGAAAAATGTCGAACTGGCAGTGGAACTCGAACACTAGGCCTTCTACAGTCCGTCTCACTAAGATAGCCACTTGACAACCTTACTGCTGACGTTTGTAGGGCACAACTAGCTTTATATAAGACAGACCTTACAAGTTAAAATAGAAACAAAAACGAGAAAAGGGGAAGGCACCGGTTCAAACCTACGACAACATAACATCACCGCATGTGCGAGCACCAACCATCCCATCCGGCCACAATAAGTTAAAAAAACATCAGCCACAATGACATTTAAATAGATAAACACTATTTATCTTAGTTATTCTGCTTTCTTTTTCTATTTAAAGAATTATTTATATTCTACATAAACATTTTGGACAAATCAACTAGATTTTTTTAATTCGTGTAATTTTAAATTTAAAAATCATGACAAAATCAAATATAGTGCAGAATGAGTGTACGTATTTTTTTGGACAAATCAACTAAAATTTTGTAAGAATTGGAATAATTTTAAATTAAAAAATGCAGATAAAAAATATAGTCGCAGCCCTTAAATCATTTTTGTGTTCTATGCATGTCTCTTGCTGCATAAAATCATGGCCAAAAACAGGGTCTCCACTAAAATTTATATATAGCATTAATGCATGAAAATCAACAGATGGATCAGCCATACATTCACCCCCATGATCAGAAGATGAATTTTCAGAAAGAAGAAGAACTTCAGATCTAAGAAGAGCTCCGACATTTGGATTTAAGGAGGCAAAAGGAAATATTGTTTCATCAAAAATAACGTCGCGAGAAATATAGACTCATCCAACACCTATGTCAAGGCACTTGATACCATTGTGAAGGTTATTGTACCCAAGAAATACACATTGTTTGGATCGAAACTCAAGTTTCCTAGCATTAAAAGGTCGAAGATTCGGCCAACAAGCCCAACCAAAAGTGCGAAGAGCATGATAATTTGTTTGTTCATGAAACAATCTCTCTAGAGGAGTTTCAAGGTTAATGACTTTGCTAGGATTGTGATTTATGAGATATGTGGTGGCTATGAACGCTTCATCCCAAAATTTTAAGGGGACTCAAGCATGAGCTAAAAGGGAGAGACCAACTTTAAAAATGTGATGATGCTTCCTTTCGGTGGACCCATTTTGTTGATGGGCGCGGGGGCATGAAACATGGTGCGTGATGCCTATTTGGCGAAAAAAGGAATCTAATCGTGATGATTTTACGATCAAAAATTCTTTCAAGAAGTGCTTGGTATTCATGGAACACTTTAAAGACTTAGACTTATGCTTAAGAATGTAAATCCAAGTGAATTTACTGAAATCGTCAATAAAACTTACATAATAGTTTTTACTATTAATGGAATCACGGGCCGGCCCCATACATCAGAAAGCACTAGCTCTAAAGGAGCATTCCAAACATTACTGGAATTTGGATAGGGAAGTTGATGACTTTTGCCTTTTTGGCAAGCATCACACACTCCCTCTTTATTCAACTCACTACTTGAAAACATAATTTTATTCTTCCTAAGAACATATTGAACGATTGTCGACGCCGGATGACCTTATCGGTTATGCCACCACGATGGAGAAACCTTGGTGACGCCAAAATCTTGGCTGCCCATACTCAAAGGAGATGATGATGATGAGAGGGGATCGAGGCCAGCCCTACATCCGCCATGAAGAAGAGTTTTCTTCATTTCCTTGTCCTTAATAAAGGAGAAATATGGATAAGTTTCAAGAAAAGCATGATTATCATGAGATAAACGATGATCAGAGATGAAGTTTTTGGTAGCATGTACCACATGCAAAACTTTTTTGAGATGAAGATTGCGAGTGGAAGTATGAATATAGGATCGGCTAATGTGGCTGATTTTCATACATGCACCATTCGGCATGTTCACTTGATCATGGCCGGTGTACTTCTCCCTCATCGTTAGCTTGTCCAGTTCGCAGGTGATGTGTTCTGTAGCTCCAGTGTCGATGTACTAGTTGGTGTCGACACCATATGAATAGGAGTTGGTGATGGCACCTACATATTTTTCCTTGGTGAATGCGATGTCGAAACAACGGTAGCACTCCATGGTGGTGCGGTTGGGCTTGTAGAAGATCTGACAGAAGACTTCAGGAAGGTCGTTGTGGTCTCCTCCATTGCGGCCACCAAAGTTTCCTCCACAGTCACCTCCACGGCGGCCACAACGACCAGTTCCACCACGGCCACCACGAGTAGCGACATTGGCAGAAGAGTGGGAGGATGATTTGCCACCCTCGAACATGGTGAGCCTGCTTTCGAAGCCGATAAGATGGGAGTAGAGCTTGTCGGCCTTGGTGGGATCGGTTCTATGGGATCGGTTGTGGCAGATTGAGGAGACAAATGACATGTAGTCGAAGTTAAGCCCCGCGAGGATGTAGGAGACCATGTCATCATCGCCGAGAGGTTTCCCTACTGAGGCCATCTCATCTCCGAGCGCTTTCATGCGCCCGATGTATTCAACATTGGTGGAGTTGCCCTTCGTGGTCATGAACAAGGCAAGCCTTGTGTTTCTGACCTATGCTTGAGTTTGGGAGATGAACATCGCCCTAATTGCAGTCCATGATGCGGCTGCCGAGGTATAGTGTGCGACCTGAACCATCACATGACGTGAGATGGAACTAAAGACAAAGCTGAAAACCTTAGAATCTTGGGCCTTGGCAATCTCGTATAGTGGGTTCAGCACATTAGTAGGCTTGCCATCTTTTATTGGCAAGCTTGAGTGCTAGCTCCTGTCGATCTGGGTCGAGGTAGGAGGTGAGCTACGCGCCGCGAATGGCAGCAAGAGCCTACACACGCCATACACGGGAGTTGGAGTGGTGCATCTTGTTGGCGATCGGGATGAGCGTGGTTGCGGCGGCGGTGGCAGTGCTCGAGGAGGACATGCTTGCAAGGATGTGCTTTAGAGGAGGTAGGCTCTGAACACGATGTAGAAGTGCATGCTCTAGCCAATGCAACGAAAAGACCGATCTGATAGAATTGACTAAGCAATACATTTAGACGTCAACACTCCCCCTCGGATGTGGCTTCCTCAGGCCTAAATATGGACCAAAAGTGGGCTACAATCTATTTGAGCCAGCCGAGCCTTGAACTCAAGACCTCCTGGCTCTGATACCATGTAAAGTTGTGATTAAGCGTATGCCTAGCACGGACGCATTGCGTGTTATATAGATATAGGCTAGTGTTACGAGATTTGGTAGTTAGGCCGTGGATTGTTTCTCAAGTTAGCTATACATAGGATAAGGATCATCACAACAACCTAACTAACCAGATTACAATGACTCACGCAATCTATCCTTACAAAGTATATATGGCTTATAGTTCTATCGTATATATGTACAAGATATTCTAACAAGTCCGACTGTCCTGTGCCATCCACCAGAGTGGTGAGCGGCATGCATCCGTTTGCCCTGGCGTGGTCTAGCAGCAGAGAAGCGACCTAGTGCGGGTAGTAGATGAAGAAATCGAGGGAGAGAGAGTGAGTGGTGCTCATCCAGGGAGTAGGTAAGACGAGCGCGAGTCGTGGGGAGCCACATGGGTGGTCGTAGCGAGCTCAGAGGCATGGACGTGCATGCACACCAACTTTAAGACATAATGGTGGTGGCTAGAGAAGGTCCTTGTGCAGCACTGTAGCAGCAGCACGTTAAAGACGAGCGAGGTGTCTGGGATCTCACTCTCGCGCTCCTGACGGCCCTGTCGGCGCTCGGTGCTGGCTCCTCTCTCGGACCCTCGCGGCGAGCGTACTGCCACACACGCAGCAAACACGACAGTGAAAGGATTCAGCGGAGCACACCATGATTCCTCTCCTTTCCGTATACCGCACATAACGGGCGTGACAGATGACTTAGCAAGTTAGCTTGTCCAATTCATTGCAGGCACAATACGATTTATTAAGGGCTCAAGGTCGAGAGCTCACGGGCATATAAGCTAGCTGTACGAATTACGAATCTATTGAGCTAGTTAGTAATTGGTTTGTTTCATATGATCTCACGTTGAAGCCTTAGTCGCTGGTGTCATCTACCTCGAGGTCACCGGGATAATCTCCGTTGGGCCGGTTGCTACCATTCGATGTGGAGGCGAGACTCATGGCCTTCTTAGACCTCGTCAGTTTGTTGACCGACAATAACGAGGCGTCCAAGCCAGAGGAGGCGGTGCGTCTGCCGGTGTGTAACAGGGCTGCGAGCTAGAAGAATAGCGTGCGGCCATGTGTTCACGCAATGGCTGACGAGGAGGACGGAGTGCTGGATGAGGATAAGTATGACGTGTGGGGTTGGCATTTCAGTGAGATTAGTTGGCGATCCCAGTCGGGATCGAGATTTTCCCGGTGCACCAAACAAGTGTGAGGTTAGGATTGACCAAGATAAGTGAGTATAGGATGCAAACTTCAAGGATTTAGATGTGAGGGTTGGTTTCTGTGAGCTTTACAAGCTCAAGGTTTAAAACCGACTTCATTTTTGAACTACTCGTGCGTGCTTCGCTACTGTGCCCCAAACCCCTCACCTGGCTCGTGTCGGGTTCACTGGTGCACCCCAACCCTTGCATGACTGCTTCGTTTGTGCACCACACATGTCACCCAGCTGATAGTTAACTCTGAGGCATTGTGAGCCGGCATGCCGTGTGGCATGTGCTTGGACGTGTGCTTCACTTGTGCACCCCAGCCTTCATCCGGCTGGTAGTTGAATCTGGGGCGTTGTGACCCAGATCCTTTTTGCGACTTGCGTTCGCGGATGTTTGCCTGAAGTGGTTGTGTTCGTTCCATTCTTCTCTGGCCGACAGAGTTTGTTTCTTTGCTGCCGCCCCTTCCACGTCTTCCATTATGCCTTCTTTGCCGGCGGTGTGCTGTTCTCCTTTCCCGGTGGTTAAGGTTCAGTTCTGGTTTTCTCTTTCCTCTCAGTCTTTTTTTTCTTATCTAACTGTGCTCTCACTTTCCATTCACTCTTTTAGGTCCTACAAGCTTTTCTGTTGTTCTACGATAGCGGCCTATATTGTTGTTTGAGGTGAGTTACTTCGTTGCTTCTTTGTTCCTTTGTTCTTGCCTTCCAAGGATTTTTGTCTGTTTCATTTTCTATTCCCGTCCCTTTTGTTTGGGGCACGCTACCAAAGAAATTATATACCCCGGGATGGATTGATCTGCTAGGTAGCGGTGGCTCGGTTTCATTTCATATGCGTTGGTTTGGCTTAAACACATGCGCGGACTGAGAAATCACATGCTTTACACAAAGGTAGAATGTAGATTGCCACGTGGCATACGAAAAGGAAATATGGCTAAAGCTAATCTACTCCTTGTCGGTGAAGATCGGGATGACACCAATCTATACTCTATTTTTCCCTGTGCTTTAGAATCCAGTTAATTTTTTTTCTTTCTGTGTGCTTGGTTATATTTCAAAGCATGTGAGCACTACTAGAAACTACGATTTTACCTAGAGCCATAAACCCTAGGTGAAATAGCAAAAACTATAGGGAAAGACTTTACCTTGGGCTTGCCCTAGGTAAAGAACCCTAGGTAAAGTATAGTCGGGAAAGGGCTCTTTACCTAGAGTGTATACAGTAAACCGTAGGGGAACTTTACCTAGGGGCAAAAGCCCTAGGGGAAGATTTTCATATGGATGTGGTGTCCAACGTGGAAAGGTTGTTTACCTACAACCATGAGCACTAGGGAAAGATTGTGGGTCCCTGTGCATTACCACACCACCGTACCAGTGAAAGATTTTCATATGAATTTAAATTTTAATTCAAAATTCCCATAATTCAAAATCAAGCCATAGTTATGGATCATAAGTCAAATCATATAATTAATATAGATAACTCCGGATATCAGTAATCACATATACACATCAGAAGCCATAATATCACCAGCACCGCATGTTTGTCCAGAATTAGGCTAGCTAGCTACAATTAGCTACAACGGGCTAACTAAACTAACCAACCACTGCATGTTTGTCTAAAATTGGCTAGCTAGCTACAATTTGCTACAGCTAGCCAACATCATGGCAAACATATCGTTGTAGAAATTGGCATCCTTATTGATTTCCTTGATCTTCTCCTTCAGTATTTTATATCAACTTCAAATCCCTGTAAGTTGCTGCGACATCAAAATCAAATTGACAGTGTATGCTTCTCAATATCAAATTAAGTAAGTAGCGGCGACATCAAAATCAAACTGACAGTGTAACATTCTAAGTATTAAACTAAGGTTTATATAATACACCATTCGATGGAACTTGCCTGTTTTCAGGAACGTTTTGTAGTGCCTTCTTAATGTCAACCTCTTCTAACTCCAGGTCAGCAAGATGAGTGTAAGCTTGAGCCCTTTCATATAAAGCATTGACATTTTGGCTGTCTAGTTTCAGAACCTATCAAGAAAAAACATATGTTAGAGCATCTACAGCGGCACTGGGCAAATTTGGCCCCTCATACATCCGCAGGCGCGCCCGGTCACTGTCCGGGTGCGTCCGGGCAATCCTCTATTTTTTGCTCCAAAATAACCGCGACCCCCACTTTTTTCTCTCTGTGTGCGGCATTTCATCGAACAGTTCACATGCACACAGACCGGAGATAGTGCCAACAAGCTCCGGCCAGAGGAACGCGATACACGCGGGTACGCGAGGTGGTCCGGCGCGTGCATGCCGCGGTGGCAGCCACCATGCTCGTCAGACGCGCAGACGCGTGCACGTGAACTCGGATGCAGACGCGCGCGAGCTCCGGCTCCAAGGCAAGCATGCCGTGCGCCACTAGCACGCACTCGACCGTGGCCGGATCCAGCACGCACGCAAGCGCGAAGGGCGCAGGCTGGGCGCTCTATAGAAACACAAATGATGAAACTTCAAACACACTTCTATGATACTTAAAAATCGATCATGATCATGAGAATTTGTGATGCAAGTGAAAGCCTGTAAATAGATCTCAACTATGATTATCACCGAAACCTAGTTTCTCGTTAAATTCTCAAATAGTAGTTGATCTAGAAACTTCTCCTTGGTACAATAACCTGGCGACATGACAAAGCGCATGCGTAAATTAATTTTCTATACAATATATGTGTTGTCAAAATGTAATACCGATTTTTAGCAATCAATAATGAACCTACTAAAGCCATCGTTAGATTTACGAAGTACTACAACAAAACCATAAATTGGACATCCAATGTTGAATCATATATAACCTGAAGATGTGCCATGTGTTGTTGGCATCAATCTTAGATTCAGCAAATATCTCGGGAGAACAGAAGCAATTTGCCTGATGGAACTGCTCTATATTTCCTTGTTGTTATGAAATAGCAACCCTTTATATAGAAAAACACTACCTTCCTTGCTGAATTTGACAGGGATAGTCCAACAAAAGAAACATAAATATAATATGAAATATGTGTTGCGCACAACTTCTACAAATGCACTAATTTCTGGGGGTAAATACTAAATAGGTTCATCAATAAGAAGCCTGTAGTGCAAGACAAATACAAAATTAAACTTTAATCATAAAAAAAGCACAATGACCAACTTAGATTAGAAAAACACAACTGAACATTGCATAATCTAATAAGGTATTATTATATAATGGACATTTTTACCATGAAGTTCTGAACTTGTACTTGCAGATGTTCTGGGATCCTGACCTTAGTTTCCTATCTCTTGGAAAGTATATAGATCTAAAGGAAATCAGTCTGATGCCCAAGGTCTGGAAATCAGGAACTATTCTTCAGTTGCAGCTATCCCTAAAATGATAACGGTGTCATCACTAAATTTTAAAGTCGAGGTGATGGCCTTATCTATGAAGAAACAGAGGTCATGTGAATTTCACAACCTTTCACCACCTGAGCTCTAAATAAAAGAAGCAACTGCAAATGGCTATAAAATTCTAAAATTGTAGTGCGAGGGAGCTCTCAAACAATCCACAGCTAGTATGTAGCTAAAAACTTTGAATGAACCTCCCATGTGTTTGTACTGCTTGTAATTAGTTCCTAAAAAGCTAGACAATCATCCGAATACAACTGACCAGTTGAACACCTCATTTGGCTAAATAACAAACTCACGGTCAAGACGATGCAAACAATAATTTGCAGCAACAACAAAAAAGGTTCGCACGCAAGTGTAACATTGTACTGAATCTGAGACCCTTATACTGTTCGTGTATCAAACAAAAAGCCACAAATACAAGAGGAAATATGCAGCATCACCTAGGCAGCTGGGGCGTCACCGTGTCATGGCCATTGCAGAGGTGGGGCTGGGGTCGGACTTCATCTACGTCATGTAGATGCCGGCGCTATCGTCCGAGCCGACCGGCCATCACCGGATCCTGTTGGGCGGGGCCGGCACCTGTAGCCTTTCCTCCACGGTCTCAATCCCCCTGTTCTCCATCCCTCCTAGAAGATACATCACACACGAAAAAGAGTATGTTGTGAGATCGAGGTTCTAGAGCGCTGGGGTTGTGGATCTGGATCCGGGGCGGCCAGGCATGGGGATCAGGGAGGGGGGATCGACTCACTGGTGGAAGGAGAGGTGGTGGTGTAGGAGAGCAACTGTCAGCAGAGACCATGCGTGGTGGATCTAGACGGGGGCGAGCACAGCCGGACCGCGTGGGGCGAGCACGGCTGCGCAACGGTGGAGGACGGCTCGATGTCGCCTGGAGGCTTCGGGAGAAGGGGGAAATAATGGGCTTTTCTGGCGGGAAACTATTCTTTTCAGCCGGCTGATTACATGCCCGCGTAAACCTCCCTCTCCGCATGACACGCGTCTCGCTGGGCCCTCCCACTGCCCAGCCTTATCCCCTCATCTCCAGAAGCGTTACCAGATCCACTCATTTTTCCACCAAACTCGATCCCCTTCTGTTCTGCTCTGGACCTCTCTCTCCTATAGCTCTCTCCACCATGGCCATGGACACGCTCTATGCGCCGCTACTCTGCTTCCTCATAAGCTCTAAGTGCTGTTGCCACACAAGTTCCAACGCTCTGCTGCCCAAGCTCCACACGACCGGTGCTGCGTTGCAGTTTTCATTTATGAAGCCGGCGCTGCGACACGGTGGCCGCCGGCGACGCATCCCTCGTCGGTGCTGCCAGCGCTGTGATACAGCACTCGCACCGCTGCAAGGAGCATCGGTTGTTGCGATGCAGCCACTACTAGGAAAAAGGGCTACTAATGGCGCACCGTTTTTGCCCATTAATGGCGCATTAGTGGTGCGTCATTAGTAGCACGCCATTAGTATTTTATACTAATGGCGCATCTCTGGTGTGCCATTAGTATATGGTATACTAATGGCGCACCACAGGTGCGCCATTAGTATAGTGCACGGTGCGCCATTAGTATGCCTCCCAGGGGGCCATGTATACCCAGGTGCTTTGGCATACTAATGGCGCACTAAATAGAAGTGCGCCATTAGTAAAAAAAAATCAAATTTTTTTTCAAATTTTTTATATATTTTTTTCTTAATCTCAGGTCATTATGGCTTAATATGGGGTCAATTTGCTTAATCTCAAGTCAAATCGCACTCTGTGGTCAAACTTCCTATAAGGTCACCCATCCTCACACTACTCCAGCCCGAGCACGCATAACTTCGTAGTTCTATCCAACCCCAGCACCAGCTCACTTCACAGGCACTTGTTGATATATCTATCATATCAATCCTATTAACCCTTCTTGATGTCTACTAGTTTGTTAATGTTCATGAGTATGATGAAATTTTGAAAATATATTTCAAACTTCCCTGTCATATTACGTATCATATTTTGGAAAAAAAAATCGAAAATTTTATAAACTTTTTTTGTGTTTTTTTTGAAATTTTTTTGAATTTTTTTGCCTGTAGATCTTAAAAGCCCCGTAACTTTTTTCTGTTAGGTTTTTGGGGATTTAGAAAATGTTTAACGGGGTTCCCCCCGTTAAATTCGGATGTAACTTTTCGAGTAGATGATTTTTCATATAAAAAACTTTTTAATCCGAGTTCGTATGCAAAAGTTATGCCCGTTTTACTAAATTCCAGAGATATTTTGCAAATAAAGTCAAAATTCATATTTGTAAATTTTCCCAAAAAGTAGACAACATATCACATGAGAAACTTATTTTCTTTTATTTTTTTGACATTTACATCATTTTCTTTTATTTATTTTTCAACTGGAAAAGGCGGTCCGGGGGGGTTGCAGTAATGACCAAGTTACTAATGGCGCACCGTGGGAGTGGTGCGCCATTAGTATGCCAACTACTAATGGCGCACGGCACCACTCCCACGGTGCGCCATTAGTACTTTTGAAAAAAATAAAAAATAATAAAAAAAATAAAATTTGAAAAAAAATTACTAATGGCGCACCGTTCCAGTGGTGCGCCATTAGTAAGTTGAACTACTAATGGCGCACCACTCCCACGGTGCGCCATTAGTATTTTTTGAAAATAAAATTAAAAAAAATAAAAACAAAATTTGAAAAAAAAATTACTAATGGCGCACCGTAGGAGTGGTGCGCCATTAGTAAGTTGAACTACTAATGGCGCACCACTCCCATGGTGCGCCATTAGTATTTTTTGAAAATAAAATAATAAAAACAAAAAAACAAAATTTGAAAAAAATTTACTAATGGCGCATCGTGGATGTGGTGCGCCATTAGTAGTTTAACTACTAATGGCGCACTATCCACTGGTGCGCCATTAGTAGTTTTGAAAAAAAGCTGAAAAAAAAAATTTGGTACTAATGGCGCACCACGTCAACGGTGCGCCATTAGTATTTGGATACTAATGGCGCACCAACACATGGTGCGCCATTAGTATATACTAATGGCGCATCGCTTGTCTGGTGCGCCATTAGTGTCAATCACATCTATAGCCCTTTTCCTAGTAGTGAGCGCTCGATGATGTCGGTGCTGCTATGCAGCGCTGCCGGAGCTGCGACGGGCCACCGGTGTTGCGATGGAGCACCGCCGCGCCGGTGTCGTGGCTGCAATGAAGCATCGTCAGAGCTGCGATGGGCCGTCTGCGTTGTGTTGGAGCGCCGCCATGCCTGTGTCGCGGTTGCAATGGAGCATGGCCGGAGCTGCTACGTGCCGTCGTCGCTGCGATGGAGCACTGCGCGCAGGTGTCATGGCTGCAATGAAGCACCTTCGGAGCTGCGGTGGGCCGCTCGCGCTGCATTCGGGCACCTCCACGCCGGTGCCGCGCTTGCAATGGAGCATGGCCGAAGCTGCGATGTGTCGCGGCTGGTGCATTGGAGCACAGCGTGCAAGTGTCGCGGCTGCAATGGAGCATGGCCGGAGGTGCGACGAGCCTCTGGTGCTGTGATGAAACACCGCCGGCCGCGCCGGTGTTGGCGATGCAGAGCGTGTCAGCGGTGCTATGATGAAGCTTGGCTGCTATCTTTTTCGTTCCTTGACATGGTGTTCTTTTTTTTCTTCCTTTTGGCTTGAGATGAAGAAGATGACTGTGTTATCCAATGGTCATACAACACCTGATCCAATGGCCCACGAGGCGGTTGATTGTTTGCCTCGCGTCAGTCGGATGACGCCTAGCAGTGGCCTTTTCTGGCGGCGCTTCGAGGAGGAAACCTAACTATGCCGAAATTTTGCATCATCCCTTTTGCGCTGCGCGCCATTTCCGGGTGCTTTTTTTTATAGAAATTATCTTTCCCTAGGGTGTACTGTTCCTTTGCTTTACTATCCCTTGAGGAGATCAATAAGCTATAGGTAAAGGCCTTCACACTAGGTAAAATGTGGATTTCTAGTAGTGGAGGATGCAATCACTTGTGCAGAACGGGGCCAAAGGTCCATCACGTGGCACGAGCCCGCGTCGGGAGACCTTTAGTCCCGGTTGGGTGTGAGAACCCGGAATTAGCTTCCAGACCCTCCTGTGTATATTTGTCAACCCCAGGATCATTGTCGACAACACAGCGAAATGATATCATTGCACAATACTAAAAGTATTACAAGTAGTATATTTGTCACAAGACATACCTAGCGAATTGTCTCATGACATTTACAATCAGAAAAACAGCGGAAAGTACAATGCGTAGCGACTCCATCTCAGCCACAGGCAGTCGATGTAGTCCACGTGACCTCACTCCTATGGATCACCATAGTTGTCGTAGTCATCACCTTTGTCTTCATGAAACGCTGTTGTCAACAAAATTATTGCCATGAGTACATTAGGTACTCAACATGCCTCCCATGGGGAAGGACCTAATAGCTACATGTGGCTTCAAAGGATGGTTGTATGGCTCATTTGCATAAAAACTAATTTTGTTTGAAAAAACTATAGCCGTTCGATAATAGCAGTTTTAGATGAAAACATGTTTTGTCTCCGGAATAACTTTCATCAAAGTGAGGATCCTCGATCAACTCACACTCTTCACAGGTTCCAAGAATAGGGGAAAGAGGGAATAAGAAAGACATGTCCTGTATGTCAAGAAAGATTCATGTGCCGTCCATGACCGTGGACACGGCTATTCGAATAGTTTTACACTCTGCAGAGGTTGTACACTTTAACCACACGACACAATCCCGTCTTGATGCCACCAGTGGCCGTTGGTATAGTACTCCATTTGGTGTACCGACAGGAGGATTGTGACGAGGTCTTTCATTAGACCAAACTTACTATGCCAAGCCCACTAGGTTTCAACACGGAAGTAACCGCAGTTCACAGTCCGAGCCCCCTTTTGTGCCGAGGACACTCCTCGCAAGGCAGCTATCCCATCTGCGGTACGGCGATGACGACAATAAGAGTGAGCTAACTAATTAACCAAGCCAGTGCCCATATAGCATGTGGCTGTACTGTTATCACAATCTTCAAACCCAAGACTTATTAGGCCTCATGCGGCACGGACGACTAATTGCCCCCTTCAACTCGTGAAGGGCGGCCAATCGCTCCTTCAATCCTTGATTCAGCTGTCGCCCGCGCCAGTATTTAGATGGTAAGTTTCACCCAGAGTAGAAGAGGATAGAGAAGATCAAGAAGGGCCAACTGGCCTAGATCAGCGTTAAGTTCAAATGTCAATGACTCAGAGGTCTTTCAACATAGTACCTATAGGGTGATAAGCATGGCTAACACTACTAGGAAAAGGCCTACTAATGGCGCACCTGATTTGGCCATTAATGGCGCATTAGTGGTGCGCCATTAGTGCAACGCCATTAGTATATTTTACTAATGGCGCACCTCTGGTGCGCCATTAGTATCTGGTATACTAATGGCGCACCGCTGATGCGCCATTAGTATGCACAGTAGTGCGCCATTAGTATGCCTCCCAGGGGCCATGTGTACCGAGGTGCTTTGGCATACTAATGGCGCACTCCAGCAGGATGCGCCATTAGTAATGTCCGCATAGTAATGGCGCACTATCTGGTGATGCGCCATTAGTAATGGCGCGCAGATTACAAAATGTATAATTGCACAGAATATAGACAGCACACATCAACAACAAATTCATCGAATACAATAGAAGATTAGTCTCTGAATACAATTCATCATATTAGTCTCCGAATACAATTCATCATATTAGTCTCCGAATTGAAAAGACCGAACAAAGATAGAACAATATATTACAAGTCTCGAGACCGCGAGTAGCGAGTTTGTCTTCACATTACAAGTCGATATCGATCATCTAAACTACCATCACATAGAAGAGAGCTGCGGTCATCACGATGAGCATCATCACGATGAAACTCGTCTTCATCCGGTTCCTCCAACGCTCCCTCCCCTCTCCCGCTAGATAGCGGGCGTATCTAGATTCGGCCTCGGCCCTAGTGGTGTACCCTTTGTAACTGTTACCGCTGAGTCGGTGAACCTGTCTCCGACACTCCTCCCAGTCGTCGTAGACTCCGGGAACCTTACCCTTGTACACGACATACGACGGCATCGCTATGCACTAGCCAAACGAAACGTTAGTACCAATTCACAGACAATACATAAGCAATATATAAGTATGCAACAGAACGATCGAAAGAGAAAAGCAAGACATTAATAGCATCGATTACATCTAAGTTGAATGACTCTCGAAACCAAAGAGACATACTACAAGTTCATTAAAGTTTAATTACAACATGAGCCAATCGATGTTTCAGAACTAGACACAGCATCACTGCTTTCGACTCGACTCAAGGGACTGGAGCGTGGATGAAGCCGTCGTCTATCGTGGGAGTCATGAAATCACGGGCGTTGTCAGCCTGCATTTGTAGCATTGTGTCGATGTCACTGTTCGACGGTTGATTTCTGAGGTAGAACTGCCCCGAGGTACGAAGGACATCTTGATGGATGATTTCCGCAAACTCCGACTGGATGCGAAAGAATTCTTGTCTGATGTCCGCGTCCTGAATTGCCGACACGCTCGCGGCCCAATCTTTGAGTTTACTCAGTAGCAGAAGTTGATGATGGTCCCGTACGATCGCCCACATTTCATGGATGGCGTAGTAGGCACCCTTCTGACCGCCAGGCGGCTGCTTGACGCAGCAGAACGTCGTATTGTGGGAGAACACGTGCTTGCCGGTCTTACGAATAGGCCTGGTGAAGGTGCCTCCAGATTTGGCGTAGCCGGGGAGAACATCATCAAGAACCTTCTTGACATTTGTGTAGTCTACTTTCGACTGACGGTCCGGGTCGAAATACGTGGCCATGGAATATTTGGGGCTTAGGAGGATGAGCGTGCAATGTGTGTCACTGCAGAAAACACGGAATGTTAAAAGAAGAACGATCGAAATCTAAGAATTCATATGTTACGGGGCGGTTGAGGCGGAGGACTTACTCGGGAAAGTAAGGCACGAGGAAGTTATCCTTATCTCGGTTTGCCAGAATGACGCCTTCGAGGTAAGAACTCGCGACTTGCCGGTCTCCAGCGCTGCCCAAGATCTTGGCACGCATGTAGAAGGGGTCGACTATCACGATGTCCGGGGTCTTGTCGCGAATGATCCGCATCTCCATACTCAGCGAAAATAGCCGAACGAAGGTGTAGTGCAGCGGAAGAAGGTTCAACATAGCGTGGATGTCATCAAACTGCAGGACGATCGTACCCCCGATGGAGTTATCCACAAAGCCCTTGCCCTCTGGCACCTTGGCCGCAAAAACCGGGTATGCCACATTCTTCTCTCTGAGACGCCGCTTCTCCAAAGAAAGAACACTGTCATGCAGACTCCGCATAGCACCGGTTGCAGCATCGAGCATATTTCTCAGTAGCATCTGCCTACCCGCCACATGCACCCTCCTCATTACATCCTCAGGTGAAGGTGGCCCATCCTGAGCACGGATCGTACTCGGTGCCGGCTGGCTCGCACCCTTGTTAGTTTTTCTTTTGCGTGCCTTCTTCTTGATCTCCTGAATTGGGACCGAGTTCTGCTCAGAGACCGCCTTCTTGAGTGTGTTGGGGCTGATAATATTTCGCACCTCGCCTATCTGAGGCTCGGTGAAGTCGGCAGCTGGAGGCGTCTCCTGAGAGCTGAACGGCAGACGACGCCTGTTGCAACTTGGCATCTCTGTGGTACCAGCTAGATCGCGCACGTCTTTTGTTGGGTTGGGTTCTTGAGAAGGAGGCCCCATGAAGTCGTCACCGTACCCATGATCGGCAAAGTACTGATCGACGTTGCCAAATGTATTGTCGTCGTCATCGTTCTGATCCTGTGCCATATGCATGTTTGGATCCAGTGGCATAGGGATGTCCGGCACCGTTGCGGCGGTCTTGCCATGGGGACGACTTGGCGTCGTCACGACTGGCGGTGTTGTCTTTGGGGTGGTGTCCCCTGCCCCCATACGAATCTGGCTCTTCGGCCAAAGCAGGGGCCAGCTCAGGCAGGCGCTGAGGGTCATCACGTCATCATCGTCGGCCCCGACGGGTCGAATAGGAGGTAACACCTCGTCGCAGCCTGGCAGCACCCGAACCAGTTGAACCCTAAACAAGTTGGGTGGCATCTGGGTACCGTGGAACAAGGGGTTGCCCGGTTGAACGATTTTGCCCTTGGCGACATCGACCAACTCGTTGTTCACGAAGTGCAGGAGAGTGCACGGAACGTCGGCGGCGCCCTGCGAAAACATGTAGGGCATCAGGGATGCCCAGTCAAAGGCAAGGAGATGAAGTCCTCGGTCGAGAGATGCTTAATTAGTTGCCGTGATGATGGTGTCGAGCTCGGCTAATGTCGAGGCACCGCCAACGGCGGGCGTGGAGTTGACGGAGGGGCCGCTTGCTGCAGAGGTGCCGGCCGGCGTACACCCGGGTGCATTAAGCTCCCGTGCCGGCGTCGGAGACACCAATGCCGCCTCCGCCGGAGACACCAATGGCCCCGCCACTGCGTTCTGCGAGTTGCTGGCCGTGAAGCTGGGAATCGGGGGCGGCCCCTGTTGGCTGCCGGCAATCCACGCCTGCAACCCCTCGATCAAGCTAGGCACAATGGCGGTGATCGTCGCTCCGAGTTGTTGTTGCACTTGCTCTTGGACAATCTCCGGAATCTGCGCCACCTGTGCCTTGAGTTCTTGAACCTCGCGCGCCTGGCTTTCCGAGCTGCTCTTTTTCTCCTTTCGCCCACCAGCGTTATAGTATGACGACCATTTTGCCGACAAGCCTTTGCCGGCCACACGACCAGCTGACGTCGGCTTCTCGAGCTTATCCTTGTTCTTCATTACATTCAACGCCCTATTTAGAGTCGTGTCCCAAGGGTTGCTCTTAGTCGACCCCGCGCTACTGCTTTTAGTCGCCTGCGGAAGGAATGTGAATCATTTAGAAATTTGGCTTCATTAATTATAATGCAACCATATGGAGCTAATTACGCAGGGGTGTATTCCTTACCAGAACAAGCTCAAGCGCCCTGGTCTTCGGATCCGTGGTAAGCTCCTTTGTTTTCGGGTCCTTCTTGTACCGGGCCCTGACAAAGTTCCTGGTCTGCTTGTCACAGTATTTATCGAAGAGGGGCGGTAGGCCTTGCTCGGCACGCTCCGCCTCCTCCTTGTCCCATATAGGCTCCGCCACTCTGTAACCGCCGGGACCGAGTGTGTGTTCCCCTAAGTTGAGCTCCCGCATTTCTTTCCCCTACTGACTTGATTCGGAGGTTGCGGTGCTCGAGCACTTGATCTTGAAGTCGTTGTAGTCATCTTCGGTGATCGAAGGATTTTTCTCCTTGATCTTCTCATAACTATCACCTTTCTCGATCATTCTCTTCACATTGCTTCTCCAAGTAGACAGGGCCGTGCTCATCCTCGTGAGGGCATTATTGTTCACTTTATTCCCTTTGAGGCTTGTGTTTTCAAATTCAGCGGGGAACTTGTATCGTTCGTGCAGCTTGGTGAAGAGGAGGTTGCGCAAATTCCCTCGGTCAGGATGCCTCAGGTTCTCGGCGTTGATCGAGACGGTGCTCCGGAGAATGCACCCGAGCTGAAGCGAGTACCCCTTGACTATTCGTTCGGGCGCCGTTGGATTCCTGTCGGAGTCCACTTCAGTAACTTCCTCCTTGAGGGTGCGGAGCACGGTCGGGCGCCGGTCCTTCCGTTGCCTCTTCGGTTGGCTGCCATCTGTGCGTGCGCCACCATCATCAGTGGTGGCATCCTCGGCGGCACCATCAGTGGTGGCATCAGTGGGGTCATCCTCGGCAGTACCATCAGTGGTGTAAGGATCGGTGGGGAAGGCGGCGTCCTCATACAAGTGAGGTTGTTCCTCCATCTCCCGGGACAGCTCCCAGAATGCCTTGCCGCCCGAACCGCCGGCCTCATCGTTGTTGGCCATGTTTCTCTCTAAATAGGAACAAAGTTTGGTCAAAAAGTTGGTTATTGTCAAGGAACAAGATCATGGTCTCATCATTTAGGGTTTGTCGACACCGAGGCATCCTAAAAGCTAAGCTTTTATAATTGAGGGTTTTTCGACGCCGAGGCACCCTAAAAGCCTAAGCTTTCATCATTTCGGTTTTTATCGACACCGAGGCACCCTAAAAGCCAAGGTTTTATAATTTATGGTTTGTCGACACCGAGGCATCCTAAAAGCTAAGCTGGGAAGGAGAATTCTAAGTTGGGCCTAATCACTTGGCTCTATTGCCGCCTATGGTTTAATGCAGGTAGAATAAAGGGGCACTTGATCCTACTTAATTAACTACTAAGATACCCCGGCCCATGCATTAGTCACAAGTACCCTATATGTCCTATTTTTAGCAAAGTCATGCTAAAATTCACGGAAAATTTCAGCATGACCTTTGCTGAAAATAGGACATATGGAGTACCCGAATTTGCCGGAACGGAAGTTAATCGACATTCCAGCAAACTCAAGGGCCTCTCGGGGTACCTGCAAAATCATTATCCCCACCTAATGAAGTCGCCAATGGGTCATTTCAGAAGATCACAAGTAGCATCATCACAAGTACAACATCATGACAAGTACAGTAGCAACAGCAGTGAATACATGCATAACACAATTAGTTTCAAAATTCCTAATCAAAGTGGTGCATTATAAACAAGCAGGAAGCAGGACCACCCAAAAGTTTTCTGGTGGGACTATCCCAATTAGCACCTTCCAAAAGAGCACTAATAATTAAGCAGGAGGCAAATGCCACTAATAAGCAGGAGTCCTCAGACCACACGATGAATCATCTTGCCTAGAGTGTAAAAGGCAGCATGGTGCGGTTATTCATATGCCGCACTGGTCATACTACGTTGTTTAGTTGCTGATGATGATCGATCTCCCCGGGAAACAAATTAACCAAACTTCTGACTGTCACAATCGATCACGCACCGAAAAGTTTTGTGGTGGATCTGGTGGGACTAGCTCAATTAGCTCATCCAAAAAGAGAAGTAAACAAGAGGGTAATGCCACCTTTCATACTGTATTTACATCAGATGGAGTGTTCTAGCTACTATCTGATGGCATCCCCAGTAGGTGAGGGAAAGCATGCGTTTAATTCCAGAAACATCACCACGTACTACGTATATAGTAGTACTAAAACAATCATACTTGAGAACATCTTTTCAAGAAAGAAAGGAACATTAACTGAAACATCGCATTGCTCTACCCTGAATAGAACAGGTCAAGCTAGCTTATGTTGTGGGGGTAGATACACATCATCAGAAGAGGAGGTCGTGTACATCTGTCCACACACTGGTTGTCGACGGCGAAACCTTTGCACTAATGGGAAGTGACAGGTTAGGGCGCCGTGATCTTACGTTTATGTCCGGGACCGGGAGTAGCTAAGTTAAGCTAAGCTTAGCTGGCTAGCTAGGTTGATCTGATGAACGAGACAGACAAGGCACGAAAATCAATCTATGCATGGCTTCCTTGCTAGTGTCATTTCCTTTCTGCTTTGCAAGGCTACAATAGAGAAACCACGCCATGATTTTCCCAATTTCTGCTTCTCGGTGGTTCATCTGCCTCATCTAGTATGTACCACCTTGTGCCACTGACAGGCATACACGAGTAGAAAAAATCTTGAACCATTTAGCACTAAACCACATCACACTGTTTGGGCACCAAGGGCAGTAAAATTGCACATAACATAGGTGAGGTATAAACACACGTTATTACTGTAGATGGATGCATAGTAAGCAGAAACAGAGAGGAACCTAGCTGAGCTTTAGTTCATCGTAAAGACACATGCAAACATGACAAACAAAAACAGAGACTATGCAACATCATATTTTGGACCTCGGGTAGCACCTAGATATGCATCAATTATTTCTCCCACACGAAGACTTGAGAAGGTCACCCAGCATCGGAGGACAGCTTGTCCCCAAAGACAGCATCAAGAACACAGAAAGCCCCTTACGTTTTAACTAAGACAATGAGATGGTACTTAGTTTCCTGACGCTGTTCCGAAAGTTGATGTGACAATGTGTTCAAAAGATACTACAAGGGAAAACAAACACAAGAATTGTGTGGCTGCAGGCTGCAACTGAGCAATTCATGTCTTCACACTCTGAATCATCCTACCAAATCATTTCCCAGAGTTCACTAACCTAATAATAGGTGATTGGATGGAAGAATGCAAGGACTGGTAGGTAGGAGGAGGATGCCATGGGGAGTTTGGAGCTTTATACCTTGGCGTGGTTCCAGGTGTTGGCGACGGTGAGGGGCCCGTGGTCGGCGAGGATCTGGAGGAGGCGGCCGGAGATGGCCACGCACCTGGGGGAGGCCGGGGCGTCGGGGGCGCGGGCGTCGAGGCCGGGGCGTCGGGGGCGCGGGCGGCGGCGGCGTAGCTCCGGGCGTCCGGGGCGTCGGGGGCGCGGGCGTCGAGGGCGTCGGCGGGTGCGGCCGGAGAGAGAGGCGTCGGCGGGTGAGGGAGAGAGAGGCGTCGGGGAGAGGAGGAGATCTGGCGAGAGGGAGAGAGAGGAGGGTGCGGCCGGCCCCATAAGTATGGGGCCATTACTAATGGCGCACCGCAGCTCCGTGCGCCATAAGTATGTAGACTCTAATGGCGCACCACCCCCAGGTGCGCCATTAGTATTGTGTTCTAGTCACTAGCCCGACAGAAAGCTATATACTCCACCTAACCCACTACCTAACAGAACCCCCCCACTAGCCCGACTGGTCAGCACTCTGCACACCCACCAGGAGGTCCTGGGTTCGATTCCCAGGCTCCCCAAATTTTTTTTTTTGCTTTTAAAAAGCTGTTTGACACTTATTTGTGTTTAAATATGTTCAAACTTGTTTAAATCATAACAGTAATATTTTTTTATAAAAAAGTAATGATTTTTTAAAAAATATCATCAAATTTGTTATTTGAAAATATTTATGAATATGAAAAAATATCATCGAATTTATTATTTTGAATATATCATGGGTCGGCGGCGGCGGTTGAGTAGGGGAATCGAGGGTGCGGGGGGTCGGCGGCGGCGGCCGATGGACCGGGGGGT
>LR738709.1:19731613-19742314 GCA_902687465.1 Secale cereale
CTCGGCGGCGGCGGTTGAGTAGGGGAATCGAGGGTGCGGGGGGTCGGCGGCGGCGGCCGGTGGACCGGGGGGTGCTCGGCGGCGAGGGGGACCGGATCTGGTGAGGTGGGATAGTGATCGAGATGGAGGGGGGGTCGAGATCGAGTGTCCATGAAATTTAAAAATATTCATGATAGTTCAAAAAGTGCCCATGAAATACAATCGAGAAATGAAGGGTACGATTTAAATACAATCGATCTTAGCTAGCTATCTGTTCACAATCTTCTTGCCCTTCTTTTTCGCAAATGGAGTTCTTCTGTGGAACGGACGTCCTTTAGGTAGGGTGATCCTGCTTCTTCTTGTGGTGTAAGCTGCTACTTCATCATCGTCGTCATGTTTCGATCCTCGGGTCGCCATACTTGTCGAAGTCTTGCTCATTGGCTACTCCATCCATTCCGATGATCTTCCTTTTTCCTCTCCTCACGACAACACGACTGGGCTTTGACGGATCGGTAATGAAGAAGCATTGGTCAACTTGGGAAGCCAGTACCCATGGCTCATTTTTCGCGGTGACGTTTGCGCCCGCGGTCTTGGATTTGGCTTCGGGTATAACCATGGTGGTGAAATACCGGTCTTATTTTAGGGCGCTCTTGGCCCATCTGACACGGAACATCGGGACCTTCTCTCCAGCGTAGCTCAGCTCCCAGATCTCCTCGATCCTTCCGTAGTATCTGTCATTGTCATTACCGGTGTAGGATTCCATCGTTACCTCGGAGTTCTGATAACCATCGCTCTTCATGTCCTTGGCCTCGGTGTAGAATGTGTAGCCGTTGATATCGTACGCCTCATAGGTCATCAGGTTGTGCTCGGCGCCCTGTGACAAGGCGAATATGAGTTGTTCTTCCGCGGAAGAATCATCATGTAAAGGGTACGACGACAGAAGCTTGTGCTTGAACCAACACGTGAAACATGAGTTGTGCTCTTTGATTATATCTCCATCTGTCCTCTGTTGGCCTCGGTCATTGTACGTCTTCTCAATAAAGGTTTTGTGCTGAACCACCCAAGGATCAACCACGTCTATGTGTTGTAGCGCGACTAGGTTTGCTCTTTCAAAGTCGGCGAGTCAACCCTCAAAGTCTACATGCATTTCGCGGCGACCCTCACGGTGACCCCATCCAGCGAGCCTGCCGAGGTGCCTGTTGACGGGCAAACCAATGGGGTTCTCGATGCCTAGATAATTCGTGCAGTAGGAGATGCACTCTTCAGTCAGAAAGCCCCTGGCTATGCTTCCCTCTGGACGTGACATGTTGCGAACGTATCCTTTGATGACACCATTCATCCTTTCGAACGGCATCATGCTGTGCAGGAACGTCGGCCCGAGTTGGATGATATCGTCCACGATATGGACCAGCAGATGCACCATAACGTCGAAGAATGCGGGCGGGAAGTACATCTCAAGCTCGCACAGTATCACCACGATCTCTTCCTGTAGCCTTCTGAGTTGCCTCACGCCAACAGACTTCCGAGAGATGACGTCGAAAAAGTTGCATAGGCCAAATAGGGTTTCACGGACGTGCGCGTCCATGATACCACGGATTGCAACTGGAAGTATCTGCGTCATCAGCACGTGACAGTCGTGAGACTTCATCCCGCTGAACTTCAGCTTCGCCCGGTCTAGGTATCTGCTTATCTTCCCCGCGTAACCGTAAGGAAGTTGTACTCCTACGAGGCAGGTGAAAAACTGCTCGATCTCCTCCTGACTTAGAGTGAAGCACGAGGGAGGGTAGTCATTTCCGGTCTTCTTGGCCTTTTTGCCTTTGCGACGACTTTCCGTGTCCTGCTTCGCCTCATCATCATCATCATCATCATCATGATCATCATATATAGCATGAAGCTCCTGCCTGATGCCCATTGATTTCAAGTCTGCCCTTGCTTTCGGCCCATCTTTGGTCCTCTCTGGCATGTTGAGCAGGGTACCAAGCAGACTCTCGCACACGTTCTTCGTGATATGCATTACATCAAGGCTGTGAGGCACACGGTGGATCTTCCAGTACGGCAAGTCCCAGAAAACAGACCTTGTTTTCCATACCTTCAGCAGCGGCTCTGGCGCCTTTCGCTTCTTTCCCGGCTCTGGCGCCTTTTGCTTCTTTCCCGGTAGTGGGCAATCTTTCTAATTTTTCAACAGCTCGTCTATTTCCTCGCCGCTCCTCGTACGCGGGCGTCCTCGGGGTTCGGTTTCACCATCGAACAGATCCTTGCGTTTTCTCCACAGGTCATCGTCGCGAAGCCACCTTCGATGTCCCATGAACACGGTTTTCGAAGACCCGGGATCTCTATCTAGCTGGCGATACGTTGTGTCATCCATGCACCTGACGCATCCAGAAAATCCGTGGACCACCTGCCCCGCGACATATCCGTAACCGAGATAGTCGTGCACCGTCGTGAGCAGCGCGGCTCTCATAGGGAAATATTCTTTCTTTGCGGCGTCCCACGTATTGGCTGGCGTTTTCCACAGCGTGTCTAGCTCCTCTTTCAGCAGCCCCAGATACAGATTGATGTCGTTCCCTGGTTGTTTCGGTCCTTCAATTAGCATACTCATGTGAATGTACTTCCTCTTCATGCACAACCAGGGGGGAAGGTTGTACATCCACACAAACACATGCCAGGTGCTATGTGTGCTTCTCTGGCTGCCAAACGGATTGACTCCATCGGTGCTCGCGCCCAGCACGATGTTCCTTGGATCGTTCCCAAATTCTAAGTCTTCGAAGTTCAACGCTTGCCACTGGCTCGCATCCTTAGGGTGACTCAGCATCTTGTCTTTTTTATCTATCTCCGGATCATTTGCGTCATCTTCTCGCTTCTTCTCCTCCCTATCCGCGTGCCAACGCAGGAGCTTTGCTACCTTAGGGTCCGCGAAATACCGCTGCAGACAAGGAGTGATCGGAAAGTACCACACCACTTTTCGAGGAGCTTTCTTCCTCTTCTTGTATCGAGTGACGCCGCACACCGGACATATGGTAGACTCCGCGTGCTCGTCCCGATAAATGATGCAATTGTTCATGCACACATGGTATTTCACATGCGGTAAATCCAGAGGACACACGATTTTCTTCGCCTCCTCCAAACTGGTGGGGCACTGGTTCCCCTTGGGAAGACGTTCGTGCCAGAATGACATGTTCTCGTCGAAGCATGCGTCGGTCATTTTGTGTTTTACCTTCATCTCCAGAGCCATGAGCGTTACTTTCAGGCGGGTATCCTCGGGCCTGCATCCTTCATACAATGGAGTAACCGTGTCTAACTCAAGTTGATCCATCTTGGCTTTCTCTCGGGCGGCAGCTCTTGCGTTATCGGTCTGCTTGAGAAGCAGCTCTTGAATATGAGGGTCCTGCACCCAGCCCATCGATGGTCCAGCGTCGTCTGCTCCGCCGGCATCATCATCTTCATGATCATGCCCGTCGTCTGCTCCAGCATCTTCCTTATCATCATGTCCTGCATCTTCTACATGATGACTGTGTACAGCATCACCGTCGTGATCATCTCCTGGGGATTCTTCGTCTTCTCGCCCGCCCGAGCCGCGGTGGTTGTCTTGCTGCCCTTCCTCATTTCTTTCCCGGCCCCCATGGACGACTTCGTAGTCATCTTCATCACCTTGCCACCGATAGCCATCCATGAAACCATGCAAGAGCAGGTGGTCCCGCACCTGCCCGGAATCCGGGTCCGCAATAAGGCTCTTCAGCTTGCATCTTCGACACGGACATCTTATCTCCGTCTCGTTCTTTTGAAGCATCTCGGCCTTCGCGGACCTCAAAAACCTATTCACGATGCCTTCGGTCATCGTGCGCACCATGGTCGCCTGCGGGGTAGAGCAAAACGATATTTTAGAACCAAGAAAAAATTTGCCATGACTTTCCCTAAAAATAGGACAAAAAATAATGCTTAATGCCAAAATTCTCACCGAAACGGAAATGAATCAACATTCCGGGAAAATATTGGCAACTATCGCATTTCAAATACCGGTACACCTCCAAACACAAACACATATACAACACAACAAACATATGCAACACCACGAACATACATAGATCTAGCTAGGCCATAAAAAGTGCATGTGCACATTGTTGTATGGAGAACAACATAAATATATAGCTTCCCCCCTTACTTACCTATCAAAACAAGGTAATTTAACCACTTAATTTGAATGAATATATGGTGGAAATGAGGTGAAAAAGAGGAGGGACCCGAGAGGAGGAGGAGGTGGAGAGAATGAAATGGGGGAGAAAGTGAGTGTGGGTAGGAGAGGCTGTCCAAAATATCTTGTTGCTGCCCACTTACTAATGGCGCACCCACTATAAATGCGCCATTAGTAATCAAGGTTACTAATGGCGCATTTATAGTAGGTGCGCCATTACTAGTTTTGCAAAAAAAAAACATACTAATGGCGCACTGTCGCACAGTGCGCCATTACTAGTTTAAACTAGTAATGGCGCACTGTGGGACAGTGCGCCATTAGTAGTTTTGTAAAAAAAAGAATAAAAAATATCATAAAAAAAGAACATTAATGGCGCACTTTACTGCTGGTGCGCCATTACTAGTTACAACTAGTAATGGCGCACTTTGTTCCGATGCGTCATTAGTATGTTTGGATAGGCGCACTAGTTCAAAAAAAAAACTTTTTGATACTAATGGCGCACGCTGGCCGTGGTGCGCCATTAGTAGTTTGAACTCTAATGGCGTATCTGTTGTTGGTGCGCCATTACTATATACTAATGGCGCACTGCTTGTCTGGTGCGCCATTGGTATCAATTCCATCTATAGCCCTTTTCCTAGTAGTGTAAGCATTTCTACTCTATCGGAATACTGTAATTCTACTCAGGTGTCAAATGAATAGGCGACAAGCGGATCAAGGTAATGTGTCAATCAACACACTAGCTACGAGAATTAAAATAGCATGCACATAGTAACAATAAAACTCAATGCAATTTTGTAAATCATAGGATAAGTATGATCAAGAAGGAGGCATGCCTTCGTTGTTGAGTCCTTCTTCGGTAACATGTTTCTGTCCAAGTCCAACATCATCGTCACTACCTACTCGTCGTAACGATAGCAAATGAACATCAAATAAATACCAAAGCAATAGTAAATCCAAATAGCATCCAAAAAAATTAAGAGAGGATGGATAACAAGATATTGATCGAGATGGAGCTTCGAAATGAGATATCACGATAGGAAGGTAAGAGAGATGATTCAACAAAGTGACATTGTTTAAGTTGACACAGCTATGGAAGACTTGGCGATCAAGACTAACGTTCTAGTAGAAACTACGATACTAAACACCAGTAGTGCCCACTACACATCCCAACTAACTATATAAGAGACTACTTCATAATCAAGCCAATGGCGTCAACACATATGGAATGGAACCACCTTATGCATTTAGCTACACAATCATATCATAGCACTATGAAGGTAAATGTTAACCACAAATAAATATCAATAATGCTCATTAGCATCCAATATATACATTAACTAAATAAAATTCAAATCAAGTGTCCAATAGACAAACAAACCAACATTACAAAATATACTAGCTAAGCAATCAAACAACAACGTGAATTGAATTGATATAGGTCTAGCCCTAAAACATTATTAAAAGAAAATAGGATCAACACCATTATATCTAACAAATTCATTTGTCAAACAATCAACAAGAACTATACAACACATGGAACAAGTGGATGAACAACTATCCTAGACATGACATAGTAATAGATGATGATGCAACCTCATCCTACTAGAATAAATAGCAGGGCATGATTACAAGTAGGAATTAACCATAAATAAATAATAACACACATCTCATGCAAAGCATAGAAGTAGATAACTACGAAGGGGTCTTATCTAATAACACAAGCTTCACACATACGACTTATCATGAGAAGATGCTAAACTAGGACATGGTCTTAATAATAGCTAACACTAATGACCACTAGCAATTATAACATCACCACATGCTTAAAATAACCAAGCATGATGCACACACTAAGTGTATCCTCAAGCACAACTCTACTAACATGAAAGGTATACTATCCTATGCATGTGATGAACTGTGGCAATAAGTATGAATCATTCATAATAATACCTTGAGATAAGTTAAGCAATATAAGCAACACACAAATAACTATAACACACGAAGTATAATAAGCGAGCATGGCTTGGTGTCTAGTCTTAGGCATACCACGAACGCAATAGTAATTAAGTTAAACTAAATATAACGAACGCTAGGCATATAACAATGAATTGCCATGATAAACTAATATTAAGTCTAAACATGGATGATCATCACACGAGATACCACACAAGGATACCAACACAATACAATACAATTTAAGTCATAACTATAACATAACTTAATTGATACGAGTTAATCTAATGTCAAACATGGCATTAACACACAACTCTATAATTTTAGTTATGACACATAAGCACGTTGACTAAGCATACTAGCATGTAAGCAAGTAATAATAAATCGTGGCATCAACAACATCAAGCAATGAAATATCATATCACGAATAACAAAGATGACTTGCATTACCTATCTAGTACAACTTACACTTGTAATGACATAGGATGCAGAACTACACATGATATCATCATGCTACTAAGCATGATCAACTATCATCCTAGGATAATTAATAAATAATAAACAAGTTATTTGCTAGAAGCATAAACCATATGCAACAATATAAATCTAAAATATGAACCAACTAGATAATCTAGGATGGTGAGATCTACAAAACCAGAGGAACAACTACACTATTATGTGTTATACAACAAGTAACTATATTGGATTTGTTCTAGGGCAACATAACACTTCATTTGACATCTAGAACCTAGCCTACATAAAATTATCCAACAACATGTATTATAAGTAGATACACATATAACATAGACACCGCACGATTGTAGTCTATCAGCACATGTGCAACATGGCATAGAATTATCTATACAATAAACTTAAGGTATAGTCATGATAAACAAAAACTAAAGAGTCAAATATTAATTCTTCCTTGATTAAATAAATAAAAGCAACTCCTAAAACATTTCTAAAAAATTATAAACATGGTGAACATCCATCAAAATTGGCACACACATATAACACATGACTACACAATGATATTTTGTAACTCAAACAAAATCTACATTTAATAAACAAAATACTACTAAACAGGACAATCATTCACAGATTTCAATACATGAGCATAAAATACAACTATACGTGGTAACACAAACTGTCGAGCTGACTCAATACGTATTACTATTTAACAATTAAAACAATAGTAAAACAAATTTAGTAAATCATATACAACTCATACGATTATAAAATAATTAGGAGCGACTCCTAAGCATATCATGAACATATGAAAATTAACATATCAACAGTAAAGTTTCACCGAACACAAAACACACTTGGATTCTATACAAGACGACTAAGATAAAATATATATTAAAACACGCTTGACCAAACTAACAAACTTCACCGCGGGGTTATCGTGTCCATAAGAAGGGTTTCACCTATTGGGCACAAGATCATCCGGTAAACAATTATGACGGAAACGTGACCATGCCATCGGATGGCTTCCATTCACGCATTGGCGCAAGCAACGACATAGATGGGTTGCATAGTGATGTCTACGAGATGTAATGTACGATGTTGAACATGTGTACAAAAAGAATTGAAGAGTGGCTCACCGGGTTTGAGGAACGATGAGATGAACCCGACGAACGGATTCGAAGAAATTGTGCAAAATAAATCATGTGTGGTCGATCGACGGTGTGGACGAAGATGTTGGCGTGCTCATGTGTGCGAGACGAAGAAGATAACGCAGATGGAGCCATCGGACTAGTCCCCGTGACAACGGCGGCGACCCAAGTGGTGGCAGCGGCACGCCTCCGTCATGTGCGCGGCCAACTATTACCATGGGCTGGAATTAGTTGTCCAGAAGGTAGGTTATATATGGTAAAGTGTGTATATGGAAGGAATTAGATAGAGGCTCACCGAGTTTGATGCAGTGGTGAGATGAACTTGACGAACAGTGTAGACGTACATGCAGAATTCTTCGTGTGTGATCAACAAAACGCGTTCCTTCTTCTCTGAATGGATTCGTGGTGTGGAGATGGACCTTGGGGCGCAAGGATGATGATGGAGATGGCCTATGTCACCGGAATCGAGCATCGGCGTCCATGGAGCAGCAATAGTTCGAGGAGATATCACAGGAGAAGGAGGAAGATAGAAGGCATGAGGGCTGAGGGGAATGAGAGAGGATAACGAAGCGCTCATCTACATATCTTCAAAAGTTGAAACAATTGAGATTCATTGGAGTTAAGGGGAGGGCAGTAGAGTGGCTCTATGTTTCTTCTTTGTAAGCGAGCGTACACAGGAAGGGAGAGGAAGGAGAAGAGGTGCTCGTTGGGAGAGATGGAGAGAAAGGGAAAAGTTCCAGGTCGGGGCGCCGGCTGAACCTTCGGCCGGTCACGAGCCACGCTGGCGCCCCGCGCCCGTTCAAAACGCGCGCCCGCGCAAGACGTTTTTTTTTGGGCGCCACGTGGACCACCTCTTCTCCTTTTATTCTTTTTCCTTCTAACTGTTGTGCCTGACACGTCCAAAAATCAGCGCCACGTGAACCATTTCTTCACCCCGTCGAAAAATCAACGTCGTTATTTTTGCTACATGCTTCAACCAGCGTCGGAATTTGCTACAACCGGCATACCATTTTGCTACAACCAGCGTCACGTTTTGCTACAACACACAGCCAGCATCGCGGTTTTGCTACAACTAGCGTCGCTTTTTGCTACAACCGGCATCATGTTTTGTTACTACCAGCGAAGCTTTTTGCTACATCCATCAGGTGGAGCTGCGACCTCACGACGACGACAACGACGATTTTGCTGCAACCGTAGTAGGATTTTGCTACTATCGTTGGAGCTTTTTCTACTTACTCTGTTTTGGAGTGTCTGATTGGGAGCTTTTTTTCCAACGGTTGAAGTTGTTTTTCATACACGGTTAAAGCTTTTTTCGTCCACGGTCGAAGCTTTTTCTGCAGCAAAATGCTACAACCATTGACATAAAATGCTACAACCATTGACATAACAATCGGAATGTTACAACCATTGACATAAAATGCTACAACCGTTTATAAAAAAAGTTTCATTGCAGCACATCGGGTGGGTCTGGTGCGACCGGCCGAAATTTCGGCCGGCGCACCGGCGCCTAGCGTTGGCCTGGAGAGAAATAGGAAGGGAGGAGGAATTAAAGGAAGGTGTAGACGTTTCCTATGTGTACGTGTAAGTGGTGGCTGTTTCTCTTGGTGAACGTACAGAGAAAGGTGGGAGAGGAGGAGGCGCTCACTTGGGTGGGAAGTTGGCCCAGTTCGGCTAGGCCCAATTGGGAGAGAAAGAAGAGAATAAGAAGACTTGTCGGCCTTTAGCCCATTCGTTTTGAGACAACGTGTAATAGAAAAATAAAGATGTGGTAGAATTGGCTTAGTAAAGTTGGTCTAGAGTTTAACAGATGGAAAAGAAATTGACTTTCTTTTTTTGGAAAATATAGAGAATTATTAGAAGCTCAAAAATATCAAACAAACCAAGAAATCCACCAAAATGCAGACTCACATATTTAAATGTGTTGAAGACGAAAAATAAAACCCAAGAAAAAAGAAAAAAACTCAAATTTAGATTTATGTGGGCATTAGTTCAAATTAAATCCTCCAAATTTATAAAACTCAATTTATGATTTGTTAACAAATAAATCAAACCAAATATTCTCGCCCTGAATTTTGGGAAAAAAAAATCTTAACATTCCGAGCATCGGGATGTTACATTGGGGGACTAAAGTTTTTTTTATATATTTTTTTGAAAAAAAATGATTTTTCTCTTGTGGTTTTCTAATTTCTGAATTATTCGACGATTTAATCTCTAATCACCCCTCATTACTCCTCAAGTGTAAAGCACACATTTCAAATCGTCTAACTTCCCGTACGGTCATCCATCCTCTCACTACTCCAGCTGAGCACGCTTAACTTCCGAGTTCTATTCCTCCTAGTTTCCAAGTGCAGTCTGCACTTGTTGTTTTCCTGACAATAGTAAGTTGTCAATCATATTAACTCTCAGGAGTTTAGCTTGAGCATGAAGTCACTCATTTCACCGTTTGAGTTTGAAACTATTATTCTGAAAACAATAATTATTTAGTAACACTAACATTTCTTGAATAAGTAGTTTGACCATAGTTTGACCAGATTTGACCAAAATTCAAAAAAAACCGGAATAATTATTTAGTAACACTAATATTCTTGAAATAATTATTTAGTAACACTAATATTTCTTGAATAAGTAGTTTGACCAAATTTAACTAAAATTAAAAAAACTAATTTTGAGCAAAGCTTTTTTCCTTTTAGAATTTGAGGATTCTAAAAATTTGCAAAACGGCCTAGGACCGTCAATATCGGAACCGGATTTTCTTGCTGAACATTTTGATATATTATACGTTTATTTTTTTACATTGTATGCAAAATATAGTCGTTTTACTTTTTCATAACACTTTTTTGCAAAACATGTCGAAATTTATGTTTTTTTTCCCTAACTAGTAAATGTAGTAAGATCTCGAAGAATTTTAATTTCTAAAGTTTTTATCATTTTCTTTTGTTTTTTAAAACTGAAAAGGCGATA
>LR738709.1:19742353-19753681 GCA_902687465.1 Secale cereale
GGGGTAGAGTCTGAAAATTTCATAACCCCTTTAGTCCGGTTGGAGCCGCCAACCGGGACTAAAAGGTTAGACCCCTTTAGTCCGGGTTGGTGGCTCCAACCGGGACTAAAGGTCTAACCTGACGCCAGGCTGCCACCACCCCATTAGTCCCGGCTTTTGACACAAATCGGGACTATAGGTAACCATAGTTTTAAATAGCGCACTAAGCCTCTTAGCGACGGACCTTTTTTAAATGCTATAGCGAAGCTATAGCGAGCTATTTAAAATGTTTGTTCATTTGTTTGGATCAAATTCTCTTAGCGCAAGACCTTCTGTAAATGCTATAGCGTGTTATAGCGGAGCTATAGCGGGCTATTTAAAACAGTGTAGGTAACAAATGAACCGGGACTAATGCATATCCGTTGGAATTCAGACTAAAGGTACCGGAACTAATGAGCTGAAGGTAAAGGTCGTTTTTCAACTAGTGAATGGCACTACGCATTTTGAAGCATGTGTCGATGCAATGGCGGACGAGTAGGATGTGAGCTCGAAGACTAGGGCGCGGCCATGTGACGATGCAGTGGCACTACGCATGTTTAGAGAAAGGATGCCATTGAGGGTTTTATTTTGAAATAGTAAAATCATATTCTTGAAGTTTAAAAAATGCTATAGTAAATCCGACATGATATTATGGAGGATCGTTTGATGATGCAATAATTTAACATGTGAGCCACATAAAAATGATTTTGCAAATATGACCAGTACATGTACTGTTCAGCACTAAGAATCCACACATTTCTCCTTTGTATAATTTTTTTGCAATCATATAATCATACTCTTATATGTATGTTCTCGACTAGTAAAGCAATTACATCAACTCCTTGCAGATATTTCTTTGAAAGTTTGTAACCTCTTATATTTAACAAGGTATATCAACAGTAAAATAAGTCAGTATGTGATGTCAATCCAACAAGATTAATTAAAGTGGGAACAAAGAGCCCTTTCCAAGACAGTCATGTGGTTTCAAGTAATGAACGGTCCTGTCATTTGTCAATGCAGATGAATTAAAGCTATGCATCCTTTGCTTGGAGGAGCTTTTGATTACCATGCTCCGCGTACTGTCCAACAGTAGCTGAACACACTTGTAGTCCATGGTCATCAGAGGAAGAACTGCCATGACGTTGCAGGCGATTTCTTTTAGGAGATATATGTAACTAAGAAAGAGTAATCACCAAGAAAAGGGGAGAATGAAAAAAAAATCCAACTTTTTAAGTTACATTCCGTGAATTCTACAGTTAGGCTGCATATCTACAAATGAAATGGTGTGAATCAGGAAGATCGACAGTTAAGACGGTATGCTGGAAATTAATCCAATAGCTTGAGCAATATCTATCTTCTTCCTACAATAATCCTCATAGAACTTTGGTTTCTGCGTCTGAAAAAAAAAGAGGAACTTCACTTAAGTAAACTATATAGTTGAAACTTGAAACAGGATGGCGGATACAGTTTTAAAATAAGGTACCTCCTTTCTAAGTGCCTCTGCAATCAACTGCCGGGCTTTATCCTCTGAAATCTGGCTTTTGTCATCTGCAAACTATGGTCAAGGTATAGGATCAGATACAAGAATAATGTTCAGATGGTTTCGATCTAGGTTTTGTTTGGATGCCGAGTATTTAAAAACCTACACTATTGGAAAATCATAGTACTTTTTGTTGTAGGTAGGAAATAGTGTACAAATACAATGAAGCATTTGGCGATGGCAGTATTTACTGAAGTTTGAGTTTCCTTATTTTGCATTCCATACCTATCATACAAAAATCAAACTAATTTTTGGGCACGCAAGTGCATGTTAAAAGATAATTGTTTGGTTAACTCGCTTAGTATATAAACTAACATAGCAGATCTACTATGTTGTAAAACTGGTAGTGGATGATGCCTAAGATCCAAACTACTCCCTCCGTCCCATAATGTAAGACGTTTTCTGACACTAATATAATATCAAAAAACGTCTTATATTATTGGACGGAGGGAGTAGTAGACACAAAATCAGGGTAGCGACACTAACTAAAACATCCCATGCAGTTGTTTCTCTATTTATAGAAAATAGAGCAGGACTAGATTTTTTAATACTCCCAAAATACCATAGTATTGGGAATACTGCATGTATTTACTACGTTCAAATGCCACAAAGTATATATTGTTCTTTTCAGAAATCATGGTATTCAGAAAAAACTATAAAAACACTTAGCATCCAAACTTGGTGTAAGAGTGTGAGACACACATGGCGGTACTTACTTCCTCGAGGCAAGCTGTGCAAGCAAGAAACTGAAAAGGAAAAGTATGAAAAAGATGAGCATATGAAACACCTATAATCACGAATATCATGTGAATTTGGAAACCATCTGCAAGAGGAAATCAATTTACCTCTTCTTCCAAGTCGGAGCAGAATGTGTCATTCTCCAATGCACGTCTTATTCTTTCTTGGCGCAATGGAAACATGTTAAGTTCATAGACTTCATACAAAGCATCTCTGAATTTCTTCTGTTAATTGTTCAAAGGGAGAAAAGGAAAACGCATCACAAAGCATCAAAACACAAGAGTTATAATCATTCAATCGTTGCTTGGTTGTTCAGTACTAACCTCCATCTTGTACCTTTGCCAAATCTCATAATAGAGACCATCAAACTCGTTGTAGCAACACACATCAAAACCCATGCTATCTAACCACTCCTGAATTAAAAGAATATGCAATTGTTAAATACAAAACACCTAAATGAAAATAACAAGTGTACGAGAGACCCTACATAGAAGCCAGAAAAGGCTAAGCCATCGTATATCTTCGAGAAGTCAGTAGCGATCTTGATTGCTTGGTATGTTCCTCTTGTCAAAATCTTTCCCCACTAAAATAGAAGAGAAATTAGATCGTGCTAAAGTATTTATACTGACATATACAGTGCCACTCCATGTGTTTTTGTATTAACATACTTACCATAAGAGATGGAGGCTTATTTAACACATAAGCTTCAATCCACTGTTGCGATACAAAGAGAGTTTGTTAGTTCAATTTTTTTCTTCCAAATTTGAGTAATTTTATCATATCTATGGTGCATACCTTAAGTTTCTTGGACAATTCTTCACAAAATTTGATATATTGTTGTTCAATCTCGTAGCTATGACAATCCATGTGGTACTCATCCCAATTGACATACTCAAAACCACCCTACATAAAAAAGCATTAGAGATGTATAGCCAACAATAAAAAAGAAAGCAAACAATCAGCTGACTCAAATAACTGTACTTGACCATTTTGCAAGTTTGGATACATTTGCCAAAAGGTCATCGAAAGGAAATAATATTATACTCTGCTATCTTTGATAGAAAAAAAACTAATAACAGTTTCACTATTTTATTATTGAAACGATAATGTAGTAATCACATAAAAGGCAATCAGGTCAAACAAGTTTGTCATATAAATTGATGAGTATTACTTTCTGGCCTATAAAACTGTGACAACGTTGTGGAACACTTCATTCAAGGTAACAATAATTAAAACGTACAGCTACTCCCAGCATGAACATGCGTGTGAATTGATCTAAAACAATAAAAGGATCCCAAGAATATAATAGGAATACTGAAACGGCCTTTTCAATCTTTTACAAGGTTTAATAACTGCGTCACCAACTCGCCATATGAAGATTTTGATCTACGTTTTGGCGAGTAGTGTCTAAGCTTAAAAAATGGCTTATAGTACTAGATCAAAAGAACATAAACAGATGAATACAACTTGCCCAAAAAAAAAAAAGACATACGTACATAATTTCGAGGGACCAGCCGTTGGTAGTCCTCCAGGCCAGCAAGTTTGCAGTAGTCAGGGTGGAAAGACCAATCTAGTTCGCCATCTTCCTCACAGGACTTAAAAGATCTATCCCTCACGGGACGACAGCCAGGGGGGTAGTCCTCTTTCAATTCATCATAGCAAAGCTTATCCTCAGGCAGGTATTGTGACACCTATTGACAATGAGATCAGTCATGAGATTAAATTAACTGTGTTTTACCAAACGAGCTAGCATAAGCAGCACATAACAAGTAGTAGTAGTAATTAACTGCGAGACTACGCGAACCGAACCTGATAGTACTTGATGCGATACATTTCATGGCGATCATCGAGCTCCTTGACCTGCACAGCATCCAGCTTAGTGGAAATATCGACATCAGGCTTGGGAGGCAGCTGTTTAAGATAAACGCGATACTCTTGGTCGCTGATATCGTCTCCCAGGCCCAATTTGTTCAGCCTTTGGATTTCGTTCTCGGCTTCTTCCAGCTCTTTGGTCTTCTTTGGCTTCACCTGTACAGCAGTTTTGGTTGCAGCAGCGGATGGCGTACGAGCGGCACATGCCCTGGATTTCGACGAACTGGCCGGCGGCCTGCCTTCTCGTGCGGTGTGCGGCCGGAGAGGGGCCGGTTCTCCGCCTGAGATTGCGCAGACCGTGTGATCCCGGCGTTGCTTCGGCGGCGGCACGGGCGTCCGATCCCTGCCTTGCTTCGGCAGCACCACTCCAGCGGAGGCCGTGCCGGCGATCTGATTCCGCGGCATCCCTGGCGCGGCGGGAGAGCGTTGCTTCCTCGCTCGATGCGGCTCCAGGAGGAGAAGGCCTGCCGCTCTTATTTGGCGGAGGCGGGTGAAAAGAACACGGAGACGGCCAGACGGTCTGAACTCTCAAGGCAGGGAGCATATCAAATCGGAACTCACTGAGAGTCACGCCCACGATCGGATTGGCGGAGGAACGGAAAACGCTTCGGCCTCCTCACTTTCGTCGGACTCTTCACCAGACGACTCGTCATCTTCGTCACTGTCAGATTGTTCAGCATGTCCATCCCTCATCCATTCTTTTTCTCGTCATGTCCCGCTCCTTCACATGACATCCCATCCTCACCATGGCTTGTCCATGTCGTATAACCGGGCATGAAACCACCAGCCAACAAGCGCTTATATCCAACTCTCCTGATTCAATTGTGTACATAACATCATTCTCGCAGACAACACACGGACAATATATTTTCTTCGGACCCCTTTTCCTAACATATTCTTCCGCACACTATAACAACTCTATCAAACCATTAAAATATCATTAGACGCCCGTGGTATGGAGTACCTCCAACTACTATCCATCATTTGACGCCAAAACCTACAACATACATAATAACGTAATAGATTACAATTCAATCTAAGAATATGGAAAATTAAAAAATTCGGCATGGCCTTTGCTAAAATTGGGACATATTGAGTGACAACAACTAGACGAAACGGAAATTAATCAACATTTCGACAAGATTTGGCACTCATTTGTAATCCCTGAAAATTTTCAACACAAGCATTCGATCAACCGAATGTTGAATCGCCCAACATGTCCACCGTGCCACACACCAGCAATCAAGTATGCATGCATGCTCTTACATACATTAGAAAAGAATACTCACTTAAACGTGTCTCCTCGTCTCTCTCTCCGATGTCCCCTCTATCGATCGGGTGAAATCAAGAAGAGAGAGATGTGGTGGATGACCAATGGTGAGAGGATTAGGAGGAAGAGGAAGAGGGTGTTGTGGGAGAGGAAGACCAAATTAGGGAGGCGGTGCCTTCCTGTTCTTTTCATTAGATTTCCCGTCCATTTTCCTTGATATTTCAGGAGTTGCCGCTGCTTCGAGTTTGTAAGTTTTTTTTGGCAGGTCTATTTCCTTGTAATCTGGTGGAAAGAAATTTGATTGTGTAAATGTGTAATTTATCGGTCACTGAATGTATGATAATCCAAAAGTTTGTAATAACTATATATCTAATATTGTTTCTTCCTTTTGTTCAGGAACATGTAGATAACAATAATAATGGATAAAGAAGCAAAACATAGGTTAGCAAACAAATTAGTGGACTTAAAAATATATAACAGGTCAAAGAAATGTCTACACAAGGATACACACAAATCATGCAAACCATAAAACTAAGATCAAACAAACCAATAGAAGACTACATTTTTAGCAAATCAAAATTTAGTCTGTTGAATTTCCAACAAGATTAGGACACAAGTCCCATTCAACCTCGTCCCGAAAGGATGCCGGTGCGTGAAGCAGAAGCAAATAAACAGTATTTGTACATGGGCCGGGACATCACGCTGAGCATCACAAGGAGATATGAAAAAACAAGGATCGCCGTCACAGTTCCATTATGCCCAAAGGAGCTAATCGTCCATCCGATCTCATGTTTTCAAATACAATACTGAATAATTATTTAGATGAAAATAATACAGACAATCTTAACTAGTGATTTTTAATTAGATATGGCTGGGCATCTCAAATTTTCTATGACCCATATGTGGCTGGCTGCAAAAGGTGCATGGGCACCACTTTAAACTGAAAGGGCAAATAATACAACAAACTAAACTTTTTTTGTGCACATTTATCTCCCTCATTCCTATTGTTCTAAATAATTAATGAAGTGAGGATACAAAATTGTAGTTCAATCGGACCTTTGACCTAAGAGCATACTGGAAGCAACTTTTTTATTTTCAATGGCAGAGCTAAGCGGTTGAACACATGAAGGAAGATAAAGCCTCGAAGAGAACCTTATGACTCAGTTTCCTGAACTGATGTGACCAAAGAGTAGAGACATCTTGAATATACTTGCGGGTGATCATCATGGAAAAGGTTCCCATGCTTTGTTCGGTCGACATCTTGTTGGTTGGTCGTTAGCAGTGGAGTCGAAGTAAGTTGCTTGTTTTCAGAGAAGTACGACGATGATAGTATGTAGGCAATCTCGATGGTGTTCCTCTTTTTGGTGGTTTGGTGAGTAGTCACGTCGGATGGGTACCCTATCTTATGCATGTGTTGTAACGGTTTTCTCTAAATTGACTAGGCAACTTTATTTTCGACGCCTTGAGTTAACGCTATTATTTTTACACTGTATATAATCATTTTTTATTTTCATGCTATTCTTGGCGTTGCCACTTCATTAATTTGTGTAATTTGTTGCCAAAATGATTCAAATCTACTACTCCCTCCGTCTAGAAATACTTGTCATCAAAATAAATAAAAGGAGATGTATCTAGATGTATTTTAGTTCTAGATACACCCCTTTTTATCCATTTTGATGACAAGTATTTTCGGGCGGAGGGAGTATAAAATTTCATCAGAAATACAAAGCATGTCAAACATACTAAAAATTACATCGGAATCTCTATACCACTGAACGGCCCATAGCGACGTCAGAACGAGCCACCGAGAGTCAATGTCTCCGCTCCCCTACTGGAGGAGACTTGACCATGTCGATGACAGTCTGGAAGCCTTTGCGCGCGTGTGTGTGTGTGTGTGTGTGTCTGTGCCCCTAACGACTAGCTCCCTGGAGCTGCAACCATCGTTGTTGAACCCTTGAGTAGTTTTGAAGCAAATGACACTAGATCTGGCCACTACGCATGGACGACGAGATACCCTAACCTTGATGGTCCAACATGACAGCAGGAATCTATGCCAAGTTGATTCACTTTAGGTCGCATTGTATTTTAAGCAAAAGAAGGCAAACTTGGAGAAACATGGTGGCAAATCCATGGCATAATTCTGATACCAGACCAGACCACCAGTCGGACCCAAAAATCCCGAAACCAATGGCCTAGGTGGTTTATTAAGTATGTCCGGCTGTTCTACAATTGGACCGGGGCGGTTGAACCAGCCGTTTTTTCTTCTTCTAGAAACTAGGCGATAAACTGGAGCTATTGAACCAAAAAAAGGTTGGGCTAGTGGAATATATATACAGATGCAGAAAGAAGCTCAAAGAAGAACTCAAATGGATCACCTACAGAGTCAAGAGGAAGGAATACAGTGGATTTGAGAATTGGATCAAATCCTTTAGATAATTCCCTGTGATGTTGTTGTATTTGTCGTTTTCTTTTTCCCATTAGTTTTGTTCATTTCTTCTGTATAGTTCTTTTTCTCTATTTTTTATTTAACCTTATTCTTTGTACACTATTTTTTAAAAAATCAATAAAAATACGTAGCAGAGTCCTGCTGTTTCCCTCAAAAAAAAAATACATATCTCCGTCTCCTGTGCCCCTCAGGATCAAGCCAAGGTGCCTAAATCTGCCCAATAAGCAACTTGTCCACGCTTGGTTGTTGTAAAAATGACATAAATATTCCTAATGGTCCTTTATATTAAACTAGCATTGAATCAAATGAACCCGACAGTCTGATCGATAAAAACCTCAACCACACGACTCATCAGTTCGGTCACCGGTCTGATTTTCTAAACTACGATCTATGGTAGAGGACTATTACAATAGTATTAAATTTAGTTTGGGACCTACCTAGTTATCCCTTGCTGCCTGATGCGAGAATACACCCTGGTCATGTTGACACAGGCAGCCCAGCCCTCAGAGTAAGGAAATATGGTTAAAGCTAATCTACTCCCTGTCGGTGGAGATCAGGATGACACCAATTTATCCTCTATTTTTCCCTGTGCTTTAGAATCCAGTTAATATTTTCTTTCTGCGTGCTTGGTTATATATATGCAGCAAACCGAAAGGAGGTCCGAAGTCTATAAATCAGGCGGGGCACCGAGGTTGTTTCTACTTTGATGGATGAGGAGCGATTTGTCCATCTGCTCCCCACATTGACATCTCATTGCTTACGTGCTTCTTTGCAATTTTTCATTTTTTGTTTCTGTTTTGGACTTCTGTGCTCTTTTCCACTATGGTGTACGTTGTTAATGCATTGCCTTTTATTTCTATATGAAGTTACATGCAACCCCTCTCACTATTAACGAACACCTTATACTAAAGCAAGCTGTAGATGTTGTTGGACTTATAGTTGACCCGACCACCCCTGGCCGGTGCGGCGGACCCCCAAAGTCGACGTCCTTGGTGCCGAGCCCCTCCTTGGAGGCTTTGGGGTGGACCATCCCCATCCCGCCTCCTCCCTGAGCTCCGGAAAAAGCCGGTTCTCCCCTAGTCTGGGCGTCGATGGCACCTCGATGGCGTGCTCCTTCTTGAAGGCTGTCGGGATTTTCTCTTGGTGGTGGAGTGGTGGGTGTCTCGGCTCCGAAGCATGGCGGCCTGCTTGTCCTGCTCTTCTTTTTCAGTCTTCGTCATGGATGCGCGCCTTCGTTCTTGGTTCTCATCGGGTTGGCCTTCTGTTTCTCGTGGGTCAGCATTGTCTGCTTCTCCTACGGCAGCTCGGTCACCCTTGAGCTGGGCTATGTGGTAGCCACTCTCATGGTCGCCGGTGCGGCACCCATTGAGCCTGGATGAAAGGGTAGTAGCCCTTTGCGACTGTGGAGACATCTCAAGTGTTGTCCAAGTATGGCCGTGGATGTAGCCGGCGCTCAATGCTTGCACGGCTTGTCCCTCTCCCGAGTACCTAGTTGGCTAGTTGGTTAGGCGTAGTGCTGGTCGTCGGCAACGTTGCTCTGTTGTTGCCATTGTGCTGTTCTGCCTAGCATTTTGTATCTTCTTTCCGCTTTGCTTTGCATTCTTCGCCTTTGTAATGTGGTTCCCCTGTAATCCTGGCCGGATGATGGCTTTGTTAATTCAAAGTCGGGCTAGGTTCGAGCTCTCCTCGGGCTTGGTTGGCGCCTTTTCTCTAGTAAATGAAGAAGGAACGCACAACCACCTTAGTTGGATTGAAATTCATGTTCTATCTCACATAAACATGTTATGCTTGGAAACGATGGTTTTTTTGTGGAGCCTACTATCCATCGACTTAGGTGCTATTGAATCAGCCAGTCTAGCTGCCTTGTATTACATGAAGATTAAGAACAACAATCGTTGATGATATCAATCTGCCTGAGCATAGGAAATGCCAAAAAGCTTTGGTACAGAGAAAATCATGATTATATATTTTCTAGCATCTTGCAGTTAAGCTCAAATCAGAGTTGTCTCACATCATCGAAGAATTGAGGTTGTTCAAGGTTAGCACTAGCCATGGATTTGTTGTTGTCAACCCCAGCGCATGAAAACCCTTATCAGAAGGTCAGAAGAAAAACCATCTTAGAACCTACACAAATAATTGCAGTATCACACAATTTGATTTTTATTTCCTGTAAGAGTTTTTGCCATCCCATTGCCGGTGGAAGTTAACGATGAAAATATGCAACTTGGATGTAACAGTGGAGGACCGACTCCAAATACATTGCTAGCACTATCGCCATCACCATCACCTCCTACATTTGAAAGCCATCTGCTAGGTAAAGAAAAGTGATTATTGCAGTGTTATTTATAGAACCCAAGGGACTGCTCAATGTTGTAAACAAAATCACCGATGCAATGTATGGAAACCGCCATGTTCACCGAGTTCTCTTTTCTATGAAGATAAGTTGTCCTGACGTTCGTTTGTATAGCAATCCCAGAACTGACAATTCTCCTTGTCCAGAGGGTAGATTTCCTTTGTGACGGAAAGTAGTGGCTGCACCCATGTTTGGCGCACCCACACAATGAAAAGTAAAATCAGAAAAAAAATAGGAAATTAAATTAAAAAATCAGAAAATTTGTGGCATTGAAGGTTTGCACCGACACCCCACCCTAGCCCACCCAAACCCCCTCCCTCACCACGCGCGTTTCCTGCCCGAAATGGTCATCGTCGCTATGCATATTTGCGCCGACACCCACCCCAGCCCACCCCACCCAAACCCCTTCCCTCACCCCATGCACTTCCTGCCCCGAAATGGTCATCGTCGCTCGAGAGCGTTAGTGCCACATTCATGCCCGCCCAGAGCGGCCACGAGCTCTCACTGGCGCCGACATTGAAGCGGTGCGCCAGCGGAGAGAGCGGCATGACCATCGACGAGACCCATGCCCATTACATGCATGGGCATGTTGCAATAGGAGGAGTCGGATATCGCAAACACAAGCCGTCAAATAACATAGAAACCATTCCATGCATACCCAACTTCCATTTATCGATATAATAATAATTATTAGCCATGCATGCATGTCATACAAGCTACCAAAACCGACATGTCCAAACTATCGATCCACGAATACAGAAAATAAAGGACAAGCCATCAAAGGATAAGCTACATGCATAGAAGATTCATACTGAAAGTCCATATCCTCCTCGTGGTATAATGATGACTAAAGTTTAATTTTGTCGGACGACGCAGCTATTTAAGCTAGTAGAGTCGCGAGGTGGGACTAAAAAACATCTTTAGACTTGCATGCTGGGCAGGCTGGCTGTGAAGACTCACATGTTTACCGAGTTCTTCCCAAGAAACTCGGCAACACACATTGCTGGTCCCGCGTCCCTTTGCCGAGTTTCAGCCGCATGCAACTCGGCATATACATGTGTTTTTCGAAGCTATGGCTTTCGCGGGGGGGG
>LR738709.1:19753735-19785063 GCA_902687465.1 Secale cereale
GGGGGGTGCTTTTATACTCCAAAAGCACTAAGCTTCTTTTTGAACCATCAATAATGCTCTCTTTTTGAAGCAGATGAACAATTGTTTGCTGTGTAACATGATAGTTCAACACCTTCACAAAGTGAGGATTGATGGGTGTAATCACATTCATAGAGAGTTTTATAAATAAATTTTCCAGCGAGGAGAGGCCACCCGAGCTTGTCTTTACCGACAAGAGCGGGTCGAGGATGCTCTCCGACATCCGCACTTCCGAGGACTCCGAGTACATGAGGTTCCAGGAAGGGACGTCACCCCCGCTGGCCAACGATTACGACAACAGGGAGGAGGCGGAGGACAAGGAGCATGATGGCGGCGAGGTGGAGGCGGAGGAGCTGTGTATTGTGGTTTTTATGCAATACTTTAATTAGATGAAATGGTATGAACTAACCGTTGTCGGATCCTTCGGAGAATGTAGTAGTGAGTGCAAATTAAAAGATATAACACATTTCGCAAAATAGGAAGTCTGTACCGATGGAGCTTAATTAATTAAATGATTCAAAAATATTTCTAGAAATAGGCATGTGCATGGACCGATCAGAGAATAAGTAGTGAGTGAAAATTAAAATATATAAGCTATTTCTCAATCTTAATGAAGTGATTCCAAAAAGACTAGACCAGTCTGCAATGCACTTAATGATGGATACGATATGTAACTATGAAAGTTATCTGCTAACTTAACTTTAACTTAACTTTCATAGTGACAGTCATATACACCACAAAGTGTAATGCTGACCGTAGCTTAGTGCATCTGGACGAAGCGGCTATTTAAGCTGGTCCCGTCGCTGCTCGAGAAGCGAGGTGGGACTAAACCACCAGCTATGTTTGCCGAGTTCTTCCTTTCGGGAAATCGGCAAAGCTATGAACCGTGAAATTCCGATAAAAAAATGAACATTCGAAAATGTTTCAAGTACAAAGAAAGAGATGTATTAATTAAATAGTCACTATGATTCAAAAATGACTAGACTAGTCAGCAATGCTCACTTTGTGAGGGATACAAACTGTCATCATGAATCTTATCTGCTTAAAATAAGCAATTTGCTTAGCTTATGTTAAGCAGAGAAGATTCATAGTGACAGTCATATTTTTTACAAAGGGTGCAATGATGACCGTAGCTTACTGCTTGTGGACGATGCGGTAATTTAAACTGGTCCCGCCGCTCCTCAAGAAATGAGGTGGGACTAAACCACCAGCTTTGTTTGCCGAGTTCTTTATGTCGGGAACTCAGAAAAGATATGCCCCCTCGAATTACGTTTAAAAAAATAAGTAATAGATGTTTACCGAGTTGCCGTTAGACGGAACTTGGCAAACGAAGAGCGCCATCACGGCTTCGTAGCTTGCTGCAAGTCGTGACCCACGTGTCAATGTTTGCCGAGTTTTTTCTGCCCGGAACTCGGTGAAATTGATATTCTGCCGAGTTTGTTTGGCTCGCCGAGTCATCATTTTGCATGAGAACCAGACAAAGGCACAGCTCCGCGAGTTGCTTATTGCTGCCGAGTCGGATGTTGGGTCAACCTCGGCAGACAGAAGTTCGCCGAGTTCCCGATAGAATAAACTCGGCAAACTCTTGGAACTCGGGACAAACCAGATTCTAGTAGTGATTCGTGATTCTGAAAAATATAAACAGTACATGTACTGTTCACAGCTAAAAAACCACACATTTTCTGCTACGTACAAGTTTTTTTGCAATCGCATAATCATATTTTTATATGTATGCTCTCGACTAGTAAAGCAATTACAGCAACTCCTTGCAGATATTTCTGTGATAATTTGTAACCTCTTATTTTTAACAAGGTATATCTATAACAGTAAAATAAGTTAGTAAATGGGAACAAGAAGCCCTTTCAAAAGCCAAGCCAAAATTTCAACGTTACAAGATTGTCATGTGGGTTCAAGTAATGAACGGTCCTGTGATTTGTCCTTTGCTTGGAGGAGCTTTTGATCACCATGCTAGCGTAGTCGCCTAAATGCCCAACGGAAGCTGAACACTCTTATAGCGCTTGTGAAGGACAGTGTCCCTGAATTCTACATGTGCATGGCACGTGCCAATTACTTGATATATATACTTCAACAGTGGCAGTTGAGTGGCAGTTGGGCTGCATATCTAACTTGATAAATGAAATGGTGTGAATCAGGAAGATGAACAGTTAAGACGGTATATGCTGGGAATTAATCCAATAGCTTGAGCAATATCTATTTTCTTCCTACAATAATCCTCATAGAACTTTGGTTTTGGTGTCTGAAAAAAAAGGAACTTCACTTAAGTAAACTATATATAGTTGAAACTTGAAACAGACATGCGGATGCAGTTTTATAATAAAGTACCTCCTTTCTAAGTGCCTCTGCAATCAACTCCAGGGCTTTATCCTCAGTGATCTGGCTTTTGTCCTCTGCAAACTATAGTCAGGTAGAGCATCAGACACAAGAACAACGTTCCAATGGTTTTGTTCTAGGCTCTGCTTGGATGCTGAGTATTTAAAAAACCTACACTATTTGTAGGTAGGAAAAAGTGTGCAGATACAATGAAGCTTTTAGCAAGCAGTATTTACTAAAGTTTTAGTTTTCTTATTTTGCATTCCATAGCTATCATAAAAATCAAACTAGTTTTTGGGCTTGCACATGCACGTTGAAGACAAACATGGAACCTAGTATCATTGTTTGGTTAATTGGCTCCGTATATAAACTAACGTATCGGATCTATACTTCTAAATCCTCTATGTGATACAGATTCAGAGCAACGTGTGTTGTATATAAACCAAGTGATATAAACTAACATGCATTAGTAGCTGACTGCCTTCTAGATGGTGCGCAACCTAGAAGACGTAAAATCAGAGCAGCCACGCTAACTAAAACAACCCATGAAATTGTTTCTCTCTTAAGAAAAAAGAGGGCAGGAGTAGATCTTTAATCTTTTAATACTCCAAAAATATCATAGTGTTGGGAGTGCTGCAGTTTGTAAGACGAGGGTATTTACTAGGTGCAAACACTCCAAAGTATGTACAACTATAGTTTTTTCAGCAACCATATATTCAAAAAAAAAAAAAACTCTAAAAATACTTTGCATTCAAACATGGCATAAGAATGGGAGACACACAGAACAGGACTTACTTCCTTGAGGCAAGCTGTGAGAGCAAGAAACTGAAACGAAAACGTATGAAAAAGATAAGTTATAAACATCTATAACCATGAATACCATGTGAATTTGGAAAACATCTGAAAAAGGAAAACAATTTACCTCCTCTTCGAATTCCGAGCAGAATGCGTCATTCTCCAGTGCGCATCTCATTCTTTTTTGGCTCACCGGGAACCTGTTAAGTTCATAGACCTCATGCAAAGCATCTCTGAATTCCTTCTGAGAATTGTTCAAGGGTAGAAAAAGAAAATGCATTACAAAGCATCAAAAGTTCAAAACACATATCACCATTTAATGGTTGCCTAGTTGTTCAGAAGACCAGGGTACATTACTAACCTCCTTAGTGTACCTCTGCCAAATCTCATAATAGAGACCATCAAACTCATTGTAGTTCGTAACATCAAAAACCATGCTTTTGAACCACTCCTAAATTAAGAATCTAATTGTTAAATACAGAACACCTAAATGAAATAAAAATTGCACAGGGGACCCTACAAAGAAGCCAGAAAAGGCCAAGTTCGCATGTATCTTCGAGAAGTCAGTGGCGATCTTCATTGCTTGGTAAGTTCCTCTGGTCATAATCATTCCCCGCTAAAATAGGAGAGGCAAAAGTTAAAAAAAAAAGAGGCAATATGAATGGTGCTAAAGTACATAGTGACATAATGTGACTCATGTGTTTTGCATAAGAGATGTCACTCATACTTACCATAACAGATGTTAGTTCTTTTATCACATACGCTTCCATCCACTATTGCGAGAGAGAAAAAGATTGTTAGTACAAAAAAAATCAACATTTGGATAACTTTGATCATATCTATTGTCCGTACCTATTCCAAGTGTTATACAAGTTATTGCGTGCTATTTGCGTTCTATATTCAAAATAGCGTTTTGAAAAAATGCCAAATATATCATAGAAATTAAGGATTTCAACGTCTAAATTTTTTGTCTATGAGCTATACATGAATACCGCTGGTGTACACATTATGACATTAGATGCACTTAAGAGAATTCTTCTTGTTTTTGTCCAGAAAGATGCAATAGTTCCATCCTAGATGGGTCTATTGTTGCGTTGCATTGGGCCGATGTCCGATGGGCTGCTATAGACTGAGTGTCGTCCATGTTTCTATCACTCCATGCTAAAAACGCTAAAACGTTTTTGCGTTTAGCGCCGTTATAGTACGCTATAACGTGAATAGCGGCATAGCGTGTAAAATGGGTAAAATATAACGTGACACCCTCAAATATGCTATAGCGAAGTTTAAACACCGAAATAGCGCGCTATTTGTTTCGTTGATATAGACATACTTTAGAGTTTAGATTCACTCATTTTGCTCCGTATGTAATCACCTAGTGAAATGTCTAAAAAGACTTATATTTAGGAACGGAGGGAGTACATACAACTTGCCAAAAAAAAGGAATACGTACATAATTTTGAGGGACCAGCCGTTGGTAGTCCTCCAGGCCAGCTAGTTTGCAGTAATCAGGGTGGAAAGACCAATCTAATTTGCCATCTTCCTCATAGTACTTGAAGAATCCCTCCTCCTCAAGACGGCTAGGAGGGTAGTCTTCTTTCAATTTATCATAGCAAAGCTTATCCCCAGGCACGTTTTGTGACAGCTATATACAATAATGAGATCGGTCATGAGACCAAATTTACTTTGTATATTACCAAACCAGCATACGCAGCACAGCATAGAACAAGTAATTTGATACTACTAACACAAGCGACCTATAAATAAATAGAGTAATAGACACAATAGTATTAGTACATGACATACGGCTCTTGTTGACGGGACTACAAACCAAACCTGATAATACTTTATGCGATACAACGCATGGCGGACGTTGAGCTCCTTGAGCTGCACGGCATCCAGCTCAGTGGAAATATCGACATCAGGCCTGGCAGGCAGCCGGTAAAGATAAACACGATAATCTTTCTTGCTGACATTATCTCCCAATCCCAATTGGTTCAGCCTTCGGATGCCGATTTGATTCCACGGCATCTCTCCAAACGCTAGCAGAGACTGTGAAGCTGTGCCGGTCCGATTTGATTTAGGCGGCGCGGGTCAAGTGAAGTTGGAGACGATCGAAGGCGGGTCAAATCGGGATTCGTTGAGAGTCACGTCCACTGACGGATTGGGGGACGAGCAACGGAAACGGTGTGGAAGCTCCTATTCCACAGCCCGTGAGTTTTTTCTTTTCTTTTCCAGAGAGTGCCGGTGAGGTGGAAAGCCAGCTAGCAAGCCCAACTCCTATTTGTCGCCGGGTGCACCAGTTATACTGCTTTTTGCAGACCGGCGCAAGCTTATTGGAATAGACTTGTGTGCACAGAACGAACTTCTTGTCTCAAGGAATTTGCTCCCATTGTCTCAGTATTTTTATGTTTGTAAATGGGGCGTCCCATGTAGGCTTTTTTTTCACTAGTTTTTTTAACCTTCCCATGATTGGTCTGACGGTTTATTTTGGGCGGTTTTTGTTATGGCTTTTTCCCCAGCATGGTTTTTGCCTGTTTTCTCATTTTGTGTTCGTTCTATTTTTTTTTCATCAATCGATTTCACCAAATTCGTGAACTTTTCACAACTCAGAGTTTTTAGAAAAATTGAAACCTTTTAATTTTTTGGTTATTTTTTCTAAATTTAAAGAAATTTTTTCAAATTAAAATTGTTGTAAAATTATGTGATTTTTTTCTTTTTTTTTGAATATTTTAAAATTACAAACTTTCTAAGTCTTGATCTGTTTTTTAAGTCGTGAACCTTTATTGCTTCATGATTTGTTTTCCAATATTTTTGAACTTTTTCTCTTTTTTTAGAAAGCCAATGGTCAACTCACCATGGCCAGCGGCCCCTTGTCATACAGTCAAAAGTAAAAGGTTGTTGGTCCACCAGTTAACCAAAAATGCAGTTGTGCCGACCCATATGCTTCCATCGTGCGCCAACTGGGAGCTCTTGCTAACATTTCTTTTAGCAAAGATAGCTAGGCTTCATTGATCATTGAGAATATTTACAAGGATTACAACTGAATCGTATCGATATCATAACAAAACATGCCTCCCAGGCACAAGGGATAACCCTAGCTTAGCTATCTTATTAGCTTCAAAGTTTGAAGTTGTTCCTAACTAAAAGCATAAGAATTAAAACCTTTTCATGTATCGGTAATCTCTCTGATAATTCTTCCATAAATGCCTCTAGTACGTTGCTGGATATGGTTTACGACCTATTTACCGTTTGGTACCACTTGTATGTTTTGCATCCCCAAATCTTGTGCTAACGAGAGTGCCTCCTTCCAGGCCATTGCCTCAAGTGTGGATGGCTTAGTGAGACCATTGCCAACTAGGACAGAGCTGCCCAAGTGGATCCCATTCCTATCACGACAAATAGATGTCGCAGTTCCAAGATTGTGATCAACCAAAATACCCACATCAACATTAATTTTGACAAACCCCTCAAGTGGCGGCGGCAAATTTTCCCTTCTCTTGAACTCTTTTTGACAATTCTTCCCAATTTTCTAAAAATCACGAAATTGAAAAATATTTCCCAATTTCAAAAAATCTTTCTTGAGTAAAAAATATTCCCAAATTTCAAAATAAATCACGAATTGAAAAATGATCATGAACTAAAAATAATTGTTAATAATTTCAAACTATGTTTATCGAATCAAAGGTCTGCTAATTCAAGACACGTTTGTCAATTTCGAGAACTGTGCATGAATTCAAAAAATGTTCTGAATTTCGAAATGAAAAAGGAAAGGGAAAGAAATGAAAAAAATGAAGAAAAAAAGAGATAAAACATACGTAAAAACTCCATGAATGAAAATAATAAAATCAAAAAAGGAAATGACGGAAAGGTTTAGAAAAATAAAGGAAACCCCGGTTCAAGCATGGTTCTATAAACTTACCAAAATTGGCTAGAAAAAGGTGCAGCAGAAACACTGTAATAAGTCGGCCCATGTAGCATGCTTGCGTTGGGGGGGGTGCGCCACAAAATAGGATGCGCCAAAGGTGTGCTGGTGAGTCGGCCGCCTGTCCGACTTGATGAGCTTTCATATTTCTTTTGGAGAAACACTTCTACGAAGGCAGGTAATCTAGCCTATGCGTCAACCTCAAGTTTCTTTAACAATTCTTCACAATGTTTGACGTATTCCTGTTCAATCTCATAGGTATGAAATTGCTTGTGGTATTCATCCCAACCAACATACTCATAACCACCCAACATAGAAAAACGGGAGGGAAGGAGCCAACAGTAAAAAGGAAAGAATAGCAAATAATCACATAACTCAATAATTATACTTGATTAATTTATAATCCGATAAAGAAGCAGGAAAACATGTATCTGACCATAAGCGGATACAAATATATAAGAAAAACATACTTAGTATTCTAAAAGGAACATACTTAGTTACATTTACCAGAGAACATCGAGAGGAAATAATAGTCTACCAACCTTCATCGACGGAAAAAAAAACTAGAAAAAATTTCACAAATTTATATCATTCACTGAATAACAAAGTGAAACAAGATTGTCACTATATTTGGATTTTGTCAAATTGGCTAATTTGTCATGGACATTTATGAGTATTACTTTCGGGCTTATAAAATCATGATAACATTATGGAACACTTCATTCAAGGAGACAATAATTAAAACATACAACTACTACTAGCATGAGCATGCATGTGAATTGGTCTAAAAGAATACAAAATTCTCAATAATATGATCAAATGTTTTCTTGTTTGAAAGAAACAAAATAGTAAAATTTGGATGTAATTTGTAAAGACAACACAGATCTTGATGCAAAGTCATGTGGCCTAGATAGAAGGTGTAGCAACATGGTAGGATAGAAAATGCACTCATTTAGCAACAACAGAAGGTGATATTTGCCTTGACAGCTGAATGCGACACTACATGTTTATGACCTGCTCAAGCAAAAATGCCAAAACTTCCTCTTGAAGTGTTTTTATGCGCTCCGTTGGTAGGATCTTATCCCGCATCTACGATATCTTTAAAGAAGGAGATCAATATGAATATATTAGTTGTGTATCGTCCAGGATACAAAAATTGTGAATAGTGTTTATTACGTACCCAAAATTGTCTTCCATCTTTCCTCCTTTCAGTCATAAAGTGAATGGTCTCACAAACGTAGTATTCACCTAAATTATTCTCAAGTGCCTGCCTCATGCTGTTTACGAGAATAGAATTCAATCAGATCATAATCAAGCATGATAATGGTATTGAAACTATAGAAGTACAGAGATGCACATATGTAGCTAGCACTACTTAATTACCCTGATTCGCACCCATTTCAGCTTTGGTTGCCATGCACCGACCATCTCTTTGGTGAACTTATTCCAAACCCTGTCCGGTAAAGAAAATGAATAAAGGGGTTATTAATTAATTACTTCATACCAGAAAATGAACTAAAGAGGCCGACATAGTGCGATAATGATTGAAATTACCTTACGAGCATCAAATACATGCTATGGTATTCTTTAGGTTCTTTCTCTCTTGAGTTTAGTACTTCAACTTTCCCCACGTCAATTCTAATGAATAGCAGGATCCACTGGAAACTACGCACACGTTTGTATAAGAAGGCATACATAACTCATCAACTACACTTAAACATCGAGTAAGAAAAATAGAATTTGTAGTACAAGACAGTAACACTCACCTGAAGTTCTAAGGAGATACTATTTCTGGTTTGGCATGTAGTTCCTTCAAAAACTGATGCGCCAAAGGTGTGCTGGTGAGTCGGCCGCCTGTCCGACTTGATGAGCTTTCATATTTCTTTTGGAGAAACACTTCTACGAAGGCAGGTAATCTAGCCTATGCGTCAACCTCAAGTTTCTTTAACAATTCTTCACAATGTTTGACGTATTCCTGTTCAATCTCATAGGTATGAAATTGCTTGTGGTATTCATCCCAACCAACATACTCATAACCACCCAACATAGAAAAACGGGAGGGAAGGAGCCAACAGTAAAAAGGAAAGAATAGCAAATAATCACATAACTCAATAATTATACTTGATTAATTTATAATCCGATAAAGAAGCAGGAAAACATGTATCTGACCATAAGCGGATACAAATATATAAGAAAAACATACTTAGTATTCTAAAAGGAACATACTTAGTTACATTTGCCAGAGAACATCGAGAGGAAATAATAGTCTACCAACCTTCATCGACGGAAAAAAAAACTAGAAAAAATTTCACAAATTTATATCATTCACTGAATAACAAAGTGAAACAAGATTGTCACTATATTTGGATTTTGTCAAATTGGCTAATTTGTCATGGACATTTATGAGTATTACTTTCGGGCTTATAAAATCATGATAACATTATGGAACACTTCATTCAAGGAGACAATAATTAAAACATACAACTACTACTAGCATGAGCATGCATGTGAATTGGTCTAAAAGAATACAAAATTCTCAATAATATGATCAAATGTTTTCTTGTTTGAAAGAAACAAAATAGTAAAATTTGGATGTAATTTGTAAAGACAACACAGATCTTGATGCAAAGTCATGTGGCCTAGATAGAAGGTGTAGCAACATGGTAGGATAGAAAATGCACTCATTTAGCAACAACAGAAGGTGATATTTGCCTTGACAGCTGAATGCGACACTACATGTTTATGACCTGCTCAAGCAAAAATGCCAAAACTTCCTCTTGAAGTGTTTTTATGCGCTCCGTTGGTAGGATCTTATCCCGCATCTACGATATCTTTAAAGAAGGAGATCAATATGAATATATTAGTTGTGTATCGTCCAGGATACAAAAATTGTGAATAGTGTTTATTACGTACCCAAAATTGTCTTCCATCTTTCCTCCTTTCAGTCATAAAGCGAATGGTCTCACAAACGTAGTATTCACCTAAATTATTCTCAAGTGCCTGCCTCATGCTGTTTACGAGAATAGAATTCAATCAGATCATAATCAAGCATGATAATGGTATTGAAACTATAGAAGTACAGAGATGCACATATGTAGCTAGCACTACTTAATTACCCTGATTCGCACCCATTTCAGCTTTGGTTGCCATGCACCGACCATCTCTTTGGTGAACTTATTCCAAACCCTGTCCGGTAAAGAAAATGAATAAAGGGGTTATTAATTAATTACTTCATACCAGAAAATGAACTAAAGAGGCCGACATAGTGCGATAATGATTGAAATTACCTTACGAGCATCAAATACATGCTATGGTATTCTTTAGGTTCTTTCTCTCTTGAGTTTAGTACTTCAACTTTCCCCACGTCAATTCTAATGATTAGCAGGATCCACTGGAAACTACGCACACGTTTGTATAAGAAGGCATACATAACTCATCAACTACACTTAAACATCGAGTAAGCAAAATAGAATTTGTAGTACAAGACAGTAACACTCACCTGAAGTTCTAAGGAGATACTATTTCTGGTTTGGCATGTAGTTCCTTCAAAAACTGATGCGCCAAAGGTGTGCTGGTGAGTCGGCCGCCTGTCCGACTTGATGAGCTTTCATATTTCTTTTGGAGAAACACTTCTACGAAGGCAGGTAATCTAGCCTATGCGTCAACCTCAAGTTTCTTTAACAATTCTTCACAATGTTTGACGTATTCCTGTTCAATCTCATAGGTATGAAATTGCTTGTGGTATTCATCCCAACCAACATACTCATAACCACCCAACATAGAAAAACGGGAGGGAAGGAGCCAACAGTAAAAAGGAAAGAATAGCAAATAATCACATAACTCAATAATTATACTTGATTAATTTATAATCCGATAAAGAAGCAGGAAAACATGTATCTGACCATAAGCGGATACAAATATATAAGAAAAACATACTTAGTATTCTAAAAGGAACATACTTAGTTACATTTACCAGAGAACATCGAGAGGAAATAATAGTCTACCAACCTTCATCGACGGAAAAAAAAACTAGAAAAAAAAACTAGAAAAAACCACAGAGCGGTTCCATGGAAGTAATGCTCTGGCTTGACTTTGACCATGAGGCTCTCTCACCCGACCTTTATTTTTATCTGGTACCAGTCATGCAATTTGTACATCTGCGTTGATAGAAGCGGACCTCCTCAGGCCTGACCAGAGGATTTCCGGGTACATATTTCCATGCTAGATCCTCCGGACTAGTGAGCAGGACCTTGGTGCCTAGGAGTTGTTCAACAGTGATACCGGCCTCTCTAGCCATCTGTCTGACAGCATCGTCGGTTACCGTTAATCCGAGTTTCGAAAGTCATTTGTGAAAGTCGTGGCAAAAAGAATTTAGCACTCCAAAATGCTTCGAAAATAAAATTTTTGGAGCATCAATTTATTTGTCATGACTTTCAAAAATGTGATTTCAGGATGAAATTTTGTGGGCACGTAAATTTTTTTAACAATTTTTTTGGATTTTAGTATTAATCCGAGCTTATATGAGTGTTTTCCTAGATCGACTTAAAAAGGGACTGTGGGTTCTATTATCGGAAAATATAAGGATTTTTCTGCAAAAATGACGACGACATACGACCACAAGCAATAAGTGTTTTATTGTTAGAGAAAGATATGGTTAGATGTGGATGTAGATTTTTGTCGGGGGTGTTCTTGTTTTTTAATCACAGTACAGACGCAGACGCTCATAAATAAGCACATACACTTACTCATATGAACGCATGTACGCATAACTACCTACCCCTGTGAACCTCTCCGAGACTGAGCCGGGACATCATTTTGGGATTCACAAAGTCATCACAAAGGCATTCATAATCGACGGGAACGTCTTCTCCCTCTAATATAGATCAATGGATGACCTGAAATAAATTCAGAAAAAATGTGAGCATCAGTGTCAAGTCTAAGACTTGGACTTTGGTGCACCGAGGATACCACTGTGTCCTACTAACTATCCATCCACAGGTTGGATCGCTCTCCGGAGTGTTTTTTTTTTTTTAAGGCGTGGACTTGCGATACATGGTTTCTAGCCTTGGACAAAGAAAGTGAAAATAGCAAACGAACAATTAAAGGGTTGTTTTGGTAAGTGTTACTACGTTGGTTGGCGGCTCGTGCCTAGCACTATTGATGATTAATAACGAGCATACTCTAGTTGACTGCACGTTGGCGTGTTTCTTGTTATGATTATAATACTAGTCCGGAAACAGCAGCTACGGCTTGACGTCGACCTTAACGCGCCACGCCCACTCTGCTTCCTTCGTACCAAACCTAACAAATGCATATACTACTACCCCATCGTGAGAGAGAGACACACACAGAGGGAGAAGGTGGGTCAGCCACGACCAAGCTTCCAAGCCATGAGACGTGACCCAAAACTGCGGCAAGATACCTCCACAACCTTCCACGCTGTACGGGGCGACACCGTACTCATCACCGTCGCCGTCGACAAGCCTCTCCTCACCAGGAGCGTCGCCATCCAATGGCAGGCCGCCGGCGAGGTAGCTACACCAATCCCAAGCTTCTGCCGCGCGCGTGCTATAGATGTTGATTTTGTCCGCAGATCAATTGATTCATTTCTGTGGTGGTGGTTGACGCGGGCTGCAGACTGGCGCGCCGTCGGGGGACGGCGTCGAGGGCCACACCTTGACGTACAATTTCGTGGCCGACCGGCCGGGCACGTTCACCTTCCGCGCGCGCTACGGCCGCAACCGCGCCGCGACCTTCACCAAAGCGCAGGGACGTGTGGCCCGGCCGTCCGCCGCCGGCGACCGCGCACGCACCGATCGTGTCCGTGTGCCACGCAGCCAAGAGGGGCCTTCCGCCTGCCTACGAACGCGCACCCCTCCACGGACTGCCGACCAAGAGCTCGTCTACGTTCGCGGCGGCCGGGGCCATGCGTGCGTCGAAGCGCAACTCATGGCCGGTAACACCACTATCTACCTCAATGACGAAGGCCCGGTCGTGCGGCTCCTCCGGTGGTCCGCCGTCGGATTGACGACCGCGGCCTTGTGGGTATCTGGTCTATGCGGCGGGTGGTATGACCCTGTTACACGCCGCCGAGGAGACGGCCCCTTGTTAGACGCAAGGTTTGTTGGTCGAGCAAACCCTTATGTTTCACGGGCTCCCAGCTTCCCGCCTCCTTGATTTAGTAGTGTCAATTTTCTTTCCCACTGTAAATATGATTCTGTGGTTTCTAGGATATTTTGGTGTTTTTGCTTTCTTGATTCGTGTGTCGAGTTTGTACAAAAATCATAGTTGTCTGTCTTTTTGTAATCTAGTGGAAAGGAATTTGATTGCGGAGTTGTCTAATTAATGTGTGTGTAAATGGTTGTATATATACTTCTCATCTTTGGAAATATTATCTATTGTTATTGTAAGTATAGAAGTGCAAGAATGAATCAACCATTTTCTTTCATTGATGAAGATTTACATTATATATCCCTAGAGGGGATGCATCTACAAGATGCATCGTTTCGAAAGAGAGGGGATAAAGTGGTGCGGCGGTTAGCGCATGTGAACCGCCTATCGGTTAGAACATGGATATTATCCACAGAATTAATTACACATTAGTTAATCTCTAACATTTATCTTGCTAATCGATGATACGATCTCATGTTTTCAAATAAAATGCTGAATAATTAGGTAGTTGACTTGAGTGAAGAAAATAGAGGCAATCTTAAGTAATGAATTTTAATTAGGTTGGCTGGGCATCTCCAACTTTGTATGATGCATATATGTGGCTGGCTCTAAAAGGTGTGCTGCCACCATTTATAACTGAAAGGAGAAATAATATCATAACCAACTAAACATGTTTTGTGCACATTTCCCCCCTCATTCCACCATTCTAGACAATTAATGAAGTGATGAGTACAACCGAACCATTGGTTTAGTTGTTAAATTCTTCTTCTTGCGACCGGCAGAACCTTTTTCTTTTCAACCGCAGAGCTAAGTAAGCTGTTCTACATGTGAAGAGAGGAATAGGCTCAAAGAGTTGACGCCAACCTTATGAATCAGTTTCCTAAACTGTCGAGACCAAAGAGTATACAAAAAATTCTCGTGCAGGTGATTGTTATGGAGTAGATCCCCGTGCTCCGTTCACTCTGTGGGGTCTTGAATGGCCGTAAACGAGAAATGACTATGAAAACAATTTGTAGGCAATACCGATGGTGTTCCTCTTCACGATGGCGTGCATGGGTCTTGTGAGTAGCTAAGTCAGATGGGTGCCCTGTCTTGTGCCCATTTTAATGGGTTTAGCCTGATCTATAAATTGATTGGGCGACTTTATCCCCGCTGCCTTGACTTAACACTATAACATGACATTGTCAATAAACATTATTCATTTTCTACTATATTTTTGGTATTGCCCCTTGTGGATTTCTGCTGTATGCGACGGGTGGCGTGACACTGTTATGTGCCGCCGAGGAGGCGCCCGTTAGATGTAAGATTTGTAAGTCGAAAAAATCCTCATGTTTCACTGGCTCCCAACTTCCTGCTGCCTTGAGTTAGTATTGTCATTATGTGGTAGTTTCTAAGGAAAATTTGGTGTAGTCGCCTCATTAATATGCGCATTTAGTATGTCAAAAAAATCAGAGGTGTATTTCTTTGTAATATAGTGGAAAGGAATTGAATGTGTAGTGGTTGTCTAATCTATGTGTAAATGGTTGGTGTACTCCAGATGTTTGGATCCATTATGTATTATTGTCTTGCTAACTGACGATGTGTCTCCTGTTTTCGAATACAATACTGAATAATTAGGTTGTTGACTTGAGTGAATAAAAAAATACAGGCAATCTTAGTATTCCCTCCGTTTCAGTTTACAAGTCATGTGCGTATACCTATGTTGCCAATTTTATCACCGTAATATAAACTATATAACACAAAAATTATACCGTTTGAAAATAGAACATCTAAAGTTTGTAATGGTATGTTTTTTTGTAATATATGACTTTTATTAGGTTGGTCAAATTGACGACCCAGGGATATGCACACGCCTTGTAAACTAAGAGAAAGGAAGTAGTGATTTTTAATTAGATCACGCTGGGCAGCTTCAACTTTTTTTTTATGTATCACACATATGTGGCTGGCTGTCCGGCTCCCAAAGGTGTGCAGGCACCACTACAAATTGAAAGGAGAAATGATACTACAACCAATTAAACTTGTTTTGTGCACATTTTCTTCCTCATTCCACCGTTCTAAACAATTCACAAAGTAATGATTCATGATTCTAGTACAACTGAACTGTTGATTTAAGGGTATAATTCTTCTATTTGCAACTGAAAGTACCTTCTTCTTTTCAACAGCGGAGCTAAGAGGTTTAACAGGTAAAGAGAGGCAAAACCTCGAAGTGTTGACGGCAACCTTATGACTCAGTTTCCTAAACTGACGAGACCAAAGAGTATATAGAAGGTTTCTGTGCACGTGATCATCATGGAGAAGTTGATCGTCATGAAGAATGTTCCCATGCTTCATTCACTCTGCGGGCTCTTGAGTGGTCGTCCATGGTGGAGTGGGGTAGCTTTCTCGGGGAGAAATGAATGACAACGATAGTTTGTAAGTAATCTCGATGGGTCTTGTGAGTAGCCAGGTTAGGCGGGTGCCCTATCTTGTGCATGTTGTAACTGGTTTTAGCCCGATTATCAGTACATTGACTGGGCGACTTTATTCCCGCTGTCTTGAGTTAATAGTATATCTTACGTTGTAAATAAACATTATTCATTTTTGTGGTGTTTTTGACGATGCCGCTTCATTTAATTGTTGCAATACTTTTTACGGGTGTACTTTTTTGTAATATAGTATAAAAGACTATAATTATCAAACTAAGTAATGACAGTGACCGCGCACTTGCACGGCTAATGATTTGGTACCACGTTCATATGAACTTATTGGGCTAGCACACAAACAAGTAGTGCACGTGCTTTAAAGCGTGTGTGTTTTCTCTTCCCTCGACCCCGTTGGGTATTGAAGAGGCCTTATAGGGTGGAGAAGGAGGGACGCGACCGGAGACGAGTAGCTGGTGGAGGAGCGGTGGGAAGTGGGGTCGGTGACATGTAGGGCGGGAATAGCAGGGACACAGGGGCTCGCTGACGGATGAGAAGACACTTGGTGGGCCATGGGCAGACGGGGTGGCAGACAACAACTTTATCAGGAGGGGCGATGCTGGGTACGACATTCGGAAGTTTCCCTGTGTGGTGTTTGGGCTTCCCGCGGTTGAACTGCATTTTGGGCAGTGGGTTGCTAGGTACCCAGAAATAGGCACCATGAAAGGGGAAAATAGGCTATGACCTAAATTTAGCAATAAGGAACGAGATATGCTGCTCTTGGAGCAGTTTTTCTGGCACTTTGTGAATGATCAAACTAGACTCATGCTCGTTTGTCTAGACTATTTCAACGCAAGGTTATCACGGGCATCCGAGCCCTTCGCAAACTATCATACGGCAGGCTTCTAGTTAAGACTTAGGCTGTGCCATTGACTGTTGGCCCAGAGCAGTTTTTTTTTTAGCATAGTTGGCCCAGAGCAGTTGGGGGTTTGGGAGTTGCACACTTCAAGAAACAATGAGTTTATAAGCTAATAAATGCATTGCTGCATGACACTACCTACATGTTCCTACCCACTGTGAAGATAGTAACATAGTCTAGATAAGTGTGTATGTTACTACCTTACGTTCCTGCCCATTGTGACCAGCCTAACGTTTCTGCTACCTTCCGTCGCACGACACCCCAACACATATATGACGTGCCATCGTCACTTCGTCAGACAAAAGAGAGCTAGTAGCAAACAAGATCGATCGATTCCCCAAACTGCTAGCAGCAAAGAATTTCGAGTCCCAGCCGACCATCTACGGCCAAGCCACCGCCCCGACCATGAGCGACACCGTTGTTCTCACCATCGCCGTCGACAATTCTCTCATCGGCAAGAGCGGCGCCATCCAATGGCCTACTGTCCGCAAGGTATGCACCATCTTAAATCTTCCATCACGTGACGTGATGTAGAATTCTTTGTTCACCGGTTAATCAATCCTCGTGATGGTTGGCACTTGGCAGGTGCTGCAAGCAGCCACGCCACCGGCAGACGGGATTGAGAGCGTCATGTTCACATACACATTCATGGAGGACCAGCCCATAGTGTTCACCGACGTGCAGGGAAGCGAGGCTGAGCCGTGCGCCGGCAGCAGCGCATGCACCAGCACCAACACGGTAGACTGTGCAGTCAGTGCGCCTCCATGGACGGACGAGGGACGGACCGCCGACGACTTCGTGCGCGCCACCGATCGGGAAGTCCTGCTGTATGATAGCGACGGCAGGGGCCCTGCCGCCGACGTGTGCCAAGAATCGCAGCTTATGGCCGGTAACTCTGTTATCTATGTCAACGACGAAGGCCTGGTCGAGCGGCTCCTTCAATGGGTTGCTGGTATATGCGGGGGCAGCGGCCATGCATGCGCCGAAGCACAAATCATGGCCAATAACCCTTATGTCTACCAGAATGGCCTGGTCCATTGGCTCCACCGGTAGTCTCTCGGCGGTTACTTTGCTGTTCAAAGTGAGGTTTGAAGGTCAAAGAAATCACAGTTTGAAATCCCCACCGTCCGTTCTTGTTGGGATCCAATATCCAAGCCATGGAGGACATTCAAGCCAGCTTTGGAAATGCTTTGTGTCTCATCAGGTGAGGTCAATCACAGAACACGTCTGCCTAAATCCCAATGTTTATGTCCTAGCAAATCCTCACCTTCACAGCCTCCTTGATTTCTCCTTCTCTTTTCACTGTAGATAAACATCATCCATTTTCCTTGATATTTCTTTGGAGCTGCCGCTGCTTCGACATTGTAAGTTGTTTTCATGGGTGTATTTCGTTGTAATATAATCTACTAGTTGAAAGAAATTTGATTATGTGAATGTGTACTTTATCAGTCACTGAATTTATGATAATCCAAGTGTTTGTAATAACTATATATCTAATATTATTTATTCCTTTTGTTGAGGAACACGTACATCCCAATAATAATCAGATAAACAAGCAAAACATATGTTAGCAAACAAATTAGAGGACTTAAAAAGTTTATTGCAGCTAAATAAATTTCTACACAAGGATACACACCAATCATGCAAAACGTGAAACTAAGATCAAACAAACCAATGGAAGACTTCATTTTTAGCAAATCAAAACTTAGTATTTTGAATTTCCACTCCAACAAGATTAGGACACAAATTACATTCAATCATGCCCAGAAAGTAGGCCGGCACGTGAAGCAGAACCAAAAACAAAAATTTTATTGGCACATGGGCCAGGTCATCACGCGGAGCTTCACAAGGAGATAATCGATGATCTGATCTCATGTTATCAAATACAATGCTGAATAATTATATAGTTGACTTGAGTGAGAATAATACAGACAATCTTAACTAGTGATTTTTAATTAGATATGGCTGGGCATCTCAAATATTCTATGACACATATGTGGCTGGCTCCAAAAGGTGTGCGAGCACCACTTTAAACTGAAAGGATAAATAACACAACAAACTAAAGTTGTTTTGTGCACATTTATCTCCCTCATTCCATTATTCTAAACAATTAATGAAGTGAGGTTACAAAATGGTAGTTCAATCAGACCTTTGACCTAAGAGGACATTCAAGCCAGCTTTGGGTATGCTTTGAGTCTCATCAGGTGAGGTCAATCACCCAACACGTCTGCCTAAATCCCAATGTTTATGTCCTAGCAAATCCTCGCCTTCACAGCATCCTTGATTTCTCCTTTTCTTTTCACTGTAAATAAACATCGTCCATTTCCCTTGACATTTCTCTGGTGTTGCCGCTGCTTCGAGTTTGCAGGTGTATTTCTTTGTAATCTAGTGGAAACAAATTTGATTGTGTAAACATGTAATTTATCGGTCACTGAATGTATGATAATCTAGATGTTTGTACCAACTATATATCTCATATATCATTTTTCCTTTTGTTGAGGAACATGTAGATCCCAAAATTATCGCATAAACAAGCAATACATATGTTAGCAAACAAATCAGAGGACTTCAAAATTTATAACAGGTAAAGAAATTTCTACACATGGATACACACCAATCAAGCAAAACATGAAACTAAGATCAAACAAACCAATAAAATACTTTATTTTTAGCCAATCAAAATTAGTCTTTTGAATTTCCTCCCCAGCAAGATTAGGACAGAAGTGCCATTCAATATCGCCATGAAAGGACGGCGGGGCTTGAAGAAGAACCAAATAAATAATATTTGCACATTGGCCGGGACATCACGCCGAGCTTCACAAGGAGATTCACAAAAACAAGGATCCAGTTTCCTTTAGTCCAAAGGAGTGAATCGATGATCCAATCTCATGCTTTCAAATACAATGCTGAATAATTGTATAGTTGACTTGAGTGAGAATAATACAGACAATCTTAACTAGTGGTTTTTAATTTGATATGGATGGGCATCGCAAATTTTCTATGACCCATATGTGGCTGGCTCGAAAAGGTGTGCGGTCACCACTTTAAACTGCAAGGACAAATAATACAACAAACTAAACTTGTTTTCTGCACATTTATCTCCCTTATTCAATTATTCTAAACAAGTAATGAAGTGAGCATACAAAAGTGCAGTTCAATCGGACCTTTGACCTAAGAGCATACTGGAAGCAACTTTTTTCTTTTCAATGGCGGAGCTAAGCGGGTGAACACGTGAAGGAAGGTAAAGCCTCGAAGAGAACTGTATGACTCAGCTCCCTATACTGATCTGACCAAAGAGTACAGACATCTGTAATGTACTTGCAGGTGATCGTCATGGAGAAGGTTCCCAAGCTTCATTCGGCCTACATCTTGTTGGTTGGTCGTCAACAGTGGAGCCGAAATCGCTTGTTTTCAGAGAAGTACGATGATGATAGCATGTAGCCAATCTCGATGGTGTTCCTCTTTTTGGTGGTTTGTGTGTGGGTCTTGTGATTAGTCAGGTCAGATGGGTGCCCTGTCTTGTGCATGTGTTGTAACAGTTTTCTCTAAATTGTCCAGGCAACTTTATTTCCGACACCTTGAGGTAACGCTATTATTTTTACACTGTATATAAACATTTTTCGTTTTTGTGCTATTTTTGGCATTGCCACTTCATTAATTTGTGTAATTTGTTGCGAAAATGATTCAAAAATATTATAAAATTTCATCAGAAATACAAAGCATGTCAAACATAATAAAAGTTACAGCGGGATCTCTACACCACTAAACGGCCTATAGCGATGTCAGAACGAGCCACTGAGAGCCAATGTCTCCGCTCCCCTACCGGAGCAGACTTGACCATGTCGATGACAGTCCTAAAGCCTTCGTGTGTGTGTGCCCCTAACGACTAGCTCCCTAGAGCCGCAATCATCGCCGTTGAACCCTTGAATAGATTTGAATCAAATGACACTAGATCTAGCCAGCATGCACAGATGACGAGAAACCCTAACCTTGATGCCCCAACAGGACGGTAGGAATCTATGCTAGGTTGATTCACTTCAGGTCGCATTGTGTTATAAGTAAAACAAGGCGAACTTGGAGAAACATGGCGGCAAATGCATGGCATAATTTTAAAACCAACCCGGACAGCCAGTCGGAACCGATGGCCTTGGTGGATTATTAAGCATCTCCGACCGTTCTAGAATTGGACCGCGGCCAGTTGAACCAGCCATTTTTTCTAGAAACCAGGAGATAAACCAGAGCTATTGAACAAAAAAAAGGTTGGGCTAGTGGAAAATATAACATTGTCTCTAGTGCCCCTCACGGTCAAGCCGAGGTGCTTAAATCTTCCCAATAAGCAACTTGTCCAGGCTTGGTTGTTGTAAAAATGACATAAATATTCCTAATTGACCTTTATTTCATCAAAGCTTGTTATATTAAACCAGTGTTGAATCGAATGAACCCGACAGACTGATCGATAAAAACCTGAACCACATGACTCATCAGTTGGGTCACCGGTCCTATTTTCTAAACTATGATCCATGGTAGAGGACTATTACAATTTACAATAGTAATACATTTAGTTTGCGACCTAGCTAGTTATCCCTTGGTCATGGACCTAGTCATGATGTGATAATACACCCTGGTCATGTTGAACTCAGTGGTGAATCTGTTGAATATATTAGCAATTCATCATATGGTTTAATCCGAAATATCATAAAATTAATCATGACAGAAGCAACTAAAGCGAGCATGCAAATATCTAGTACAATGGGGAAACAGATCCAATCTACGGCAAGTACTAGACATAGAAATTGTAGCGAGATCTGATATAGATGAGAGAGAGATGCATACGTTGCAGCAGCTGTAGTAGCGGCTGTGTTGTCCCCGGTCTGGGCCATGTTGTCGTCGAGGAAGAGGTTGCCGATGTCGGGGAAGAAGTCGTCGTTGGGGAAGTGATCGCTGTCAGCAGTCGAGCGAGAGCTCTCCCCAAAACCTGATCGCCCCTCTCCCGTACAGGATCGCAAGAGGCGGGGTTCCGGAGGCCTGCTGTCCCTTCTTCTGGTGCACGCCGGAAGGAGGGATGGAGAAGGCTTGAGTGGCGGCGCAATATTTTGGAACGGTGAGAAACCATACGAAAACAACCTACCCTCAAGGCTGGCTTGGTACGGGTTTATATAGTGTATGTTGAGAGTCAAAGCAGCCGTCATAAACGCGTCCGTTTATGATTTAGAAACTGCCGTACTTAACACGTCCGTTTATGAAATAGAAACAGTAACAATAAACGCTTTTGTTAATAAGTCAGAAACGGTCGTAATAACCGCGTCTGTTAATGAAATAGAAACAGCCCCAATAAACGCGACCGTTACTAATTAATCAATGACTCATTAATTTTCCCAATTAACAAAATAATAATGTGTCAATGAGAATTTCTGAATTTATTTGGACTAGTAAATACTAGTAGATTCCAACAATCCCCCACAAAATCTCATAGACACATCTCCTCATTTTTAAGTTCCAAAGCATTGTTTATATACCGGTACTTAGTGGAGACTGTTAAGTTGAACTTCCACCTAGAATGTGATGTTACACTAATTCACAACTTGGATAGTGGACTATGCCTTGAACTACAAGTTTGCTGTGATACCAGTTTCACACAACGTATAGACCGATACTAGGCTGCCGCAAGGCTTCCCCGCGGTTGGAGCTTATGCGTCATACTCCGAAGGCCTTTCATGAGTTTATTAGAGAACACCCAATTCTCACAGATTGCGACGTTCAACAATCAAGCTCATATAGGTGAGTTCCTCAAGAGATGCTCTGTAGGACACATCTCCGCTTATATAAGTAAACCACTTGGAACACATTAAGACAAATGTCAACCTACCATACAGATTAGGAGAATATTGCATCTTCACGGAGTGGGATAAAATATAAGAATACTCTCCTCTCAGCTGACCAACAGCTTGTCTCTTACTTCTAATTCACGGGATCTCCGATCACATAGAGTAGGTTACCACTGTGGACAACTCATACCGTGGGTCTCAAACCCATCTCCCTCGATGCATTATCTATCACATTACGTGATAAACCCTTTGTGAAGGGATCTGCCAAGTTCATAGTCGTTTGGATATAATCCACTGTAATAACTCCGGAGTTTTTCAGTTTCCTGACAGATTTCAATCTCCTCTTCACATGCCTTGATGACTTCATATTATCCTTAGAACTGTTCACTTTGATGATCACGGTTTGATTATCACAGTTCATTAGGATCGCGGGTATTGGTTTTTCAACCACAGGCAAGTCCATCAAAAGCTCACGAAGCCACTCTGCTTCAACAGTGGCTGTATCTAATGCTGCGAGTTCTGCTTCCATAGTTGACCTCGTTAAGATGGTCTGCTTGCAAGACTTCCAAGAAACAGTGCCACCACCAAGTATAAATAAATAACCACTAGTGGCCTTAATCTCATCAGCATCAGATATCCAATTAGAATCACTATAGCCTTCCAGAACCCTCGGGTTTCCGGTATAGTGAATTCCATAGCTCGCTGTGCCTTTTAAATAGCGCATAACTCTCTCAAGCGCACGCCAATGATCATCTCCCAGATTGGAAACAAACCGGCTCAATTTGCTCACAGCAAAAGAGATGTCAGGCCTCGTGGCACTCGCCAAATACATAAGCGAGCCTATAATCTAAGAATATCTCAGTTGATCTCTAGCAATCCGTCGATTCTTTCGAAGCAACACACTAGGATCATATGGAGTTGGAGAAGGCTTACAGTCGCTATACCCGAAGCAACTCAAGACCTTTTCCACATAGTGAGATTGAAGCAGTGTAATCCCACCATTATCATCTCTCAGCAGCTTGATGTTCAAGATAACATCAGCCACTCCTAGATCCTTCATCTCAAAACAACGAGATAAGAAATCCTTAACTTCCTTAATTAAATCAAGATTGGTTCCAAATATCAGTATGTCGTCGACATATAGACAAAGAATAACTCCCTCGCCCCCACCATGGCGATAGTACACACATTTGTCAGCTTCGTTTACAACAAAGCCTTCAGAAGTCAAAGTCCTTTCAAACTTCTCGTGCCATTGCTTAGGAGCTTGCTTGAGGCCATATAATGACTTCAATAACTTACACACTTTTCCTTCCTGACCGGGCACTACGAAACCGTCTGGCTGCTCCATATAAATTTCCTCATCCAACTCTCCATTAAGGAAAGCTGTCTTAACGTCCATTTGATGAACGAGAAGACCATGCGAGGCAGCCAAAGACAGTAGCACTCGGATAGTGGTCAATTTAGACACAGGTGAGTAAGTATCAAAGAAGTCTTCACCTTCTTTCTGAGTATAACCCTTGGCCACAAGCCTTGCCTTGTACTTTTCAATTGTACCATCAGGCCTAAGCTTTTTCTTGGACACCCACTTACACCCTACAGGTTTACACCCATAGGGACGATCGGTGATCTCCCAGGTTCCGTTTGCCAGGATGGAATCCATCTCGCAACGGACAGCCTCTTTCCAGTAGTCAGCATCAAGAGATGCATAGACTTCTGAAATAGTCCTAGGTGTGTCATCCACGAGGTACACAATGAAATCATTACCAAAGGACTTTGCAATCCTCTGTCTCTTGCTCCTAACAGGAACTTTATTGTCATCCTCCAAGGGATTCTCAACGTGTTCTATTGGAATGGTGGGTTCAGGAATCTCAGTTATTTCCTGACTCGATAAAATAGGTATTTCCTGATTTGATGAGCTAGCCATATCCTTCATAAGAAATATGTTCTCAAAGAAAGTCGCATCATTCGACTCCATAATCGTACCGACATGCATGTCGGATACCTCAGATTTTACTACCAAAAATCTATAACCGATGCTATTAAAAGCATAGCCCAGAAGAACACAATCTACGGTTTTAGGTACAAGCTTGCGCTTCTTGGGAATTGGTATATTGACTTTCGCCAAACAACCCCAAGTACGTAAGTAAGAGAGTTTCAATCTTTTCCTTTCCCATTCCTCAAATGGAGTAATGGTTTTATTCTTTGTGGGAACTCGGTTTAGGACATGACATGCAGTCATTAGCGCCTCCCCCCACCATGCCTTGGAGAGACCCGAAGTGTCTAACATGGCGTTAACCAAATCAGACAGAGTTCGGTTCTTTCTTTCAGCCACCCCATTTGACTGAGGTGAATAGGGAGGCGTCCTCTCATGGATAATACCATGTTCCGCACAAAACGAATTGAATTCATTTGAAAAATACTCTCCACCACGATCAGACCTAAGCCGTTTAATTTTACGATCAAGTTGGTTCTCTGCTTCGGCCTTATAGTTTTTGAAGTAAGTTAAAGCCTCATCTTTTGTTTTCAGAAGATACACATAACAATATCTAGTGGAGTCATCAATGAGTGTCATAAAGTATTTCTTTCCACCCTTTGTCAACACGCCATTCATCTCACAAAGATCAGAATGTATTAGCTCCAGTGGTGCTAAATTTCTTACCTCCGCAGTCTTATGGGACTTGCGAGGTTGCTTAGCTTGAACACACACTTGACATTTGGAACCTTTCACAGTAGTAAATTTCGGAATTAAACTCATATTTGCTAACCGCGTCATGCAACCAAAGTTAATATGACAAAGTCGTGAATGCCAAATATCAGATTCATTATCGTGGCAAACATGATTAATAACTTTAGTGCATAAGTCTGACAAAGATAGGCGGAACAAGCCTCCGCACTCATAGCCTTTACCAACAAATTGTCCATACTTGGAAATTACAACTTTATTGGACTCGAAAACCAACTTATAACCATCTCGACATAAACGCGAACCGCTGACGAGATTCTTATTGATGGAGGGCACATGATGCATGTTCTTCAGTCGCACGATCTTCCCCGAAGTAAACTTCAGATCGACCGTACCAACACCACGAACAGTGGCATGTGACCCGTTCCCCATCAGCACGGGGGAAGTCCCTGTGACCTGGTAAGAAGAGAACATGGAGGCATCAGCACAAACATGTACATTGGCACCTGTGTCAATCAACCAATCAGGAGAATGACAAATTGAAAGAATGGTAGGAATTATACCGTACCCAATATCCTTCATCTCGGTGTCAGCCATGACAACATTAGCGGTCTTGCCGCTATTCTCCAGCTGCTGCAGCTCATGCCGTTTGGGGCATCTCGGAGCCAATGGCTCAGGTCGCCACAAACGTGGCATGATCCCTTCTTCTTCTTAAAGTTGGTAGAGGACGAAAACTTGTTGTCAGGCTTGCCTTTACCCTCGTATTTCTTCTTGTTATATTTAGGCTTGTTGGGCTGGTAGTTTTTCTTCTGCACCATGTGCGCAGCAGAACCTACCTCAGCTACCCGAGCACGTGTATCCTTTGCTCTCGCCTTCTCTTCCACATCAAGAGATCCGATGAGGTCCAAAACGGAAAACTCCTGTCTCTTGTGTTTCAGAGAAGTAGCAAAGGTGCCCCACGAAGGTGGAAGCTTGGCAATGATGCCACCGGCCACAAATTTGTCCGGTAAATTACACTTAAAGTGCTCAAGTTCCTTAGCGAGTGACTGCATCTCATGAGCCTGTTGAACAACAGAACGCTCATCAGTCATCTTGTAGTCATAGAATTGCTCCATGACGTACAACTCGCTACCAGCGTCCGAGACCCCAAACTTGGCCTCGAGCGCGGCCCACATGTCCTTGCCATTATCAAACGACATATAAGGATCCACAATGGAATCATCAATAATACCGAGGAGGGCTATCTTAAACATAATATCAACCCTTTCAAAGGCTTCCCGCTGTGCAGGTTCAAGATCGCCCTCAGGCATGCCCTTGGTGGCCGCATAGCAGTTCATGGATTGAAACCACAACACTGCTCTCGTGCGCCACCTCTTATAGTTCACACCCTTGAACCGATCGGGCTTTGTCGACGTAAGAAAAGCAGGTGTAGCAAATTGCCTATAATCAGGTTTTTGGATTGTTGAATATATTAGCAATTCATCATATGGTTTAATCCAAAATATCATAAAATTAATCATGACAGAAGCAACTAAAGTGAGCATGCAAATATCTAGTACAATGGGGAAACGGATCCAATCTACGACAAGTACTAGACATAGAAATTGTAGCGAGATCTGATACAGATGAGAGAGAGATGCATACGTTGCAGCAGCTGTAGTAGCGGCTGTGTTGTCCCCGGTCTGGGCCATGTTGTCGTCGAGGAAGAGGTTGCCGATGTCGGGGAAGAAGTCGTCGTTGGGGAAGTGATCGCTGTCAGCAGTCGAGCGAGAGCTCTCCCAAAAACCTGATCGCCCCTCTCCCGTACAGGATCGCAAGAGGCGGGGTTCCGGAGGCCTGCTGTCCCTTCTTCTGGTGCACGCCGGAAGGAGGGATGGAGAAGGCTTGAGTGGCGGCGCAATATTTTGGAACGGTGAGAAACCATACGAAAACAACCTACCCTCAAGGCTGGCTTGGTACGGGTTTATATAGTGTATGTTGGGAGTCAAAGCAGCCGCCATAAACGCGTCCGTTTATGATTTAGAAACTGCCGTACTTAACACGTCCGTTTATGAAATAGAAACAGTAACAATAAACGCGTTTGTTAATGAGTCAGAAACGGTCGTAATAACCGCGTCTGTTAATGAAATAGAAACAGCCCCAATAAACGCGACCGTTACTAATTAATCAATGACTCATTAATTTTCCCAATTAACAAAATAATAATGTGTCAATGAGAATTTCTGAATTTATTTGGACTAGTAAATACTAGTAAATTCCAACAGAATCTACTAGGGCGGCTTTAACAGCCTTGAGCCCCCCCTCCAGCACTGTAAAATTAATTTGTACTAATAGTCTCAAGGCCCAACCTAGCCACTTGCTAGCCCAAGGCAACACTGTTCAATGAACTCCTAGGGCAGATCATGAAACTCGAGCAATCATTCTCCGCCATTGACTGTTGGCGGGACTTTGGAGTTGCCTAGATTGTCTGTGTTAAATACAGAACACCTAAATGAAATAAAAATTGCACAGTGGACCCTACAAAGAAGCCAGAAAAGGCCAAGTTCACATGTATCTTCGAGAAGTCAGTGGCGATCTTCATTGCTTGGTAAGTTCCTCTGGTCATAATCATTCCCCGCTAAAATAGGAGAGGCAAAAGTAAAAAAAAAAGAAAGAGAGGCAATATGAATCGTGCTAAAGTACATAGTGACATAATGTGACTCATGCGTTTTGCATAAGAGATGTCACTCATACTTACCATAACAGATGTTAGTTCTTTTATCACATAAGCTTCCATCCACTATTGCGAGAGAGAAAAAGATTGTTAGTACAGAAAAAATCAACATTTGGATAACTTTTATCATATCTATTGTCCGTACCTTAAGTTTCTTGGACAATTCTTCACAATATTTGAGATATTCTTGTTCAATCTCATAGCTATGAAATTCCTTGTTGTATTCATCCCAACTAACATACTCATAACCACCCTGCATAAAAAAAGGAGAGGAAGGCAACAGTAAAAAAGAAAAATTAGCAAACAATCACATAGCTCAAATAACTATACCTGAACATTTTATAATCAGACAAAGGAGCAGGAAAACATGTATTTCATCACAAGGAGATACAAATTTATAAAAAAAACATAAATAGTTACATTTGCCAAAATGACATCTAGAAAAAAAAACTAGGAACAGTTTCACCAATTTATGTCATTCACAGAATAACAAGGTGAAACAAGACTGTCATTGTATTTGAATTTTATGTAAACTGGCCAATTTGTCATGGAAATTGATGGGTATTACTTTTTGGGCTTATAAAACTATGATAACATTATAGAACACCTCATTACAACAACAACAACAACAACAACAAAAACAAAGGCTTTAGTCCCAAAGAAGTTGAGGTAGGCAGAACACTTCATTCAAGGAAACAATAATTAAAACGTACAGCTACTGCTAGCATGAACATGCATGTGAATTGGTCTAAAAGGATACGAGAATCAAAATAATATGCCAGGAATACTGAAACTGTAATATCTTTTTACCTTTTATTATACAAGGTTTATAGAATACTGAAGCTGCCATTTCTTCTTATGTTTTATACAAGGTTTAATAACTGCTTCACCGTATAAAGATTTTGATCCACCAAAAGTAAGACGTTTTGGTGAGGAGTTTCGGAGCTTAAACACTGGTCTATCATACTAGATCAACAAAACAGAAATAGATACATACAACTTGCCAAAAAAAAGGAATACGTACATAATTTTGAGGGACCAGCCGTTGGTAGTCCTCCAGGCCAGCTAGTTTGCAGTAATCAGGGTGGAAAGACCAATCTAATTTGCCATCTTCCTCATAGTACTTGAAGAATCCCTCCTCCTCAAGACGGCTAGGAGGGTAGTCCTCTTTCAATTTATCGTAGCAAAGCTTATCCCCAGGCACGTTTCGTGACAGCTATATGCAATAATGAGATCAGTCATGAGACCAAATTTACTACTAACACAAGCATAGAACAAGTAATTTGATACTACTAACACAAGCGACCTATAAATAAATAGAGTAATAGACACAATAGTATTAGTACATGACATACGGCTCTTGTTGACGGGACTACAAACCAAACCTGATAATACTTGATGCGATACAACGCATGGCGAACGTTGAGCTCCTTGACCTGCACGGCATCCAGCTCAGTGGAAATATCGACATCAGGCTTGGCAGGCAGCAGGTAAAGATAAACACGATAATCTTTCTTGCTGACATTATCTCCCAATCCCAATTGGTTCAGCCTTCGGATGCCGATTTGATTCCACGGCATCTCTCCAAACGCTAGCAGAGACTGTGAAGCTGTGCCGGTCCGATTTGATTTAGGCGGTGCGGGTCAAGTGAAGTTGGAGACGATCGAAGGCGGGTCAAATCGGGATTCGTTGAGAGTCACGTCCACTGACGGATTGGGGGACGAGCAACGGAAACGGTGTGGAAGCTCCTATTCCACAGCCCGTGAGTTTTTTCTTTTCTTTTCCGGAGAGTGCCGGTGAGGTGGAAAGCCAGCTAGCAAGCCCAACTCCTATTTGTCGACGGGTGCACCAGTTATACTGCTTTTTGCAGACCGGCGCAAGCTTATTGGAATAGACTTGTGTGCACAGAACGAACTTCTTGTCTCAAGGAATTTGCTCCCATTGTCTCAGTATTTTTATGTTTGTAAATGGGGCGTCCCATGTAGGCTTTTTTTTCACTAGTTTTTTTAACCTTCCCATGATTGGTCTGACGGTTTATTTTGGGCGGTTTTTGTTATGGCTTTTTCCCCAGCATGGTTTTTGCCTGTTTTCTCATTTTGTGTTCGTTCTATTTTTTTTCATCAATCGATTTCACCAAATTCGTGAACTTTTCACAACTCAGAGTTTTTAGAAAAATTGAAACCTTTTAATTTTTTTGGTTATTTTTTCTAAATTTCAAGAAATTTTTTCAAATTAAAATTGTTTTAAAATTATGTGATTTTTTTCATTTTTTTTAATATTTTAAAATTACAAACTTTCTAAGTCTTGATCTGTTTTTTAAGTCGTGAACCTTTATTGCTTCATGATTTGTTTTCCAATATTTTTGAACTTTTTCTCTTTTTTCAGAAAGTCAATGGTCAACTCACCATGGCCAGCGGCCCCTTGTCATACAGTCAAAAGTAAAAGGTTGTTGGTCCACCAGTTAACCAAAAATGCAGTTGTGCCGACCCATATGCTTCCACGTGCGCCAACTGGGAGCTCTTGCTAACATTTCTTTTAGCAAAGATAGCTAGGCTTCATTGATCACTGAGAATATTTACAAGGATTACAACTGAATCGTATGGATATCATAACAAAACATGCCTCCCAGGCACAAGGGATAACCCTAGCTTAGCTATCTTATTAGCTTCAAAGTTTGAAGTTGTTCCTAACTAAAAGCATACGAATTAAAACCTTTTCATGTATCGGTAATCTCTCTGATAATTCTTCCATAAATGCCTCTAGTACGTTGCTGGATATGGTTTACGACCTATTTACCGTTTGGTACCACTTGTATGTTTTGCATCCCCAAATCTTGTGCTAACGAGAGTGCCTCCTTCCAGGCCATTGCCTCAAGTGTGGATGGCTTAGTGAGACCATTGCCAACTAGGACAGAGCTGCCCAAGTGGATCCCATTCCTATCACGACAAATAGATGTCGCAGCTCCAAGATTGTGATCAACCAAAATACCCACATCAACATTAATTTTGACAAACCCCTCAAGTGGCAGCGGCAAATTTTCCCTTCTCTTGAACTCTTTTTGACAATTCTTCCCAATTTTCTAAAAATCACGAAATTGAAAAATATTTCCCAATTTCAAAAAATCTTTCTTGAGTAAAAAATATTCCCAAATTTCAAAATAAATCACGAATTGAAAAATGATCATGAACTAAAAATAATTGTTAATAATTTCAAACTATGTTTATCGAATCAAAGGTCTGCTAATTCAAGACACGTTTGACAATTTCGAGAACTGTGCATGAATTCAAAAAATGTTCTGAATTTCGAAATGAAAAAGGAAAGGGAAAGAAATGAAAAAAAATGAAGAAAAAAATGAGATAAAACATACGTAAAAACTTCATGAATGAAAATAATAAAATCAAAAAAGGAAATGACGAAAAGGTTTAGAAAAATAAAGGAAACCCCGGTTCAAGCATGGTTCTATAAACTTACCAAAATTGGCTAGAAAAAGGTGCAGCAGAAACACTGTAATAAGTCGGCCCATGTAGCATCCTTGCGTTGGGGGTGGGGGGG
>LR738709.1:19785073-19798344 GCA_902687465.1 Secale cereale
GGGGGGGGTGCGCCACAAAATAGGATGCGCCAAAGGTGTGCTGGTGAGTCGGCCGCCTGTCCGACTTGATGAGCTTTCATATTTCTTTTGGAGAAACACTTCTACGAAGGCAGGTAATCTAGCCTATGCGTCAACCTCAAGTTTCTTTAACAATTCTTCACAATGTTTGACGTATTCCTGTTCAATCTCATAGGTATGAAATTGCTTGTGGTATTCATCCCAACCAACATACTCATAACCACCCAACATAGAAAAACGGGAGGGAAGGAGCCAACAGTAAAAAGGAAAGAATAGCAAATAATCACATAACTCAATAATTATACTTGATTAATTTATAATCCGATAAAGAGGCAGGAAAACATGTATCTGACCATAAGCGGATACAAATATATAAGAAAAACATACTTAGTATTCTAAAAGGAACATACTTAGTTACATTTGCCAGAGAACATCGAGAGGAAATAATAGTCTACCAACCTTCATCGACGGAAAAAAAAAACTAGAAAAAATTTCACAAATTTATATCATTCACTGAATAACAAAGTGAAACAAGATTGTCACTATATTTGGATTTTGTCAAATTGGCTAATTTGTCATGGACATTTATGAGTATTACTTTCGGGCTTATAAAATCATGATAACATTATGGAACACTTCATTCAAGGAGACAATAATTAAAACATACAACTACTACTAGCATGAGCATGCATGTGAATTGGTCTAAAAGAATACAAAATTCTCAATAATATGATCAAATGTTTTCTTGTTTGAAAGAAACAAAATAGTAAAATTTGGATGTAATTTGTAAAGACAACACAGATCTTGATGCAAAGTCATGTGGCCTAGATAGAAGGTGTAGCAACATGGTAGGATAGAAAATGCACTCACTTAGCAACAACAGAAGGTGATATTTGCCTTGACAGCTGAATGCGACACTACATGTTTATGACCTGCTCAAGCAAAAATGCCAAAACTTCCTCTTGAAGTGTTTTTATGCGCTCCGTTGGTAGGATCTTATCCCGCATCTACGATATCTTTAAAGAAGGAGATCAATATGAATATATTAGTTGTGTATCGTCCAGGATACAAAAATTGTGAATAGTGTTTATTACGTACCCAAAATTGTCTTCCATCTTTCCTCCTTTCAGTCATAAAGCGAATGGTCTCACAAACGTAGTATTCACCTAAATTATTCTCAAGTGCCTGCCTCATGCTGTTTACGAGAATAGAATTCAATCAGATCATAATCAAGCATGATAATGGTATTGAAACTATAGAAGTACAGAGATGCACATATGTAGCTAGCACTACTTAATTACCCTGATTCGCACCCATTTCAGCTTTGGTTGCCATGCACCGACCATCTCTTTGGTGAACTTATTCCAAACCATGTCCGGTAAAGAAAATGAATAAAGGGGTTATTAATTAATTACTTCATACCAGAAAATGAACTAAAGAGGCCGACATAGTGCGATAATGATTGAAATTACCTTTCGAGCATCAAATACATGCTATGGTATTCTTTAGGTTCTTTCTCTCTTGAGTTTAGTACTTCAACTTTCCCCACGTCAATTCTAATGATTAGCATGATCCACTGGAAACTACGCACACGTTTGTATAAGAAGGCATACATAACTCATCAACTACACTTAAACATCGAGTAAGAAAAATAGAATTTGTAGTACAAGACAGTAACACTCACCTGAAGTTCTAAGGAGATACTATTTCTGGTTTGGCATGTAGTTCCTTCAAAAACTGTAGCAAGGCTGCCTCTATGTCTTTTGGGTACTTATTTAACACTTCTTAATTAACAGTATTTGGGTCAATGAACCCAATGCCATAGACTCCATCTCTTTTCATTTCAAACATCTTCATTCTATATATATAATACCATACAAAAGAATATAGTGAGGATAATTATAGGCAAGGAACTAGCTGAGCTAGAGACTTAAATTAGAGAAAGAAATCGCTTACAGACAATTGCAACTGAGGAGGGATTTGTCGAGTGCGTCTTGATTGAATAACTGAAAAGTTCTGAAAATTCAATCCACAGAGCGGTTCCATGGAAGTAATGCTCTGGCTTGACTTTGACCATGAGGCTTTCTCACCCGACCTTTATTTTTATCTGGTACCAGTCATGCAATTTGTACATCTGCGTTGATAGAAGCGGACCTCCTCAGGCCTGACCAGAGGATTTCCGGGTACATATTTCCATGCTAGATCCTCAGGACTAGTGAGAAGGACCTTGGTGCCTAGGAGTTGTTCAACAGTGATACCGGCCTCTCTAGCCATCTGTCTGACAGCATCGTCGGTTACCGTTAATCCGAGTTTCGAAAGTCATTTGTGAAAGTCGTGGCAAAAAGAATTTAGCACTCCAAAATGCTTCGAAAATAAAATTTTTGGAGCATCAATTATTTGTCATGACTTTCAAAATGTGATTTCAGGATGAAATTTTGTGGGCACGTAAATTTTTTAACAATTTTTTTGGATTTTAGTATTAATCCGAGCTTATATGAGTGTTTTCCTAGATCGACTTAAAAAGGGACTGTGGGTTCTATTATCGGAAAATATAAGGATTTTTCTGCAAAAATGATGACGACATACGACCACAAGCAATAAGCGTTTTATTGTTAGAGAAAGATATGGTTAGATGTGGATGTAGATTTTTGTCGGGGGTGTTCTTGTTTTTTAATCACAGTACAGACGCAGACGCTCATAAATAAGCACATACACTTACTCATATGAACGCATGTACGCATAACTACCTACCCCTGTGAACCTCTCCGGGACTGAGCCGGGACATCATTTTGGGATTCACAAAGTCATCACAAAGGCATTCATAATCGACGGGAACGTCTTCTCCCACTAATATAGATCAATGGATGACCTGAAATAATTCAGAAAAAATGCGAGCATCAGTGTCAAGTCTAAGACTTGGACTTTGGTGCACCGAGGATACCACTGTGTCCTACTAACTATCCATCCACAGGTTGGATCGCTGTCCGGAGTGTTTTTTTTTTTTAAGGCGTGGACTTGCGATACATGGCTTCTAGCCTTGGACAAAGAAAGTGAAAATAGCAAACGAACAATTAAAGGGTTGTTTTGGTAAGTGTTACTACGTTGGTTGGCGGCTCGTGCCTAGCACTATTGATGATTAATAACGAGCATACTCTAGTTGACTGCACGTTGGCGTGTTTCTTGTTATGATTATAATACTAGTCCGGAAACAGCAGCTACGGCTTGACGTCGACCTTAACGCGCCACGCCCACTCTGCTTCCTTCGTACGAAACCTAACAAATGCATATACTGCTACCCCATCGTCAGAGAGACAGACAGAGGGAGAAGGCGGGGGCAGCCACGACCTAGCTTCCAAGCCATGAGACGTGACCCAAAACTGCGGCAAGATACCTCCACAACCTTCCACGCTGTACGGGGCGACACCGTACTCATCACCGTCGCCGTCGACAAGCCTCTCCTCACCAGGAGCGTCGCCATCCAATGGCAGGCCGCCGGCGAGGTAGCTACACCAATCCCAAGCTTCTGCCGCGCGCGTGCTATAGATGTTGATTTTGTCCGCAGATCAATTGATTCATTTCTGTGGTGGTGGTTGACGCGGGCTGCAGACTGGCGCGCCGTCGGGGGACGGCGTCGAGGGCCACACCTTGACGTACAATTTCGTGGCCGACCGGCCGGGCACGTTCACCTTCCGCGCGCGCTACGGCCGCAACCGCGCCGCGACCTTCACCAAAGCGCAGGGACGTGTGGCCCGGCCGTCCGCCGCCGGCGACCGCGCACGCACCGATCGTGTCCGTGTGCCACGCAGCCAAGAGGGGCCTTCCGCCTGCCTACGAACGCGCACCCCTCCACGGACTGCCGACCAAGAGCTCGTCTACGTTCGCGGCGGCCGGGGCCATGCGTGCGTCGAAGCGCAACTCATGGCCGGTAACACCACTATCTACCTCAATGACGAAGGCCCGGTCGTGCGGCTCCTCCGGTGGTCCGCCGTCGGATTGACGACCGCGGCCTTGTGGGTATCTGGTCTATGCGGCGGGTGGTATGACCCTGTTACACGCCGCCGAGGAGACGGCCCCTTGTTAGACGCAAGGTTTGTTGGTCGAGCAAACCCTTATGTTTCACGGGCTCCCAGCTTCCCGCCTCCTTGATTTAGTAGTGTCAATTTTCTTTCCCACTGTAAATATGATTCTGTGGTTTCTAGGATATTTTGGTGTTTTTGCTTTCTTGATTCGTGTGTCGAGTTTGTACAAAAATCATAGTTGTCTGTCTTTTTGTAATCTAGTGGAAAGGAATTTGATTGCGGAGTTGTCTAATTAATGTGTGTGTAAATGGTTGTATATATACTTCTCATCTTTGGAAATATTATCTATTGTTATTGTAAGTATAGAAGTGCAAGAATGAATCAACCATTTTCTTTCATTGATGAAGATTTACATTATATATCCCTAGAGGGGATGCATCTACAAGATGCATCGTTTCGAAAGAGAGGGGATAAAGTGGTGCGGCGGTTAGCGCATGTGAACCGCCTATCGGTTAGAACATGGATATTATCCACAGAATTAATTACACATTAGTTAATCTCTAACATTTATCTTGCTAATCGATGATACGATCTCATGTTTTCAAATAAAATGCTGAATAATTAGGTAGTTGACTTGAGTGAAGAAAATAGAGGCAATCTTAAGTAATGAATTTTAATTAGGTTGGCTGGGCATCTCCAACTTTGTATGATGCATATATGTGGCTGGCTCTAAAAGGTGTGCTGCCACCATTTATAACTGAAAGGAGAAATAATATCATAACCAACTAAACATGTTTTGTGCACATTTCCCCCCTCATTCCACCATTCTAGACAATTAATGAAGTGATGAGTACAACCGAACCATTGGTTTAGTTGTTAAATTCTTCTTCTTGCGACCGGCAGAACCTTTTTCTTTTCAACCGCAGAGCTAAGTAAGCTGTTCTACATGTGAAGAGAGGAATAGGCTCAAAGAGTTGACGCCAACCTTATGAATCAGTTTCCTAAACTGTCGAGACCAAAGAGTATACAAAAAATTCTCGTGCAGGTGATTGTTATGGAGTAGATCCCCGTGCTCCGTTCACTCTGTGGGGTCTTGAATGGCCGTAAACGAGAAATGACTATGAAAACAATTTGTAGGCAATACCGATGGTGTTCCTCTTCACGATGGCGTGCATGGGTCTTGTGAGTAGCTAAGTCAGATGGGTGCCCTGTCTTGTGCCCATTTTAATGGGTTTAGCCTGATCTATAAATTGATTGGGCGACTTTATCCCCGCTGCCTTGACTTAACACTATAACATGACATTGTCAATAAACATTATTCATTTTCTACTATATTTTTGGTATTGCCCCTTGTGGATTTCTGCTGTATGCGACGGGTGGCGTGACACTGTTATGTGCCGCCGAGGAGGCGCCCGTTAGATGTAAGATTTGTAAGTCGAAAAAATCCTCATGTTTCACTGGCTCCCAACTTCCTGCTGCCTTGAGTTAGTATTGTCATTATGTGGTAGTTTCTAAGGAAAATTTGGTGTAGTCGCCTCATTAATATGCGCATTTAGTATGTCAAAAAAATCAGAGGTGTATTTCTTTGTAATATAGTGGAAAGGAATTGAATGTGTAGTGGTTGTCTAATCTATGTGTAAATGGTTGGTGTACTCCAGATGTTTGGATCCATTATGTATTATTGTCTTGCTAACTGACGATGTGTCTCCTGTTTTCGAATACAATACTGAATAATTAGGTTGTTGACTTGAGTGAATAAAAAAATACAGGCAATCTTAGTATTCCCTCCGTTTCAGTTTACAAGTCATGTGCGTATACCTATGTTGCCAATTTTATCACCGTAATATAAACTATATAACACAAAAATTATACCGTTTGAAAATAGAACATCTAAAGTTTGTAATGGTATGTTTTTTTGTAATATATGACTTTTATTAGGTTGGTCAAATTGACGACCCAGGGATATGCACACGCCTTGTAAACTAAGAGAAAGGAAGTAGTGATTTTTAATTAGATCACGCTGGGCAGCTTCAACTTTTTTTTTATGTATCACACATATGTGGCTGGCTGTCCGGCTCCCAAAGGTGTGCAGGCACCACTACAAATTGAAAGGAGAAATGATACTACAACCAATTAAACTTGTTTTGTGCACATTTTCTTCCTCATTCCACCGTTCTAAACAATTCACAAAGTAATGATTCATGATTCTAGTACAACTGAACTGTTGATTTAAGGGTATAATTCTTCTATTTGCAACTGAAAGTACCTTCTTCTTTTCAACAGCGGAGCTAAGAGGTTTAACAGGTAAAGAGAGGCAAAACCTCGAAGTGTTGACGGCAACCTTATGACTCAGTTTCCTAAACTGACGAGACCAAAGAGTATATAGAAGGTTTCTGTGCACGTGATCATCATGGAGAAGTTGATCGTCATGAAGAATGTTCCCATGCTTCATTCACTCTGCGGGCTCTTGAGTGGTCGTCCATGGTGGAGTGGGGTAGCTTTCTCGGGGAGAAATGAATGACAACGATAGTTTGTAAGTAATCTCGATGGGTCTTGTGAGTAGCCAGGTTAGGCGGGTGCCCTATCTTGTGCATGTTGTAACTGGTTTTAGCCCGATTATCAGTACATTGACTGGGCGACTTTATTCCCGCTGTCTTGAGTTAATAGTATATCTTACGTTGTAAATAAACATTATTCATTTTTGTGGTGTTTTTGACGATGCCGCTTCATTTAATTGTTGCAATACTTTTTACGGGTGTACTTTTTTGTAATATAGTATAAAAGACTATAATTATCAAACTAAGTAATGACAGTGACCGCGCACTTGCACGGCTAATGATTTGGTACCACGTTCATATGAACTTATTGGGCTAGCACACAAACAAGTAGTGCACGTGCTTTAAAGCGTGTGTGTTTTCTCTTCCCTCGACCCCGTTGGGTATTGAAGAGGCCTTATAGGGTGGAGAAGGAGGGACGCGACCGGAGACGAGTAGCTGGTGGAGGAGCGGTGGGAAGTGGGGTCGGTGACATGTAGGGCGGGAATAGCAGGGACACAGGGGCTCGCTGACGGATGAGAAGACACTTGGTGGGCCATGGGCAGACGGGGTGGCAGACAACAACTTTATCAGGAGGGGCGATGCTGGGTACGACATTCGGAAGTTTCCCTGTGTGGTGTTTGGGCTTCCCGCGGTTGAACTGCATTTTGGGCAGTGGGTTGCTAGGTACCCAGAAATAGGCACCATGAAAGGGGAAAATAGGCTATGACCTAAATTTAGCAATAAGGAACGAGATATGCTGCTCTTGGAGCAGTTTTTCTGGCACTTTGTGAATGATCAAACTAGACTCATGCTCGTTTGTCTAGACTATTTCAACGCAAGGTTATCACGGGCATCCGAGCCCTTCGCAAACTATCATACGGCAGGCTTCTAGTTAAGACTTAGGCTGTGCCATTGACTGTTGGCCCAGAGCAGTTTTTTTTTTAGCATAGTTGGCCCAGAGCAGTTGGGGGTTTGGGAGTTGCACACTTCAAGAAACAATGAGTTTATAAGCTAATAAATGCATTGCTGCATGACACTACCTACATGTTCCTACCCACTGTGAAGATAGTAACATAGTCTAGATAAGTGTGTATGTTACTACCTTACGTTCCTGCCCATTGTGACCAGCCTAACGTTTCTGCTACCTTCCGTCGCACGACACCCCAACACATATATGACGTGCCATCGTCACTTCGTCAGACAAAAGAGAGCTAGTAGCAAACAAGATCGATCGATTCCCCAAACTGCTAGCAGCAAAGAATTTCGAGTCCCAGCCGACCATCTACGGCCAAGCCACCGCCCCGACCATGAGCGACACCGTTGTTCTCACCATCGCCGTCGACAATTCTCTCATCGGCAAGAGCGGCGCCATCCAATGGCCTACTGTCCGCAAGGTATGCACCATCTTAAATCTTCCATCACGTGACGTGATGTAGAATTCTTTGTTCACCGGTTAATCCTCGTGATGGTTGGCACTTGGCAGGTGCTGCAAGCAGCCACGCCACCGGCAGACGGGATTGAGAGCGTCATGTTCACATACACATTCATGGAGGACCAGCCCATAGTGTTCACCGACGTGCAGGGAAGCGAGGCTGAGCCGTGCGCCGGCAGCAGCGCATGCACCAGCACCAACACGGTAGACTGTGCAGTCAGTGCGCCTCCATGGACGGACGAGGGACGGACCGCCGACGACTTCGTGCGCGCCACCGATCGGGAAGTCCTGCTGTATGATAGCGACGGCAGGGGCCCTGCCGCCGACGTGTGCCAAGAATCGCAGCTTATGGCCGGTAACTCTGTTATCTATGTCAACGACGAAGGCCTGGTCGAGCGGCTCCTTCAATGGGTTGCTGGTATATGCGGGGGCAGCGGCCATGCATGCGCCGAAGCACAAATCATGGCCAATAACCCTTATGTCTACCAGAATGGCCTGGTCCATTGGCTCCACCGGTAGTCTCTCGGCGGTTACTTTGCTGTTCAAAGTGAGGTTTGAAGGTCAAAGAAATCACAGTTTGAAATCCCCACCGTCCGTTCTTGTTGGGATCCAATATCCAGCTTTGGGTATGCTTTGAGTATCAGGTGAGGTCAATCACAGAACACGTCTGCCTAAATGCCAATGTTTATGTCCTAGCAAATCCTCGCGTTCGCGACCTCCTTGATTTCTCCTTTTCTTTTCATTGTAAATAAACATCATCCATTTTCCTTGATATTTCTTTGGTGTTGCCGCTGCTTCGAGTTTGTAAGTTTTTTTCGCAGGTGTATTTCTTTGTAATCTAGTGGAAAGAAATGTGATCGTGTAAAAGTGTAATTTATTGGTCACTGAATGTATAATCTAGATGTTTTTTAGAGAAAAAGCATATGCCCGACTTTATAAATAAAGCCATAAGGCAGGAAGGTAGCAACAGCATCACAGACAAGTGTCACAAATACACCCAAGCCCCAACGACAGGCGAGACGACAGGGGAGAAAGTCAAGTACATGGCACCCTCGCCAGTCCACGGCATGCAGGCCGGAAGAGAAAGAACCAACTAAAACTAAAGCATCCGGCCCAAAAGAAGCAATTAAGCATCCTGCTCTTGTCTGCATAACTGGGACGCCGTCGCCCGGATTTTGTAGATCAGCATAGAGAGCGCCTCTTGGTCGTCGACCTTAGTCAATGATTTCCACTGCTGCAAGAAAGCACACGATTTAAATAAGCAGTCAGCCGATTTAGCCGGAAACACGTGCTCGATAGTAAATTTGTTCCTAGTCGTCCACAGGGACCAACATAAAGCTCCCAAGCTCACCCAAAAGATGCGTCTGGAGACGCCGGAAAGGATGGATGCCAAGCTGCGCAACTTGGCAAAGCAGGCAGGGGCCCAAGAAACACGGAGCCAGTCCCGCACGCAACTCCAAATGAACTTAGCCAGGTGACAATGTAAAAAAATATGTTCGGTGTCTTCCACATCACCGCAAAGGGAACAAAACTGGGAGCCCGGACCTTTTCTCTTACGAATTTGATCAGCCGAGGGCAACCGGCCTCGGAAAGCTTGCCACAAGAAGATTTTAATCTTAGAGGGAATACGGGCCTTCCAAATCTGGGAGAAACGATTAGTAGGCGTGCCACCAACAAGCTTAGAGTAGAGTTATTTAACAGAAAAGCGTCCAGAGGCAGACAGCGGCCAGAGCACCGAATCCCTGACCGTCGAGAGCGTAGGGAAGAGGGCAGTAAGACGTTGCCAATCTTCGAACTCTACAGGCAGCAGAGAGCGGCGGAAGGCCAGATTCCACCCCTAGGAAGCTAACTTCGCAATAGAAATATTTGGATAAGAGCAATAAGAGAAATGGGTAGGGAAGGTCAGCGAGAGCGGTGAGTCTCCACACCACCAATCTAGCCAAAACCTAATTGAGGATCCGTCCCCAACAACAAACTTAACGAAAGATTGAAAAACAGGTCTCATTTTGACCAAAAGGACACTAATTCCATTCAATCTCACCCCAAAAGGAGGCCGGCGCGTGAAGAAGAACCAAATAAATACTACTCTACTTGCACATGGGCCGGGACATCACGCCGAGCTTCACAATCAAGGAGATTCACAAAAACAAGAATGCACGTCACAGTTCCATCGAGTCAAAAGGAGCTAATTGACGATCCAATCCGATGTTTTCAAATACTATGCTGAGTAATTAGGTAGTTGACTTGAGTGAGAATAATACAGACAATCTTAAGTAGTGATTATTAATTAGATATGTCTGGGCATCTCAAATTTTCTATGACCCATATGTCGCTGGCTCCAAAAGGTGCGCAGGCACCCCTTTAAACTGAAAGGACAAGTAAGGCTGACCCCAATGCAGGGAACTTCAGCGGGAACTTCGGGTCCAACTCAGCAAAAAATCCTACGTGGCATTGATTTAATGAAGAGAGAGAGTTTTAGAGGAACTTACATGGTTACCGGAACATTGCACCAGATACAAGAAATTTTAATGCTGATTGGTCACGTGTGGGCCGGCCGAAACATAGGGCTGTGTATGGGATATTTTTAATGCTAATTGGAGAATTTTTTAATGCTAATCTTTGCTGAGTTGGACAAAAGTTCCTGCTGGAAGTTCCTTTGCATTGGGACCAGCCTAATACAACAAACTAAACTTGTTTTATGCACATTTATCTCCCTCATTCCATTATTCTAAACATTCAATGAAGCGAGTATATAAAAAATTGTAGTTCCATCTTATTTAATGATGATTGTCCTGATACGGTTTCTGTGGAGGTCAAAAGGTTTCTTGGTGTGACTCAGGAAGTTTTTGATGCAAAATATTTGGGTCTCCCTATACCAGACGGGCGAATGCATAAATGGAGGTTCGAATTCTTACAATCACGTATGAGCAAGAGACTTGTGGATTGGAGTGAAAGATACACATCTTCGGCGAGTAAAGAAGTTTTGATCAAATCTGTAGCCCAGGCCATCCCCACCTATGTAATGGGTGTTTTCAAACTTTCTTTCTCGGTATGTGATGATTTGTCCAAGTTGATGAGACATTACTGGTGGGGCGTGCAAAATGGTAAGAAAAAGATGGCTTGGATGGCATGGGATAAATTGGTTCTACCTAAATCCAAAGGAGGGATGGGGTTCAGAGATATGAGAGCGTTTAATCAAGCTTTGCTTGCTAAACAAGCCTCGCGACTCCTTGTGCGCCTCCACCAAGGGAAAAATACACTATGACCTAAATTTAGCAATAAGGAACGAGATACGATGCTCTTGGAGCATTTTATCTAGTAGTACTTTGTTACTGATCAAAGTGGACTCATGATCGCTGGTCTGGACTATTTCAACCCAAGGTTATCATGGGCATCCGAGCCCTTCCACTTCCTCATAAGATATTTTTTTGAGAATACTATGGAAATACGCCCAAGATATACAGAATGGTGACGCCCTTCGCGAACTATCAGATGGCAGGCTTCTAGTAACTTAGACTGTGCCATTGACTGTTGGGGTAGAGCAGTCATTGTCTACGCGTTTTTCAACCCTCATAAAAAGCTGGCTCCACGCGCATGGATAGATGGGCAACCACAAATTTTAATGCATTCTCATGTGAGAAAATGCATGCAAATTCTTCATAGTTCACACGGTGACTAGTGCTGATTTCCAACAGAGATTTGGATGGGTATATTGGTGAAAGTAAAATGGAGATAGGACAACAAACACACACAAGTTGGCTGGAGTAGAGCCATTGATCGGTTGTCCTCGGTGAAGTTGGAGTCGGTTGCTCCAAGACCGGGATGGCGATGACACTTGTTGGGGAGAAGTGATGACGATGACACTGGAGCGTATCTAGATGAGGTTCTCTTTGTTGAGGTGTGTGTGGGTTATCTTGTGCGCGCCGCCCAACGGGTTGTGAGGGTTTTAGCCTGGTTTTTCGTTAATTAACCAGGCAAATTGAATCCAAGCAAGTTCCCGTCGGAGTGTGTCTAAATATGCACGACATAAGGGAGGTGCAATAATTACAACATCATACACATCATGACATACGGGTTCGTACATAGCGTCGGTTACAAACGGGCAACATAACGGCGCAAAATCAAAACTAGACATAGTAGGCGGCGCGCAGACCGCGGTAAGGAAGTACACAACGAGACATAGCAAAGGCTACATCAACGTCGGAGAAGGGAACTGAAACGGGGTAGCTGCAAGTGCGGACGGCGGATCTCAACCGCAGAAGGATCCTGAGCTCCATGTGCACTCTGATGCAGAACCCGGTATCGGTCGGGAATCAGAGGTCCACGAACTGGCGTGTGACCTCCAACCGCAGGCCACTCGACACCTGGAGGTGTGTTGATCCTTCACGGGCAAAGGATAGACTGAGGAAGCGTCCCTGCTTGGACAGCCGGTACCAACTGCGTCAACGTCTGGTAGAGAACTGTCCGAGTGATGGACAACTCAACCGCCAGGGCCCGAGCAGTTCGATCCAGCGCCTGAGTGTGCTGAATCAGAACCTGCGGGTCATATCGTCGACTCTCGTACGGGGCACAGATAGCTGAGTAGTATCCAGTCTCATCTCCAGCAGGTGCATACGGAATGTACCGAAACTCAGAAGCATCCAAGCTATCTCTGTGCTCTCCTCGGAGGCGTGCGACAGCAGCGTAGGCAGCATCATGGACTGCCATCGCAACCGTCACGCCACTACCGCGAAAGCGGTACAGCTCAGTGTCTGAGTCATCCTGCCGGTCATAGATACGAACTTCAGCGTAATACTGCTCCTGGTTGAACTCGCGATACTCCTCGTAGACCATGTACTCGGGGTACCAGCGGTAGCCCAGCTTGATCAGGAGAGCGACTAGAATGGCCGGAAACCCAGGGGCATCTCGAGCCCAGGTGCGAAGCACAAGCTGAGTCTCCGGGTGAGGTGGAAACAGAGGATTCATCTGAAAGAAGAAGAATCAGACTTGTCAAGTCCTGATGGTAATTAAACAGAACTTGGTAAGAAAGGTTAAACAAACAAATGGAAAGGAATGATTATCAGACTATTCAGGTCAATGATAAGAAACCGCACTGATATCCAGCTCTCCGGGTAGATGTGAAAACGAGAACCTAATGGAGTTAGTAAAATTTAACCCGAATAGACGAGAGAGAAGAGTCCCAGAGTATAGACGAGGAATAAAAGAAGCTACACCACCCAAGTGGCGACGTGGGGCCATAAGCCACACAGCCAAGTTAGTAAAACA
>LR738709.1:19798354-19826717 GCA_902687465.1 Secale cereale
AGGAATCACAGCACAACTCTAAAACATAAATAAATACATACAAGTTATATATTACAAGCCAGGGGCCTCGAGGGCTCGAATACATAACAAGTGTCACACACATAGTCAGCGGAAGCGTCAGGTATCTGGGTACAGATACAGAACACAAGTTCAGATAGGCCTCATACGAGGCGGGGCAAAAGAAAAGCTACGATCGAAAAGGCGCAGGCCTCCTGCCTGGGACCTCCGATCCTACTCCTGGTCGTCGTCCGCCGGCTCCTCGTAGAAGTACTCGCCGGCCGGGTAGTAGTAGTAGCCAGCCTCGGGCTGGTAGTAGTAGTCGTCAACGGGGGCTGCAGGCACCATGGCTCCGTCGTCTGGTTTATCATGCGGGTAGGACAAAAGAGGAAGCAAAGCAACCGTGAGTACTCATCCAAAGTACTCAGCAAGACTTACATCAGATCTATACTAGCAATGCATTATTTTCAAAGGAGGCTTTATGTGGGTGGACTAGACTGCAGAAAGCCAGAGTAGAGAGGGGAAAAGCCTAGTCCTGACGAAGACTAGCATCTTCAGGGTCTTGCAGCAATTAGAAGGGAGCAGAATAGTACATCATAATGTATAGTGTTTATAGCAATATCAACCTCATATCTCAAGTCACCAGTTCTAGTTGTACCGAAGTGGATACAACTCCGAGTGTCCGTTACCGTAGGACAGGCTATCGATAGATGTTTTCTTCCCTGCAGGGGTGCACCAAGTTACCCACCACGCTCGCTTAACTCCGGCCGGACACACCATCAGGTCGTGCCCGCCCTCGGCCAAACAATACGACGCAACCCGACCGGATACCGCCAGAGAGGATCAAGCACGTCGGACTAACCTATGCCCCCGGGGGTCTTGGCCATCGCCCCGGACGCTCCTGCACGTTACGTGGCCGTTCGGTAGCAGACCTAGCAACCCCTTATACAAGCACGCAGTTGCATCCTAAGTCCAATCCGAACGGGCCGCTCAATCGCTGACGTCGTGACGACTCCGGCTGATGTATACGACGCAGAGCACCCACTCACACCCACGTGGTGGTTAGTGCTATCGGACCCGAAGGCCCCTCGGATCAAATATCCAAATCGCTTAGTGGATTGGGAGCGCGCGGTAACGAGCAGAGCCCACGATACTGTTGGCCCCGTCGTCCCGTCTCGAGGACTTGTGACAAGGACTGGGAATGACCGGCCACGCCTCGTAGTTATCTCGCGGGTACCCTCACTGGTCACCCGACTCCACAGCTCACGCCTCAAAGGCACTCGCGGGTACCCCTCTGGGTCAACCCGCCTCCATCCAACATGTGTAGTAGTAACTTCAAAGTGTCTTCAGACGCACGATACCTCTGGCCGTACACCTTTGTTCCTGGTGACGTCCGGCCTCGGGGATCGATACGTCTTTAAACACAGTATGGTGAACCAGGGCATCCGTGTGGTTTTCATGCCGATGAGGAATCCGAGGAATCACCCTCGTTGGACTCCTTTACGACAAGTCCCGTTAAGGTGATACCGGAGGAATCACCCTCGGTGGTAATCACCATAGCGGATGCACGACAAAAGCTAGGTCGGAAGTGGGAAGAGGAATCACCCTCGGTAACCCACAACGAGCTAGCTATACTACAGGGACAACATCGGAAGTGAGTTCGGAGGTATCACCCTCGTCACCCGATGTTAACTCTGCGGAGTCGAGCATATTAGGGGGTGTGCGGTGATGTGAAGAAGGTCAGGGGAAGGGGCTCGATCGCTTGATCGAGGCAAGGGTACTATGCGAGGCAACTACGAGAGTGCGGGACCATAGCAGTGCTACCCAACCTATACTAAGCAGTTTATGAATAAAGACAGGTATCAACAATATTGCAAAAACAGGCTATGCAACAGTAATAGGAGCAGTAGCAGTAGCAGCAATTCTAATGCAAGAATAAGAGAGAATAGACATAGGCGATATCGGAAATGCTCAAGGGGGGTTGCTTGCCTGGTTGCTCGGTGGCAAAAGCAAGGTCGTCGGAGGGGGAACCAATCACCGGGACGGCGTCGGTCTCTGGAGCGGCGTCAGCGTCGGACTCTACCGGGAGAGAAGAGGGGGAAGAAACAGATAAATACACCGAAAACAAGCATCACAAAGCGTGCTAAGCTAACGTGCAGTGCAGGGTTGCCTAAAAACATGTCTAAGTCATGTTGGTTATTTTTAGGATTTAACTGGAATTATTTACCGGGTATATGTGCACTATTCATCTACCGGAAACGGGCTAAAAGTTGCGGGTTCACCTCCGTAGAGGGTCCCAACACGGAAACAGATAGCACGGTTAGAATCGTCTCGTCGTTCTGAGCAACTTTCATGTAGAAAGTTTTTCGATCCGAGCTACGGTTTAAAAGATATGAATTTCTAAAGATTTTAGCCTTTTCTGAAATTATTTTTATTAACAGAAATGAATTATTGCGCCAGCATGACATCATAGTGACGTCAGCAGTCGGCTGACCAGGTCAAACCTGACCTGTGGGTCCAGTGGGACCCACATGTCAGCCTCTGTTACTTTAACAGAGTGTTAAACTAACTAATTAAGATAATTAGAGGTGTGGGCCCCATATGTCAGTGACTTATCAGTTAAACTAATTAACTTTTATTTATAAAAACGTGTTAATTAACTCTAATTCGCAGGGGCCCACATGTCATTGACTGGAGTTGCCCAGTCAGCAAGGTTGACTGGGTCAACCCAGTCAACTGGGGCCCCCAGGGCCCACTGGCAGTGACTCTGCGGGCGGGGCCCACTGGCCACGTCGGCCAGCGGCGCCGGAGCTGCTCCGGCGAGCGCGTACGCGGCGGAACTCGCCGGCGAGGCTCGGAAAAACGCCACAGGGGGCCATTCGGCTCCGTTCTGGTCGCGTTCGAACGGCAAGAAGTGCCGCGTCGATCTAGGCTAGTGCACGGGCGCGGGGGTGGACGGAACGTCGCCGGCGTTGAGCCATGGCGGCGAGGATCTTCGGGTGGCGACGGGCTCGCGGCTACGGTGGCATTTCGCGCGCGTTTTCAGTCGCATCCGAGCGAGCGAGCTGCGCCGCGTCCAACTGACATAAAACGAGGCCGCGAGGACGACCGGGGTGGCCGAACGGTGAGGTTCCGCGGCGGCCAGTACGCGGCGTTGCGGCGAGCTAGCTGCGGTGAAACAGGCGGCACGAGGAGAGCAACGGGGAGAGGGAGAGGCTCACCGAGCGGCTAAGAAGAGCCCTCGACAGTTTTGTAGCAGCAGAGGCCGTCGGAGACGAAAGGAATCTCGCCGGAGCCGAAGAGGAAGACGAGCTCGGGGCGCTCGTCGTGGTACTCCCCTGCTCCGGTTCGTTGGCGAGGACGAGGCAGCGGTCGGCGAGGGACGGCTATGGCATGGTGGCGACGCCAGACGATGACGGTGGCTGCGAGGACGACGGAGGCACGGCGGCAGGTGCGCTCGGGAGAGATGGAGAGGGAGAGATCCGAGCGAGGGAGAGAGCGGGCGAGCTCGGGGGAGAGGGGGGGAATGGATGAGGAGGCCAGGGGGGACGGCTCGGGCGCGGCCTTATCCCCCCAGCCACCTGCTCCGTCGGCGTGGCGAGCTGCGGGCGGCCGACGCCGTTCGGTCCACGACGGGGGCGACACGGAGGGGGAGAAGGACGGGGAGCAGGTGGTGATGGGCTGGGCCTGTGCGGCCCAGCAGCAGGTAAGTGGCCCTCCTGGCCTTTTCTGTTTTATACCTTATGCTTTTCTTTTGTTTATTTAAACACAGAGAGAGAAATGAATTTATTTGAGCATCCTATTCACTTAGGAAAAATATGGAACATGGCCCAATATTTCCAGAGCATTTTTATCCACTGCCACAACATTATTTGAGGATTTTTGGAATCTGTCTGGAATTTTCACAAATAGTTTAGCATTTAAAAATGCTGAAATGGTGCTGAAATAATTGCTACTGCTCATCTTTGCACATGAGTGATGTTGTTTTCCTTAGCAAATAGATGTTATGGAATTTTTTGCAAGATGATGAACATTTTTGCAGCAACTTTGGTGCAACTTCAAAATGCACTTAAAATTTGAATTGATTTCAGAGGGAAGGTTGGAACTGGGTGCTTAACCACTGTGATCATATTAAGCAAATGATGGTGACATGACACCATTAGTAGAGTGTCACAGTGACAAGATACAGAGGGGTGTTACAAATTCTCCTCCTCTAAAAGAAATTCTCGTCCCGAGAATTTAGGAGGTAGAAGCAAAGAGGTCGGGGTATTCCGCCCGAAGATTTTCCTCGCGTTCCCAAGTGGCTTCATCTTCAGTATGATTTGACCACTGCACTTTCAGGAACTTGGTTGTCTTCTGGCGGGTCCGACGTTCAGCTTGATCGAGAATGCGGATCAGATGCTCCTTATAAGATAGATCATCTTGAAGCTCGAGCATCTCGTGATCCACCGCACGATGCGGGGACTCCTTGAAAGATCGGCGGAGTTGCGACACATGGAACACATCGTGGATATTCGAGAATTGCGGAGGCAATTCCAGTTTATAAGCCACAAATCCACGTCTAGCAACCACGGGAAAGGGACCAATGTAGCGTGGAGCTAACTTGCCCTTGACGCCGAAACGGTGTGTGCCCTTCATATGGGTGACACGAAGATAAACTTGATCACCTGGTTGATAAGTCAATCCCCATCGCTTGCGATCATAGTTGCTCTTCTGACGGTCTTGAGCCGCCTTGAGATTCTCACGCACGATACGGACTTGCTCTTCGGCGTGTTGAATAATATCCGGACCAATAACTTGTCGTTCCCCAGTTTCTGACCAGTTCAGAGGGGTTCGACACTTACGTCCGTACAGAACTTCAAAAGGAGCCATCTTCAAGCTTGCTTGATAGCTGTTGTTATACGAGAACTCGGCATATGGAAGGGATTCTTCCCATTTCTTACCGAATGATATAACACAAGCTCGCAGCATATCTTCAAGCACTTGATTGACTCGTTCAACTTGACCTTGGGACTGGGGGTGATAAGCTGAACTCCAGTTGATATGAGTTCCCAAAGCTTCTTGAAAGCTTTCCCAGAACTTGGAAGTGAACAGGGTGCCACGGTCCGAGCTGATCTCCTTCGGAATTCCGTGGAGGGATACAATTCGGGAGATATACAGTTCTGCTAACTGGCTAGCAGTGATAGTCTCCTTGACTGGCAGGAAGTGTGCAACCTTTGAGAGTTGGTCGACGACGACAAGAATGGCATCGTTACCCTTGTGGGACTTAGGAAAGCCAGTAATGAAATCCATCTGCACCTTATCCCATTTCCACAGCGGAATAGGAAGAGGTTGCAGAAGTCCAGCAGGCTTCTGATGTTCTGCCTTCACGCGACGACAGACATCGCATTCAGCAACATAACGAGCAATATCTCGCTTCATATTAGGCCACCAGTACCTTTGGCGGAGATCACGATACATCTTAGTACTACCAGGATGAATAGACAGCGGTGTATCATGTGCCTCCTTCATGACCTTGTCAGTCATTAGGTCGAAACGAGTTACTACGATGCGGCCTTGGAAATACAAGGTTCCATCTTCGGATATTGAGAAATCCCGGTATTTCGGAAGATGCAGTTCCTGTTTTATAACATCAACGTGAGCATCTTTGGTTTGCGCTACCTTGACAGCCTTCTCAAGATCCGGCTGTATCACAAGGTCATTAAGCGAACCATGTGGAACGATATGCAGATTCAGCTTGCGTAACTCCTCATAAAGACGAGGCTGAGCTCGCCTAACCTTGAGGTTGGTGCTGTATGACTCGCGACTCAAGGCATCGGCCATCACATTAGCCTTGCCAGGGGTATAAGAAATACCGCAGTCGTATTCAGAAATAGTTTCCAACCATCGCTGTTGGCGGAGGTTAAGATCCGGCTGAGTGAATAAATACTTCAAGCTTTGATGATCAGTATAAATCTCACACCGGTTACCGAGAAGGTAATGCCGCCATAGCTTCAATGCAAAGATCACTGCAGCAAGTTCAAGATCATGCACTGGATAATTCTCTTCATGCGGACGCAATTGACGCGATGCATAAGCAACTACTCTTCGTTCTTGCATTAGGACACAGCCTAATCCTTGACGAGAGGCGTCACAATAAATCACGAAGTCCTTGCGAGAATCTGGAGGAGCAAGCACTGGGGCAGAAACGAGCTTGTCCTTAAGAGCTTGAAAGCTTTCCTGGCATTTATCTGTCCACTCAAACTTAACGCCTTTGTGAAGCAGATTAGTCAGGGGTTTGGCAATCTTGGAAAAGTTCTCGACGAAGCGACGACAATAACTTGCGAGGACGAGAAAACTTCTCACTTGCTTGACATTCTTCGGAGGAGTCCAGTCAAGAATAGCCTGAACCCGTTCCGGATTAACGGCAATGCCATCCTTGGAAATCACATGTCCAAGGTAGGTTACTTCAGAAAGCCAGAACTCGCATTTGGAAAACTTAGCATAAAGCTGATGCTCTCGCAGCTTCTCCAGAACAAGGCGAAGATGTTCGGAGTGTTCCTCCTTGTTCTTTGAGAATACCAGAATATCATCCAGATATACCACGACGAACTTGTCGAGGTAATCCATGAATATATAATTCATCAGGCGGGAGAAGGTAGCTGGAGCATTAGTCAGTCCAAAAGACATGACAGTGTACTCATAAGAGCCATAGCGAGTAACAAAGGCAGTCTTTGGAATATCCTCTTCGCGAACACGAATCTGGTGATAACCCAACCTCAAGTCGAGTTTAGAAAACACCGATGATCCAGCCAGTTGATCATATAAGTCATTGATCCGAGGAAGTGGATATTTATTCTGGATGGTTGCCTAGTTGATAGGTCGGTAATCTTGTACCAGCCTATTCGTACCATCTTTCTTCTTGACGAAAAGAGACGGTGCTCCCCAGGCAGAGGAGCTGGGACGGATGAAGCCCTTCTTGAGAGACTTGTCGATTTCCTCCTTAAGCTCAAGGAGCTCATGCGGTGGCATCTTATAAGGACGCTTCGCAATAGGAGTAGTACCCGGCTTCAAGTCAATAACAAATTCGACGGCTCGAGCTGGGGGTATTCCTGGAAGTTCTTCTGGGAAGACATCCGGGAATTCGCATACAACTGGTATGCTTTCGAGCCCTTCAAGTGGTGAGGCATTCAATGCATTTAAGGCATAGATTTGAGCCTCGGCATCACGAGATATACGAGCGTGACAATTCACCAACTGATTCGAGGGGTGCCGAAGACGTACAGTCTTGGCGGCACAATCAATTTGGGCCTCGTGAGCCTTCAACCAATCCATTCCTAGGATAAGGTCGATGCCGCAGGATTTTAGGACAATGGGGTGTGCCTGAAACTTTCTCCCTTCAATCTCAACACTAACTTGAGGACAGAAGAGGGTAGATCGGCAAGGACCCGCGGAGGTTTGTATTTTTACTGGTTGGTGTAGTGTGTCAAATTCAATTTCATGCTTGAGTGCAAAAGGTTCAGAAATGAAAGAATCCGAAGCACCAGTATCGAACAAAACATTAGCAAATACTGAGTTGACAAGAAGTGTACCCATCACTGTGGCTGGCTGCTCTGGGTCTTCACTCAGATTGACGTGGTGAAGCTCACCACCACGAGCATACGAAGGCCTGACATTATTGTTGCGCTGCGGAGGAACTCCACGTCCACTGCCACGGCCAGTAGATGGAAGAGCCAGCTGACCCTGAACCTGCGGACAGTCTCTGGCACGGTGACCCGGACGGCCACACTTGAAGCAGAGTCCACTCTCTGGACGAATCGCAGGTGCTCGAGGTGCTGGAGCTGCAGGCCTGTACTGCATTGGCGGTGGAGGAGGCAGACGAGGTGCAGCATAAGAAGGCCTGTACACTGGAGCGTTTGGACGATACATGCTCTGAGGAATCCATATGCGGCGCTTCTGAGAAGACGAGCCCGAAGATGAGCCCGACTCGCGAGAGCGCTTAAGGGCATCCTTGTGTAGCTTGAGTCCAGTTTCAACCTGAATGGCCTTGTTCACTAAAGTGGCGAAGTCCGGAAAGTCCAGTGCCACTAGAGCAAGCAGAATATCATGATGAAGTCCGCGCCTGAGCTTCTCTTGGCGTCTAGCGTCAGTAGCGATATCCTCCTCAGCATAGCGGGACAGTTCCAGGAACTCCCGCTGATAGGCATCAACTGACTTGTTGCCCTGAATCAGGTTGCGAAACTCCGTACGCTTGCGGTCGATAACCCCTTCTGGGATGTACCGAGCACGGAAGGCAGTCTTGAAGTCTGCCCAGGTGATGACAGTTCCAGCAGGCACTGTGTTCCGGTGAGTGTCCCACCACTGGGCCGCCGGACCCTTCAAGAAATACGTCGCGAACTTGACATAGTTGTCAGGGGACACGGCGGCAGAATCCAGCTCAAAGAAGATATCACGCAGCCAATCATCGGCATCCAAGGGGTTGGCGGCACTGCGAAATATCGTTGGATTGAGCCGCAGAAATTCTTGCAGAGTGATAGCGGCTGGCTGATGCGGAGCATTGGCGTTGACCTGGGGTATCTGGTTGAGCATACCCTGCAGCACCTGACGCTGCATGTCAATGGTCTGCATTACGGCAGCCATATAGTCTTGCGGCGGAGGCAGAGGCGGAGGTGCAGGGGGATCATTGTTACCAGCCATCCTGATAATTCCAACAGGGGTGGTTTAGCGACAAGGATACACGTTGCATGAATTCAACAATGAAGTAAATATGCACGACATAAGGGAGGTGCAATAATTACAACATCATACACATCATGACATACGGGTTCGTACATAGCGTCGGTTACAAACGGGCAACATAACGGCGCAAAATCAAAACTAGACATAGTAGGCGGCGCGCAGACCGCGGTAAGGAAGTACACAACGAGACATAGCAAAGGCTACATCAACGTCGGAGAAGGGAACTGAAACGGGGTAGCTGCAAGTGCGGACGGCGGATCTCAACCGCAGAAGGATCCTGAGCTCCATGTGCACTCTGATGCAGAACCCGGTATCGGTCGGGAATCAGAGGTCCACGAACTGGCGTGTGACCTCCAACCGCAGGCCACTCGACACCTGGAGGTGTGTTGATCCTTCGCGGGCAAAGGATAGACTGAGGAAGCGTCCCTGCTTGGACAGCCGGTACCAACTGCGTCAACGTCTGGTAGAGAACTGTCCGAGTGATGGACAACTCAACCGCCAGGGCCCGAGCAGTTCGATCCAGCGCCTGAGTGTGCTGAATCAGAACCTGCGGGTCATATCGTCGACTCTCGTACGGGGCACAGATAGCTGAGTAGTATCCAGTCTCATCTCCAGCAGGTGCATACGGAATGTACCGAAACTCAGAAGCATCCAAGCTATCTCTGTGCTCTCCTCGGAGGCGTGCGACAGCAGCGTAGGCAGCATCATGGACTGCCATCGCAACCGTCACGCCACTACCGCGAAAGCGGTACAGCTCAGTGTCTGAGTCATCCTGCCGGTCATAGATACGAACTTCAGCGTAATACTGCTCCTGGTTGAACTCGCGATACTCCTCGTAGACCATGTACTCGGGGTACCAGCGGTAGCCCAGCTTGATCAGGAGAGCGACTAGAATGGCCGGAAACCCAGGGGCATCTCGAGCCCAGGTGCGAAGCACAAGCTGAGTCTCCGGGTGAGGTGGAAACAGAGGATTCATCTGAAAGAAGAAGAATCAGACTTGTCAAGTCCTGATGGTAATTAAACAGAACTTGGTAAGAAAGGTTAAACAAACAAATGGAAAGGAATGATTATCAGACTATTCAGGTCAATGATAAGAAACCGCACTGATATCCAGCTCTCCGGGTAGATGTGAAAACGAGAACCTAATGGAGTTAGTAAAATTTAACCCGAATAGACGAGAGAGAAGAGTCCCAGAGTATAGACGAGGAATAAAAGAAGCTACACCACCCAAGTGGCGACGTGGGGCCATAAGCCACACAGCCAAGTTAGTAAAACAATTTTTGACCTCTAGACTCAACTTCGACCAAGGAGTTGGAAAGGGGTTCCTACAGGCAGTCGGCTCTGATACCAACCTGTGACGACCCCGGCCCGACCGTGCACTAATCATACACGCAAATGCACACGATCAAGCCTAAGGACTCACGTGAAGGAATCACAGCACAACTCTAAAACATAAATAAATACATACAAGTTATATATTACAAGCCAGGGGCCTCGAGGGCTCGAATACATAACAAGTGTCACACACATAGTCAGCGGAAGCGTCAGGTATCTGGGTACAGATACAGAACACAAGTTCAGATAGGCCTCATACGAGGCGGGGCAAAAGAAAAGCTACGATCGAAAAGGCGCAGGCCTCCTGCCTGGGACCTCCGATCCTACTCCTGGTCGTCGTCCGCCGGCTCCTCGTAGAAGTACTCGCCGGCCGGGTAGTAGTAGTAGCCAGCCTCGGGCTGGTAGTAGTAGTCGTCAACGGGGGCTGCAGGCACCATGGCTCCGTCGTCTGGTTTATCATGCGGGTAGGACAAAAGAGGAAGCAAAGCAACCGTGAGTACTCATCCAAAGTACTCAGCAAGACTTACATCAGATCTATACTAGCAATGCATTATTTTCAAAGGAGGCTTTATGTGGGTGGACTAGACTGCGGAAAGCCAGAGTAGAGAAGGGAAAAGCCTAGTCCTGACGAAGACTAGCATCTTCAGGGTCTTGCAGCAATTAGAAGGGAGCAGAGTAGTACATCATAATGTAAAGGGTTTATAGTCATATCAACTTCATATCTCAAGTCACCAGTTCTAGTTGTACCGAAGTGGATACAACTCCGAGTGTCCGTTACCGTAGGACAGGCTATCGATAGATGTTTTCTTCCCTGCAGGGGTGCACCAAGTTACCCACCACGCTCGCTTAACTCCGGCCGGACACACTGGCTGGGTCCTGCCCGGCCTCGGCTAAACAATACGACGCAACCCGACCGGATACCGCCAGAGAGGATCAAGCACGTCGGACTAAACCTATGCACCCGGGGGTCATGGCCCATAGCCCCGGACGCTCCTGCACGTTACGTGGCCGTTCGGTAGCAGACCTAGCAACCCCTTATACAAGCACGCAGTTGCATCCTAAGTCCAATCCGAACGGGCCGCTCAATCGCTGACGTCGTGACGACTCCGGCTGATGTATACGACGCAGAGCACCCACTCACACCCACGTGGTGGTTAGTGCTATCGGACCCGAAGGCCCCTCGGATCAAATATCCAAATCGCTTAGTGGATTGGGAGCGCGCGGTAACGAGCAGAGCCCACGATACTGTTGGCCCCGTCGTCCCGTCTCGAGGACTTGTGACAAGGACTGGGAATGACCGGCCACGCCTCGTAGTTATCTCGCGGGTACCCTCACTGGTCACCCGACTCCACAGCTCACGCCTCAAAGGCACTCGCGGGTACCCCTCTGGGTCAACCCGCCTCCATCCAACATGTGTAGTAGTAACTTCAAAGTGGCTTCAGATGCACGATACCTCTGGCCGTACGCCTTTGTTCCTGGCGACGTCCGGCCTCGGGGATCGATACGTCTTTAAACACGGTATGGTGAACCAGGGCATCCGTGTGGTTTTCATGCCGATGAGGAATCCGAGGAATCACCCTCGTTGGACTCCTTTACGACAAGTCCCGTTAAGGTGATACCGGAGGAATCACCCTCGGTGGTAATCACCATAGCGGATGCACGACAAAAGCTAGGTCGGAAGTGGGAAGAGGAATCACCCTCGGTAACCCACAACGAGCTAGCTATACTACAGGGACAACATCAGAAGTGAGTTCGGAGGTATCACCCTCGTCACCCGATGTTAACTCTGCGGAGTCGAGCATATTAGGGGGTGTGCGGTGATGTGAAGAAGGTCAGGGGAAGGGGCTCGATCGCTTGATCGAGGCAAGGGTACTATGCGAGGCAACTACGAGAGTGCGGGACCATAGCAGTGCTACCCAACCTATACTAAGCAGTTTATGAATAAAGACAGGTATCAACAATATTGCAAAAACAGGCTATGCAACAGTAATAGGAGCAGTAGCAGTAGCAGCAATTCTAATGCAAGAATAAGAGAGAATAGACATAGGCGATATCGGAAATGCTCAAGGGGGGTTGCTTGCCTGGTTGCTCGGTGGCAAAAGCAAGGTCGTCGGAGGGGGAACCAATCACCGGGACGGCGTCGGTCTCTGGAGCGGCGTCAGCGTCGGACTCTACCGGGAGAGAAGAGGGGGAAGAAACAGATAAATACACCGAAAACAAGCATCACAAAGCGTGCTAAGCTAACGTGCAGTGCAGGGTTGCCTAAAAACATGTCTAAGTCATGTTGGTTATTTTTAGGATTTAACTGGAATTATTTACCGGGTATATGTGCACTATTCATCTACCGGAAACGGGCTAAAAGTTGCGGGTTCACCTCCGTAGAGGGTCCCGACACGGAAACGGATAGCACGGTTAGAATCGTCTCGTCGTTCTGAGCAACTTTCATGTAGAAAGTTTTTCGATCCGAGCTACGGTTTAAAAGATATGAATTTCTAAAGATTTTAGCCTTTTCTGAAATTATTTTTATTAACAGAAATGAATTATTGCGCCAGCATGACATCATAGTGACGTCAGCAGTCGGCTGACCAGGTCAAACCTGACCTGTGGGTCCAGTGGGACCCACATGTCAGCCTCTGTTACTTTAACAGAGTGTTAAACTAACTAATTAAGATAATTAGAGGTGTGGGCCCCATATGTCAGTGACTTATCAGTTAAACTAATTAACTTTTATTTATAAAAACGTGTTAATTAACTCTAATTCGCAGGGGCCCACATGTCATTGACTGGAGTTGCCCAGTCAGCAAGGTTGACTGGGTCAACCCAGTCAACTGGGGCCCCCAGGGCCCACTGGCAGTGACTCTGCGGGCGGGGCCCACTGGCCACGTCGGCCAGCGGCGCCGGAGCTGCTCTGGCGAGCGCGTACGCGGCGGAACTCGCCGGCGAGGCTCGGAAAAACGCCACAGGGGGCCATTCGGCTCCGTTCTGGTCGCGTTCGAACGGCAAGAAGGTGCCGCGTCGATCTAGGCTAGTGCACGGGCGCGGGGGTGGACGGAACGTCGCCGGCGTTGAGCCATGGCGGCGAGGATCTTCGGGTGGCGACGGGCTCGCGGCTACGGTGGCATTTCGCGCGCGTTTTCAGTCGCATCCGAGCGAGCGAGCTGCGCCGCGTCCAACTGACATAAAACGAGGCCGCGAGGACGACCGGGGTGGCCGAACGGTGAGGTTCCGCGGCGGCCAGTACGCGGCGTTGCGGCGAGCTAGCTGCGGTGAAACAGGCGGCACGAGGAGAGCAACGGGGAGAGGGAGAGGCTCACCGAGCGGCTAAGAAGAGCCCTCGACAGTTTTGTAGCAGCAGAGGCCGTCGGAGACGAAAGGAATCTCGCCGGAGCCGAAGAGGAAGACGAGCTCGGGGCGCTCGTCGTGGTACTCCCCTGCTCCGGTTCGTTGGCGAGGACGAGGCAGCGGTCGGCGAGGGACGGCTATGGCATGGTGGCGACGCCAGACGATGACGGTGGCTGCGAGGACGACGGAGGCACGGCAGCAGGTGCGCTCGGGAGAGATGGAGAGGGAGAGATCCGAGCGAGGGAGAGAGCGGGCGAGCTCGGGGGAGAGGGGGGGAATGGATGAGGAGGCCAGGGGGGACGGCTCGGGCGCGGCCTTATCCCCCCAGCCACCTGCTCCGTCGGCGTGGCGAGCTGCGGGCGGCCGGCGCCGTTCGGTCCACGGCGGGAGCGACACAGAGGGGGAGAAGGACGGGGAGCAGGTGGTGATGGGCTGGGCCTGTGCGGCTCAGCAGCAGGTAAGTGGCCCTCCTGGCCTTTTCTGTTTTATACCTTATGCTTTTCTTTTGTTTATTTAAACACAGAGAGAGAAATGAATTTATTTGAGCATCCTATTCACTTAGGAAAAATATGGAACATGGCCCAATATTTCCAGAGCATTTTTATCCACTGCCACAACATTATTTGAGGATTTTTGGAATCTGTCTGGAATTTTCACAAATAGTTTAGCATTTAAAAATGCTGAAATGGTGCTGAAATAATTGCTACTGCTCATCTTTGCACATGAGTGATGTTGTTTTCCTTAGCAAATAGATGTTATGGAATTTTTTGCAAGATGATGAACATTTTTGCAGCAACTTTGGTGCAATTTCAAAATGCACTTAAAATTTGAATTGATTTCAGAGGGAAGGTTGGAACTGGGTGCTTAACCACTGTGATCATATTAAGCAAATGATGGTGACATGACACCATTAGTAGAGTGTCACAGTGACAAGATACAGAGGGGTGTTACATCAAGGGGACGGATTCAAATAGGGGGACTATGTCGCCATCATTCACTTGATAATTTAGCGTGTTTCGGCCTCAGCTTGCTTAGTGGCTCGAACTCAAATTAAAACTCTGAAGCTTCGGGAGGTACATGTTTAATAAGGCTGGTTGGCTTGTTAAATGAGTGCTTACGTCGACCCTAACGCGTCCACGGCGCTTCGGCTTCCTTCGCTCGCACGAAACCCCAACACATATCATTCTACTCCTATACACAGTATATATATATACTACCCCATCGATCGTGAGAGAGAGGCCATGGGGGCTCATCCCGGGCTGCGGCGGCAGCTAACAGCAAAGCAGCTGGAGTCCCCGGACTGCCGCCGGTCAACCATCTACGGCCAAACTACCGCCCCGACCTTACTCATCACCGTCGTGGTCGACAGCGCTTTCCGTGCCAGGAGCAGCGTCCAACGGCATGGCTTCTGCCAGGTACGCAGGCACACCCCTCCCAATCTTCTAATATCCAATGTTTTGTATTGTCCATCGATTAATCCTCTTGGTGGTTGGCAGGGGCCAACGACGGGCACGTCGCCGGCGGACGGTATCGACGTGGTGACGTCAACGTACTACTACTATGTGGTTGATCATGCGCGCTCTGAACGAGACAGCGCTGAAAAGTTCACCGGAGTGCAAGGAGGCGAGGCTAGACCAACCGCCGGAGGTTGCACCCGCCATGAAACAAACAATCATGTACATCCTTCTGGGCAGGGGCCATATGCGTGCCCCGAAGCGCAACTCATGGCCAACTGTCCTGTCATTCGCCTCAATGAAGATAGCGCGGTCGAGCGGATCCTCCGGTGGTCTGCCGCGACATTGGAGGCCGCAGCCTCATGGGTTGCTGGTATATGCGGGGGCAGGGACCATTTTGTCTATGCGTGCCCTGAATCGCAACTCATGGCAGATGGCTTGGGTGGCTAGGCATGTGCGGGTTTCACCGTGTAATCGAAATGTTTGGAATAACTACCTACTTTCTCTCTTTTAGGAGGAATATATAATCGAAATGTTTGGAAAAGCTACATATTGGTTTTCTCTCTTTCAGCCCAGACGTGTGGCTGCAACTCTGGCGCGTCCGCGGGCAGGGTCACCGTGGCGCACCGGGGAGGAAAGAGGAGGGGAAGAGGGCTGGGGAGCGAGCGCGTGGCCTAGGCGAAGTTCCTGGGCATGGTGCGGTATCAAGGGTGCGAGGGAACGGACGAGCAGGAGGGTCCCAATGCAGAAAGCGCGTGTTTGTGCATGTCGGGCGTGTAGTCACCGCGTGAACGAGGCGTTGACATGCGCTCTGGTCGGCCAGACCGTGTCTGCTCGAATGGTCATTTACGAGAGAGGGCCAAGGGGCAGAGGAACAAGCACAAGGAACCTTAAGGTGACTGAAGATAGCTCGAAGACAAATCAACAGCAAAGTGTTTGTACTGGGGTGGGGGAGATGCACCTGAGGTTCTGCCATTGATGGGGCAGGCAGAAGAGTTAGTTCGCCAAAGATGGGGACGATGTGGCTGGCCCCATCATCACCGGCAGAGATGGACATAGGATGATATGGGCGTGCACGACGCCATTGATGGGGCAGGCAGAAGAGGTAGTTCGCCGAAGATGAGGACGATGTGGCTGGCCCCACCGTCACCGACGGGGATGGACTACGATGATATGGACGTACGTAGTGTCATCAATTGAGGCGCGGTAATGCGAAAGGGGTAGTTCGGACATGGCGGAGCAGGGAGATGGTACGAGAGCACTGCCAAACGCTGGTGACGAGAGATTGCGGTTCGGCCGACATGCGGGGTGGAGGAGGAGGAAGAGGAAGGAGCAATCCTCCTCTTACGTGCTTGTGTTGTATCCAGACAATATTTTCCCTTGCCGATGAGTTCAACCCAAATGCTCGTAATATTTATATTTTGAATGAAACAAACTAAACCAGGAAGAAAAGGAAAGTAGCCTAACTGTGTTTGAATAGAAAAGGTTTAAAATGTGTTAGCTAATTCTGGTCATGACCAAGTAGTAGCAGGAGGTCCATTACGTACCTCAGTGCAAAAGAAAAGAAAAATATAATAGATTTTTTTTTTGAGATAAAGGAAAAAAAATCTTAGTTGACCTGGACATTCAATCCGGTGCCCGGTCTTATCTGCATCCAGGCCCGCAATAGGATAGAATAGAACCGGTCCATCCAACAATAAGTCCGCAAGCCGCCCAAGCATGCATGTTGGCAACATGTGGACTGGATCGTGGCCCATTGCTGCAGCCAGTTGGGCCTGCAGACCGTAGACGCACACATGGATATTCATGGCCTCTACGTATAGGGTAGATACGACCCAAAAGTTTCCCTCTAGCAAGGGCTCGTTTTCCTCCCGGAGGCGATTCTGTCGCCGCCGTCGAGATCTGTATCCCCTACCTCTGTTTCGATCCATGGGTCTCACGACCTCGATCGATGGTGTCTCCTGAGGGTGCTCCCTTGTCTTGGCGATCCGCTGGAAGACAGAGGGGACTAGGGTTCCCTCAGGAAGGTCCGATCTAGTTTAATCGGGCTAGGTTTCGAGATGTCATCGAACGAGTCTTCGGGAGCTGTAGCTGCAGGCCCATCGGAGACCGACGACGTGGAGACTCTGATGAAGGAATTGGGGCTGCGCGAGGAGGATCTGGACGATGTGGTCTTCGACGAGAAAGAGGCGCCGCGGGAAGCTGCTCGTTGGACTGCCCTTGTTAAAGTCGAGACCGCCAAAACCTATAGCCAATTCTGGTTCTTCAAGAACATTAGGGCAGCATGGGACCTTGCACAGGAGGTGAAGTTCAAGCCTTTGGAGGAAAACCTTTACACTGCACAATTCTCCTGCCTAGGAGATTGGGAGAGGGTCACTCAAGAAGGTCCGTGGCACTTCAGAGGTGATGCAGTGATTCTCAAGCCATATGATGGCCTGGCAAAACCCACAACAGTCCCGCTGGACACCATCGAGATTTGGATGCAAGTTCATGATGTTCCTCCCCTGTATGCTCATCTACTGCCTTCCCTTGCAGCAAAGGTGGGGGAAGTGCTTTTTGCTGAGCCTCCATCACAAGATTTCACCGGAAATTTCCATCGGGTATGGATCAGGATCAATGTTACTAAACCGTTGAAGAATGCAGTTTCCATGATCCGCGACGGAAAGCGTCAGATATACAGGGTCAGATACGAGAAGCTCCCTGACTGGTGTGCTGTGTGCGGCATGTTGGGACACCTTTTCAAAGAACATGGCACTGGAATTCATCCACCATCAGCGTTGATCTTCAAAGATTTACGTGCATCCTGGGCCATGCGGACTGGGCAGGGCCCGGGCGGAGGTCGAGGCCGTAGGGGTGGACGCCGAGGCGGTCGCAATGGTGGCCGGGGAAAGGATGCTTATGTCAACAGCAATGAGGTACGCTACGGGTATGAGGCTGAGATGGATGCAGGTGTTCGTGGGACTGCAGGAGACTACCCACATCAAGGAACCATGTGCACAGAATCTGCAGTTCATCCGGATGAGGAGATGTGGGAAGCTGAGAATAATAGGAAACGGGCAGCCCAACCTCCTAAACTGGTCGCTGCTATAACAGGGAAAGCGCAGCTCCTCCTTGAGAATGGGACCATCAACATGCCTCCGGTCCCCCAAAGCCCCTCCTCAAAACAGGAACCCAAAAGGAATCGAGCTACACCGCCAACTAACGACAAGAACAGTGCAAAGAGTAGCACTAGCAATAAACCTACAGATGCGCGTTTGGCGGGCTCCCTAGTGGGGTCGCGCCTAGCGCTATGAGTCTCCTATGCTGGAACTGCCGCGGGGCTGGCAAACCCGCGACAGTTAAGGAGCTTCGTGATCTGACGAAGCAATTTGCCCCTTCTATCCTTTTCATCTTAGAAACTCAGATAGAAGGCTCACGTGTTGAGAATTTATCCAGTACTTTAGGTTTTAATAAAAGCTATGCAGTTAGTAGCTCTGGTAGAAGTGGTGGCTTGGGAATTTTTTGGAATGATGATTCAATAAATATTGAAGTTTCTGGTTACTCTGAGTACCACATTGATGTGATTGTTGATGATCTGTTGGGAATAAAATCACGCATAACTTGTTCTTGATTGCAGCAGAGGGCCTTTCGTGCCTACTTAAATCAAAGAGTGAGTCATCAAATCTTCATGGTCTACGTGTGGCTCCTTCGGCGCCGCCGGTAAACCATTTACTTTTCGCGGATGACAGCCTGCTGTTTATTAAGGCCAATTGTATGGGTGCTACGGAGGTGTACCAAGTCTTGGATGTGTATTGCCAAGCTACGGGACAACGTATCAATTACGACAAGTCCTCAATTTTTTTCAGTAAGGGAGTCCCGGATAATGTACGGCAACAAATCAAAGGTATACTCCAAGTCCCAAATGAAACACTGAATGACAAGTATCTCGGGATGCCCAGTGATGTTGGAACATCAAAAAATGGAGCTTTCAAATATTTGAAGGATCGGCTGTGGAATAGAGTTCAGGGATGGATTGAGAAAACTTTGTCTATGGCGGGTAAAGAAGTGCTGGTAAAGGCAGTTGCTCAAGCAGTTCCTATTTATTCTATGTCATGTTTCAAAGTCCCACGTGGTTTTTGTGAGCATTTGAATATGTTAATCAGAAAGTTTTGGTGGGGCAGCAAGAACGGACAACGGAAGCCAAACTGGGTGTCCTGGCAGGCTATGACCTTACCCAAAAGTATGGGTGGCCTCGGCTTCAAAGATTTTGAACTTTTTAACTTGTCCATGCTAGCTAGGCAAGCATGGAGGATATTGCAAAATCCAGAATCTGTGAGTGCTCGTGTCTTGAAAAGCATTTACTTCACAACAAACTCATTTTTGAGTGCTGAGCTGGGGAAGCATCCAAGCCAAATTTGGAGAGCTGTCGTAGAAGGGAAAGATGTCCTTAAGCAGGGCTTGATTAAGCGAATCGGCAACGGTATATCAACAAACATCTGGAATGAGAATTGGCTTCCTCGCATGGAGATGATGCGCCCCTATGGGTGCAAAGTAGCGAACCCACCGCTCCATGTTTCCGAGCTTATCGATGCTACATCTGCTACATGGAAAAGGGAGATGATAGCGCAAGTTTTTCTGCCTATGGACGTACCCTTAATATTGGGAATACCACTTTGCACAAGGAACATCGACGATTTCTGGGCGTGGAGCTATGAAAAATCTGGTATGTTTACTGTCCGCTCTGCTTATGCGATGCTGGTTTCCACTAGAAGTAGAAGGGAGGCGTGGCTCGAGGGAACTGCGGGTTCGTCGAGTACGGACACAGAGGGAAACTCCTAGAAAACGTTATGGAAGACGAAAGTACCGGGAAAGATTCAAATGTTCTTGTGGCGCCTAGCCAAGCAATCGCTGCCTACTGAGGATGTTAGATCGCGCAGAAACATATCAACATCGAGCTCTTGCGGTTTGTGTGGAGCACCGGATTCCTGGAGGCACTCTTTGCTGGATTGTACCATGTCCAGATGTGTTTGGGCCCTTGCTGATGAAGAACTTGTCCAGCATCTAAGTGGCCCAACGGAACCAAAAGCCAAACTTTGGCTGTTCACAATGATGGATGTATTATCGCATGCAGCTTTTGTAAAGCTCTCAGTAAATCTGTGGGCAGTTTGGTGGGCCCGAAGGCAAGCAATTCATGAAGGTAAATTCCAAAGTCCACAAGCTACTCATAATTTTGTTCAGAGATTTATGTCGGAACTAGATATGGCGAGGGAGACACAGCCAAAGAGTAACAGAGCAGTCGCAGCAAATACAAACGCTGTGCCCAATATACGTCCCAAGGCGCCACCAGTTGGATTTGCAAAGATCCACGTTGATGCCGGTGTGGCAAGGCACAACAGGGGAGGTACGGCGGCAGCAATATGCAGAGATGCAGATGGCAACTATATGGGCAGCTCAGCTTTAGTTATCCCGGGGGTACATGATCCGGCGACTCTAGAAGCAATTGCGTGCAGAGAAGCTTTAGCTTTGGCGGAAGACTTGCTGGTGCGTGACATGATAATAGCGTCAGATTCAAAGCAGGTCGTCAACGACATCAACAACGGCAATCGGGGAAAGTATGGTTCGATCATTGCTGAGATCAACCAACGAGCCAGCGGGCTCAATTGTAAATTTACATTCGAAGGGCGATCGGTGAATGTAGATGCTCATAAGTTAGCTAAATTCTCGCTTTCTTTACAGATGCGGCGCCATCTTTGGCTAGTTCATCCCCATGCAAATTGTATCCCACTACATGTGGATTATCATCAATAAAGCTTAGCTTTCCCCTAAAAAAAACGTATAGGGTAGATGTTTAGAGCATCTCCAGCCGTTTGGCCCCCGGGACGCCCAAATAGCGCCGCCTGGGGGTGACCCGGCGAAAACCGCGTCTTGGGGGCGTTTCCCCCAGTCGTCGACCCCCACGGCGCTTTTTTTTCAACCCCCAACCGCCGCGCACTTCTCCTATCCGGGCCCGCTGGTCGGCGTTCCATTGCCCCTAGCGCACCCCTCGCTCACCTCCTTCCTCGCCGACGCCGCCGGCAAGTTGAAAATTATACATAATAAATAATTCACCATAGCAAAGCCTGGTAAAAGAAAAGATCAACTACTCGTCGTTTTCCGGCCCCGACTCGGTAATGTCCTCCTCCGACGTCTGCAAGTAGGCGTCAGCATACCGCTCGTCCTCGGAGTTCCAGGACGACGCTTCTCCTAGCTTCATGTTCAGTTGAGCGGCCTGCTTCCGCGCACGCTTGTTCTCCCGATAGGCGGCCCGCTCCTTCCTTCTCGCCTCCCTCTTCGTCCTCCGTTGCTTCTAAAACTGGCGCTTGTTGACGATGTCCTGCGGGAAGAGTTCGCGCCACTCCGTCATGGCTTCCACGACCATCTCCGCGATGGCTAGGCGACGCTGCCGCCTCCGGTTGTCACGACGATCCTCGTCGGTGAAAAGCCGCGGGAGATGCGCGAGATCCTGCGCGCACTGGCTCGTCGACACGTCGGGGAAATTCATATCGCAACGAGGCCGCCGGAGGCGCCACGCTGCCGCGTCGTACGCGCGGACCGCCTCCACTATGGTGTCGAAGGTGCCGAGACTGAGCCGTTTCTCGCCGAACGAGATTTCGGAGGAGAAGACGCCGGAGCGGCGGTCGCGGACTCCACGGAAATCAGCAGCGCCCAGGCGGCGCATCGACATGGTGGCGCAAAGGCGAGAAAGAGAGGAGGCGGTGGAGAGGAGACGAGACGAGAGGGGAAGTGTGCGTCCACCGGCGGGGGTAGGCTTTTTATAGCCGCGGGCGGGCGGCGTCCGTGTGGCCGCCGGGCGTACGCGTGGCGCCGCGCCTTCACTACGCCGCCTGTGAGGCATCAATGGATGATGACCGGCACGACAGCGCGCCGCAGCTTTGGCATTGATTCCCTCGCGGGAACCGAGGCGATGACGACGACGAAGCGACGAGAAGCACCGTGTCGCTGACTCGGGGGCCCGCGGTTAGTTCACGCCAAAATCGTTTCACCCGGCGCCATCGAGCGCCCCCAGCGCGCCGGGTTCGGCTTTGGTCCGCCGGCGCCAAATTCGGCCCGAGCTGGCAAAAAATGGGCTTCTCGGGGCGCGGTTGGGCCGATTTTTGTTCACTCTACTCCAAATTTTGTGCCTTTGCTCACTGGTTGCTGGAACACATATAGAGCCATTGATTGATTTTGAATAGAGCTGTAAGAAGAAGCTACTCCGTGTGTGTGCGCGTAAAAGTCGTCTTGGTCAATGTGATTGCTCCCTGGGATCATCAATCGGCTATACTCCTTTTCTGGTCCCCCCGTAGGTTCGTGAGGTTCCAAAGCATAAAGTTCTACAGGCCGTAGGTACATGAGGATTTCCTAGGAGAATTAGGCCGTACGAACGTACGTGATGATTGAATCCAACTTGGACTGTCCAAATCATGAAGGTCTGCAGCCTAAAATCCAAACAAGTCCCCCGTTGGACTGACATAAGTCCCCCTTGTGAATATGATTGAATATGGTTGACTGCACGTTGGCTTAGCTTATTATTTCTTGCTACGGAGCCGGCTGCTGACGCGGGATGCCCGCTCCGAAACCTCAACCCATCCTAAAACAAGAATAGAAGGGAGCTACGGGCTCTCTCAGAGCTTAGCCGTCGGATCAATAGCTTGATGCGATTTGGACCGTCCAATCCCCCTCCTGAATGCCCTCGGCCGTCGGATAAAAACTGAGACGCTCGCAATGGACAGTGTGGCCTCCAGCATGCCACCGCGCGTAAATTGGCTGCCCCGCTGAGGGTATTTCGGTCATTCCACGTACAAGGTATAAAAAGAGGGCCGCTGTCGTGGGATGACCTAGCCGCCTCCTCCCTCCCGCACTCGTGCCTCCCCAGCGCCCAGCTCGTCCCGCCCCGCCTCTTTCTCTTCCTCCAAACCATAACCCCCGCCCGCCTCCCTGCTCCACCGCCGTCCGCCGCTGCTATCCCGGGCACCATCCACGACCTCACGCTGCCTCACCTCTCTCTCTCTCTCTCTCTCTCTCCTCCAAACGCTGACCCCTCGCCTCGGCCCCAGCGCCCGTTGCATGCGCCAAGACAATCCAGACAACCAAACAACGTGTCAACGTTGATCTCCTAATGCAGGAAGTCCATATGCAGGCAACCAAACAACTCGCAGATGTCGCATATGAGGCTATTTTTCTAGAACCAGGCTGAGTGGAGAGGGGTATGCAACGCACGTACTGCGCACGGCAACCAAACACGCCCTTAACCTTCCTGAGGGGTTGTGCTACGTGTTGGCCGAGATCTTTTAAAAAGATCCACCGCCTCGACAACCCTTAGATCCGGCGTTATCCAACAACCAGCTCCGTCCTCACCATTGCAACAAAGGTGGTGTTGCAGAAGCCTTTGAAACAAAGCTCATATTGTGGAAACATTTGTAACAAAGGTTGTGTTGCACAAAGATGATGTTGCGGAAAGAACATTTGCAACATGGATGATGTTGTAGATTTTCTTTTTTTGCAATGAAAAGATGTCGCAGCAATACCGCGGTCGTTGCCGTTGCCGTTTTGTATCTCCGTCGTTGTTGCAGAAACTCGGCGGCCGAAGCGCGAGGCCGACCCGTCGGTGTCCTGACGCTGTCCTTGAACCAGCTTTGCCACCAGGGACGGGGAACTCTGGCCGGGATCGCGCAGCGGCAGAGGCAGCGTGGCTCTTCCTTTCGGCACCTCGGTGGCTTCGACGGCGATTGCTCGGGCCCAGCCAACTTGGCCGGCTTTCCATGGTCGCCTAGTGGGTCCGCAACAGACCGTGTGTTGCAGTGTGCTTTTTGAAACAGGTGCCCAGTTGCAAGCATATGTGTGGATAGCGTTTCAATGGAGATAAGGATGAAAGAAAAGACGCGGTGCGTAGGCCCATGAATACGTGCAGTAGACGTTGAACGTGGCAGATGTTCAGAAAAAGTTGGTCGGTTGAGCACCAACTTTCCCCTCCCATGATTGTTCTGACAGGTTCTTTGGGAAGTTTTTCTTATGGCTTTTTCCCTAGCATGGGTTTTGCACGTTTTCTCATTTTGTGTTTGTTCAATTTTTTCTTTTTCTTTTTTTCTTTATTTTTCCAGTAATCAGTTTTACCAAATTCATGAACTTTATACAATTTTCAATATTTATAAAATTGAAAGCTTTTAGTTTTTTGTGATATTTTATCAATATCATGACCTTTTCCAAATTAAAATTGTTTCAAAATTTTGTGAAATGTTCCATTTTTTGACAAATTTTATATTATAAACTTTCCAAGTCTTGTACTTTTTTTCGAATCATGAACCCTTTTTTTCAGGATTTTTAAAAAAAAATTGAATTTTTTTCAAAAATTTGGAACCTTTTTCAATTTGTGAACTTCTTCTCTTTTTTTTCAAAAAGTCAATGGTCAACTCACCATGGTCAGCGGTCCCTTGTCAAACGGTCCACAGTAAAAGTTCGCTGGTCCACAAATTAACCAAAAAAGTTGTTGGGCCGACCCATTTGCTTCCACGCGCGCCAACTGGGAGCTCTTGCTAACATTTCTTTTAGAAAAGATAGCTAGGGTTTATTAATCATTGAGAATATTTACAAGGATTAAAGCTAAATCGTATGGAAATCATAATCAAACATGCATGCCTCCGAGGCGCAAGGGATAACCCTAACCTCGCTATCTTACGAACTTCAAAGTTTGAAGCCGTTCATTACTAAAAGCATAAGAATTAAAACCTTTCGATTTCTCACTAATCTCTCTGATAGTTCCTCCATAAATACCTCTAGTACCTTTGTGGATCTGATTTCCAACCTATATACAGTCTGGTGCCACTTGTATGTTCTGCATCCCTAAACCTTGTGCTAATGAGGGTACCTCCCTGCAGGCCAGCACCTCGAGTGCGGATTGCTCAGTGAGACCATTGCCAATTAGGAAAGAGTTACCCAAATAGCTCCCATCCCTATCACGACAAATAGTTGCAGCAGTTCCAAGATTATGATCCACCAAAGCACACGCATCAACATTAGTTTCCACAAACCCCTCAAGTGGCGGCAACCAATTTTCCCTTCTCTTGAACACTTCTGGGATCCATTATTTCATGTGAGTCAGTCGGCATTTCAGCTGTCCAAGCTCAGAAATAAATTTCAACCCTCAAGTGGTCAGCGAGCTCTGGTTGATCCCTCCATGTGTTAGCGAGGAGCTCATGCTAACAAGCACCCCTACTCTTCCATGCGTGAATATGGGTTGGCCCATGTGTGGGGCGGCAAGCCCATGTTTTCTTTCTGTTTATCTTCTTTTCTTTTTTCTTGTTTTGTTTGATTTTATTTCTTGTTTCATTCTTCAAAAATGTGCATGCTTTCAAAAAAATGTTCATGCATTTTTTTAATATTTTAAATTCCTAAAAATATTCACAAATTTTATAAATCTTAGGAATTTTGTAAAATGTTAATATTCTTGAATATGAAAAATATTCATGACTTCAAAGAAATAGTTTTTGAAAATTCGTCCTAATTTTCAAAAAACGAAGAAACTGAAAAATGTTTCCCAATTTCAAAATGAATCACAAATTTAAAAATGATTATTAATTCAAAATTATGGTTAAGAATTTCAAATTATGTTCATCAAAGCAAAAAAGGTCTGCTAATTAAAAACATGTCCGTGAATTTCGAAAACTATGCATGAATTCGAAAAATGTACTGAATTGCTAAAGGAAAAAAGCAAAGGGAAAGAAAAGAGAAAGAGAACAAAACACGAAAGAAAACATACATAAAAAAAGTTCATGAGTTAAAATAATAAAATTAAAAAAAGGAACTGAAATAGCAACCTTCTGTCGCCGGGAAGCAACCGGCTATCGGGAACACTGCTGCGGGCAATTCCTCCTTTGTCGCCGCTCGGCATCAAGAGGGCCCAAGGTTGAAATAGCAACCTCGATGGATGAAGATGGTTGCGAGTGTCGCTAGTTCCTTTATTGGGTGAAGATTGGCGGAAGGAAAGAGGAAAGAAAAAAAAAATTCAAACTATACCTCGATGGCGGGGAAAGACGACGTTATCATCGGCAGCAGGTAAGCCCTGCTGCATCCAGCCACGATCATATCCTCCTTGTTGGTGCATTGATTCTTCCAAGGGCTAGTGTATCAGTGCTTGAGCCCCTTGTCTGAACCGCCACAAGCACATGTCACCACAGCTCGCCTGAACTCTATGATTTGGAAGGAGGAGATAGAGTGGCTGGGGATCCCACCAGAGGCGTGCTTGCGTGGGTTTCTCCGTCCATTCTTTTAAGTCGACCATCGCACGATGTTGGAGAAAAATCACGAAAGAGGTGGGGAGGCGGACCGGCGAACGAAGTCTGAGCGGAATAGGAGTGCGAAACAGAAACCTTATATGTTTTTGAAGTAGTGTATGTACTAGAGGATATAGATATTGTGTAGATGTATTTTTGTCCGGAGAGTCCTTGTTTTTTATCATAAGACGCGGACGCTCATACATACACACATACTCTTACTCCTACGAACGCACGCACGCACAAAACTATCCCTGTGAGCACCTCCGAGACTAAGCCGACACATCATTTTGGGATTGACAAAGTCACCACCAAGGATTTCATAATCGTCGGGAACATCTTCTCCTACTGACCACACATCCCCGGAAGACCTGAAAAAAATTCAGAAAAATACGAGCATCAATGTCAAAGTCTAAGACTTGAACTTTGGTATGCCGAGGATATCACTGTCCTACCAACTATCCATCCACAGGTTGGATCGCTGTCGAGAGTGTTTTTGTAAGGCGTGGACTCCCAATACGTGTCTTCTAGCCTTGGTCAAAGAAAGTGAAAATAGCAAACGAACAATTAAAGGGTTGTTTTGGAAAGTGTCTCGTTGTTTTTTTAACATGAGTACAGATGCAAGTGCTCATATATACGCGCATACACTACCCTTATGAATGCACACACGCACACCCTAATTCTATGAGCACCTCGGAGAGACTGAGCCGGCATATTATCTTGAGATTTACGAAGCCACCGTAGACGCCTCATCGTCGACGAGAACGTCTCTTTCCACTGAAAACACATCACCGGAAATCCTCCCATTGGTTGGCGGCTCGTGCCCGGCACCTCTAACTATTCATGATTAACGAGCATACTCTAGCTGACTGCACGTTGGCGTGTTTCTTGTGATGATTGGACCGGACAAGAGTTTTGTATTACGAAGTCAGCTGCGGCGTGACGTCGCCCTTAACACGCCACACCCGCTGCACGCTCTGCTTCCTTCGTACGAAACCTAACAAATGCATATACTATCCCATCGTCAGAGAGAGAGACGCACACAGGGAGAAGGTGGGGCAGCCACGACCTAGCTTCCAGCTCCAGGCCATGAGGCGTGACCCAGAACTGCGCCAAGCTACCTCCCCAATCTTCCACGCTGTACGGGGTGACACCGTACTCATCACCGTCGCCGTCGACAAGCCTCTCCTCTCCAGGAGCGTCGCCATCCAATGGCACCGCACCGGCACCGGCGACGTGAGTACCCAATCCCAAGCTTCAACCGCGCGCTATAGATGTTGATTTTGTCCGCAGATCAGTTGATTCATTCCTGTGGTGGGTGGTTGACGCGGGCTGCAGATTGGCAAGCCGGCGGCGGACGGCATCGAGGGCCACACCTTGACGTACAATTTCGTGGCGGACAGGCCCGGCACGTTCACCTTCCGCGCGCGCTACGGCCGCAACCGCGCCGCGACCTTCACCGACACGCAGGGACGTGAGGCCTGGCCGTCCGCCGCCAGCGACCGCGCACGCACCGATCGTGTCCGCGTGCCATGCAGCCAAGATGGGCCTTCCGCCTGCCGACGAACACGCACCCCTCCACGAACCGGCGACCAAGAGCTCGTCTACGTTTACGGCGCCCGGGGCCATGCGTGCGTCGAAGCGCAACTCATGGCAGGTAACACCACTATCTACCTCAATGAGGAAGGCCCGGTCGTGCGGCTCCTCCGATGGTCCGCCGTCGGATTGACAGCCGCGGCCTTGTGGGTCTCTGGTGTATGCGGTGGGCGGCATTGCTAGGTCTCGGGTGTTGTGGTCCATTGTTTCTACAAATATTTACAACATGCCAATTATTATTCAAACATGACAGATGGATATATTAATGGCAAACGTAGAACTAGCTTCGACCCTCGACTTCTCGGCGATCCACAACCCTAGACCCCCTCATGTCACATTTTGTCTAGTGTCAAAGGATTCAACAAACCAATACTTCATCATTAGGCGAAATTAACAGTAGCATGATGGTACGAAGCTCTCCAAAGTTGTTTTGGAACGGAGTCCCCGATAAGATAATCCGTAACAAAAGACGGATTATCCTATCAGGAACTCCGTTCCAGAACATCTTTGCATAACTTCGTACAAACATGCCCCGGTTACTTCTGGCAAATGATGAAGTCATGGAATTCTTCAATACTTTGACACAGGTAGGCAACCTCTCGACCCCCCCGACTTCTCGGCGATCCACAACCC
>LR738709.1:19826727-19858067 GCA_902687465.1 Secale cereale
TACCAACATGCCCCGGTTACTTCTGGCAAATGATGAAGTCATGGAATTCTTCAATACTTTGACACAGGTAGGCAACCTCTCGACCCCCCCGACTTCTCGGCGATCCACAACCCTAGACCCCCTCATGTCACATTTTGTCTAGTGTCAAAGGATTCAACAAACCAATACTTCATCATTAGGCGAAAGTAACAGTAGCATGATGGTACGAAGCTCTCCAAAGTTGTTTTGGAACGGAGTCCCAGATAAGATAATCCGTAACAAAAGACGGATTATCCTATCAGGGACTTCGTTCCAGAACAACTTTGCATAACTTCATACCAAAATGCCCCGGTTACTTCTGGCAAATGATGAAGTCATGGAATTCTTCAATACTTTGACACTAGCTAGGCAACCTCTCTCGACCCCTCGACCCTCGACTTCTCGGCGATCCACAAACCCTAGACCCCCTCATGTCACATTTTGTCGAGTGTCAAAGGATTCAACAAAACCAATACTTCATCATTAGGCGAAAGTAACAGTAGCATGATGGTACGAAGCTCTCCAAAGTTATTTTGGAACGGAGTCCCAGATAGGATAATTCGTAACAAAAGACGAATTATCCTATCAGGAACTCCGTTCCAGAATAACTTTGCATAACTTTGTACCAAAATGCCCCGGTTACTTCTGGCAAATGATGAAGTCATGGAATTCTTCAATACTTTGACCCCCGACTGCTCGGCGATCCACAACCCTAGACCCCCGACTGCTAGGCAACCTCTCGACTCCTTGACCTTCGGCCTCTCGACCCCTCGACGACCCTCGGCCCCTCGGCGATCTCTCGACCGGTCCCTCGGTCCCTCGACGACCCTCGACCCCGGCCCCCCCTAATGTCGAAGTTATCGGGGAGGGTGTATATCGACATAGACATATTCGATAAAAAAAAAGAGGAAGAAGAAGAAAAAAGGAACCGCTAGAGGAGAAGATCGAAGAAAAAAAAAAGAAAAAAAAAGGAGAAGAAGAAAGGAATAGAGGAGAAGAAGAGAAATTTTCTCTTCTTCTCCTCTATTCCTTTCTTCTTCTCCTCTTTTTTTCTTTTTTTTTCTTCTTCTTATTTATTTCTCCTCTTCTTCCTCTCCTCTTCTTCTTTCTTTCCTCCTTTCTTATTTTCTTCTTTCCTATCCTTCTTTTTCTAAATTTGTAACTTTTGCATATATATAAAACTTTCTATATATATTTAGCATCTATATATAAACAAAAAACTATATAGCCACATACACATATATATACATCACATACACACATCACATACAGCAACTTCCTAAGAAAAAATATATTTATATACACATACATATATATTTAACATATATATTTAGCAAATTCCTAAGAAAAAAAACTATATATACACATACATATATATACAGCCAGTGGCGGAGCGTGACCAAAATATAAGAGGGGGCCAACTTCATATACAAACACACAACTGGTGCACTATAGTATAATAATAGTAGTAACACATATGTACCACAACTTTTTTTTAGGGGATATGCAGATTGCAGTGTGTGTTTTTCATGCATATTTTGAAATTGGATTTACAATCCAATTCTTGATTCCCAAATTCACTTCCAACCGCTGGAGAAAACACACTCAATTGTTAACGGATAAAGCACGCTCAGTTCATTCATATATGGCACCAGTGCTATAGCATCAGGAGCTAATGTACATTTAACTATTTGCTCATCCCTTTTCTTCTAAAGAAATACTGTATCTTCTGATTGTTTCCCATTGGTACGTAAACAAAAATTTATAGAGAAGTTATAACTGAGCAGCCCTGCAGCTAGGCATTAAAGTTAACTAGAGCATCAGATGATGGGACATAGAACAACATCTGAATTACTAGTGAACATACCTAACAAGAAAACAAGTGGGTGTCCATGGCGACGGCATCAGGCGCAGAGCGCATGCCGGGCTGCCGGCTTTGGCTTGGTGCGGTGCCGTGTGTGTGCACATGGCTGCAGGCGGGCTGCTCCAGGCTTCCATCCACCGAGAAGCTGAGGAATCAGCCAGCCAGGAAGAAGGGGATAGAGGGCTGCTCGTCAGCCGCCGCCGTCGTCGTCGAGGTTTCAGGTCGTCAACGCCGGACGGGGAGACAAGGAGGCATGGAGGGTGCCATGGTGCCGATTGGGGAACAAGAGCTGAAGCGGATGGGTTGACTCGCATACAGGATGAGAGGAGGTGCTGGGCCACAGTCATAAGTATACCTAGTAGTAAAAAAAATCACTTTGGAAAGGGGGGGTCGTGGCCCAGTTTCATCTCCACTACGCTCCGCCACTGTATACAGCAACTATATATACACATGCATATATATATATACAGCAACTATATATACAGCAATTTATATAAACATAAAAAAAATATACACATATACATACATATATATACAGCAATTATATATATATACAGCAATATATTTATATAAACATAAAAAAAGGGAGCCCTCACATCGCGCGGCGGGGCTGGGCGGCGCGACGGCGGCGGGGCGGGGCGGCGCGACGGCGACGGGGCGCGGCGGCGCGACGGCGGCGGGGCGCGGGGCGCGCGGCGCGACGGCAATGGGCCGGGGCGCGGCGACGGCGCGGGGCGGGGCGGAACGGGGTCGCGGGGCGGGGCGACGACGACGAGGCGGCGTCGGGGCGCCGTCGGGGGCGACGGCGACGGCGACGGGGCGACGGGGGCGACGGCGACGGCGACGGGGCGACGGGGGCGGGGAACGAGAGGGAGGCGTCGGGGGCGCGGAAGAAGGAAACTGCCCAAAATTTCGCAAGTCCTGGTTATATAGGAGCAGTATTAGTCCCGGTTGGTGGCTGAAACCGGGACTAATACACCCCTTTAGTCCCAGTTGCTGCCACCAACCGGGACTAAAGGTCCCTTTTCAGCAGCCCAAAGGGCGGGAAGGAGGGGCCTTTAGTCCCGGTTGGTGGCACCAACCGGGACTAAAGGGGGTATTAGTCCCGGTTTCAGCCTCCAACCGGGACTAATGCCACCCTTTAGTCCCGGTTTCAGCCACCAACCGGGACCAAAGGCCCTGTGCTGGCGCGGGTGCGGTGGGATGTTTAGTCCCACCTCGCTAGCTGAGGGAGCTCGAGAGTGGTTTATAAGGGCTGCTGCTCCCACCCTTTCGAGCTCCTCTCAAATGCAGGCTTCTGGGCCTAACTCTGTGCGCTGCCCTGTGAGCTTGCTGGGCCTTATAGTACAGGTGGATCCTGTGCTATAGGCCTTGCAGGCTCACTGGGCAGCGCGCAATTTTTTTTTCCTTTTTTGCTTTATTTATTTCTAAGTTGTTTTTTGCTGTATTTAGAGTTGCTTTATTTATTTTATTTTATTTGTTTATTTCTAAGTTGTTTTTTGCTGTATTTAGAGTTGCTTTATTTATTTTACTTCCTTTATTTATTTTCTTTGTTGCTTTATTTATTTTATTTTGTTTATACTTACAACAAAATACTTATTGTTGCATTTTTTTTTCAAGTTTATTTGTTTTGTTTTCTGCATTATTTATTTTCTTTTGTTATTTGCTTTATTTTTTTAATTCTTTCTGGTAAAACCAATTACAAACTTTCTCTGTTAGTGCAAGTAGTATTGAAATTTGAATAGTACAAACGGACAATGGTATCATACTCGTTTGTTACAAAGTTGGCATGGTATCATCATAATAGTTGCGGAAAAAACTCTTCACTTTTTCTTCGCTTGTGGCATTTGCTTATTGCGCCGTAACCATGGATAATTTTCATCGTTTATCAGGATGCTTGGGTCAGCCTTGACTTTGAAGGGAGGAATTTCATGAAACTTTTCATAATCTTCAGACATGTCTGTCTTGCCCTCCACTCCCAGGATGTCCCTTTTTCCTGAAAGAACTATGTGGCGCTTTGGCTCATCGTATGATGTATTCGCTTCCTTATCTTTTCTTTTTCTCGGTCTGGTAGACATGTCCTTCACATAGATAACCTGTGCCACATCATTGGCTAGGACGAACGGTTCGTCAATGTATCCAAGATTTTTCAGATCCACTGTTGTCATTCCGTACTGTGGGTCTACCTGTACCCCGCCTCCTGACAGATTGACCCATTTGCACTTAAACAAAGGGACCTTAAAATCATGTCCGTAGTCAAGTTCCCATATGTCCACTATGTAACCATAATATGTGTCATTTCCCCTCTCGGTTGTTGCATCAAAGCGGACACCGCTGTTTTGGTTGGTGCTCTTTTGATCTTGGACAATCGTGTAAAATGTATTCCCATTTATCTCGTATCCTTTGTAAATCAATACAGTCGAAGATGGTCCCCTGGACAACAAGTACAACTCATCACAAACAGTGTTGTCACCTCTGAGACGTGTTTCCAACCAACTGCTGAAAGTCCTGATGTGTTCACGTGTAATCCAGTCGTCGCACTGCTCCGGGTTTTTGGAGCGCAGACTGTTCTTGTGTTCATCGACATACGGGGTCATCAATGTAGAGTTCTGTAGAACTGTGTAGTGTGCTTGAGACCAAGAATATCCGTCCCTGCATATTATTGAGTCCCTTCCAAGCGTGCCTTTTCCAGTCAGTCTCCCCTCGTACCGCAATTTAGGGAGACCTATCTTATTAAGGCCAGGAATGAAGTCAACACAAAACCCGATGACATCCTCTGTTTGATGGCCCATGGAGATGCTTCCTTCTGGCCTGGCGCGGTTACGGACATATTTCTTTAGGACTCCCATGAACCTCTCAAAGGGGAACATATTGTGTAGAAATACGGGCCCCAGAATGACAATCTCGTCGACTAGATGAACTAGGACGTGTGTCATGATATTGAAGAAGGATGGTGGGAACACAAGCTCGAAACTGACAAGACATTGCGCCACATCACTCCTTAGCCTTGGTACGATTTCTGGATCGATCACCTTCTGAGAGATTGCATTGAGGAATGCACATAGCTTCACAATGGCTAATCGGACGTTTTCCGGTAGAAGCCCCCTCAATGCAACCGGAAGCAGTTGCGTCATAATCACATGGCAGTCATGAGACTTTAGGTTCTGGAACTTTTTCTCTGCCATATTTATTATTCCCTTTATATTCGACGAGAAGCCAGTCGGGACCTTCATACTGAGCAGGCATTCAAAAAAGATTTCTTTCTCTTCTTTCGTAAGAGCATAGCTGGCAGGACCTTCATACTGCTTCGGAGGGATGCCGTCTTTTTCGTGCAAACGTTGCAGGTCCTCCCGTGCCTCAGCTGTATCTTTTGTCTTTCCATACACACCCAAGAAGCCTAGCAGGTTCACGCAAAGGTTCTTCGTCACGTGCATCACGTCGATTAAATAGCGGACCTCTAGGTCTTTCCAGTAGGGTAGGTCCCAAAATATAGATTTCTTCTTCCACATGGGTGCGTGTCCCTCATCGTCATTCGGAACAGCTAGTGCGTCGGGGCCCTTTCCAAAGATTACGTGTAAATCATTGACCATAGCAAGTACGTGATCACCGGTACGCATGGCGGGCTTCTTCCGGTGATCTGCCTCGCCTTTGAAATGCTTGCCTTTCTTTCGACATTGATGGTTGGTCGGAAGAAATCGACGATGGCCCAGGTACACATTCTTCCTGCACTTGTCCAGGTATATACTTTCAGTGTCATCTAAACAGTGCGTGCATGCGTGGTATCCTTTGTTTGTCTGTCCTGAAAGGTTACTGAGAGCGGGCCAATCGTTGATGGTCACGAACAGCAACGCCTTTAGGTCAAATTCCTCATGTTTGTGCTCATCCCACGCACGTACACCGTTTCCATTCCACAGCTGTAAAAGTTCTTCAACTAATGGCCTTAGGTACACATCAATGTCGTTGCCGGGTTGCTTAGGGCCTTGGATGAGAACTGGCATCATAATGAACTTCCGCTTCATGCACATCCAAGGAGGAAGGTTATACATACATAGAGTCACGGGCCAGGTGCTGTGATTGCTGCTCTGCTCCCCGAAAGGATTAATGCCATCCGCGCTTAAAGCAAACCATACGTTCCTTGGGTCCTTTGCAAACTCCTCCCAGTACTTTCTCTCGATTTTTCTCCACTGTGACCGGTCAGCGGGTGCTCTCAACTTCCCGTCTTTCTTACGGTCCTCACTGTGCCATCGCATCAACTTGGCATGCTCTCTGTTTCTAAACAAACGTTTCAACCGTGGTATTATAGGAGCATACCACATCACCTTCGCAGGAACCCTCTTCCTGGCGGGCTCGCCATCAACATCACCAGGGTCATCTCGTCTGATCTTATACCGCAATGCACCGCATACCGGGCATGCGTTCAGATCCTTGTATGCACCGCGGTAGAGGATGCAGTCATTAGGGCATGCATGTATCTTCTGCACCTCCAATCCTAGAGGGCATACGACCTTCTTTGCTGCGTATGTACTGTCGGGCAATTCGTTATCCTTCGGAAGCTTCTTCTTCAATATTTTCAGTAGCTTCTCAAATCCTTTGTCAGCCACAGCATTCTCTGCCTTCCACTGCAGCAATTCCAGTACGGTACCGAGCTTTGTGTTGCCATCTTCGCAATTGGGGTACAACCCTTTTTTGTGATCCTTTAACATGCGATCGAACTTCAGCTTCTCCTTTTGACTTTCGCATTGTGTCCTTGCATCGACAATGACCCGGCGAAGATCATCATTTGGTTCCTCTTGATCTTCAGCAGCTTCACCCGTTGCAGCATCATTCGGCACATCGTCTGGTTCCTCTTGATCTTCACCAGCTCCCCCCATTGCAGCATCACCGTATTCAGAGGGCACATAGTTGTCATCGTACTCTTCTTCTTCGCCGTCTTCCATCATAGCCCCTATTTCTCCGTGCCTCGTCCAAACATTATAGTGTGGCATGAAACCCTTGTAAAGTAGGTGGGAGTGAAGGATTTTCCGGTTAGAGTAAGACATCGTATTCACACATTTAGTGCATGGACAACACATAAAACCATTCTGCTTGTTTGCCTCAGCCGCATTTAGAAACTCACGCACGCCCTTAATGTACTCGGAGGTGTGTCTGTCACCGTAAATCCATTGCCGGTTCATCTGCGTGCATTTATATATAATTAAGTGTGTCAAAAACCATTACAGAACATCATAAATAGATAATTAAGTGACCAAATGGATAAAAGTTCACCATCACATTAAAACCAAAGTAGATACATATATAGTTCTCATCTAACAACATATAGCTCTCCATACACATCGAAACTATGTAAAACATTTCAACGCGAAAACAAATGCTATCATAATCGCAACCAAGGTAACAATTGATCCAACGGCATAATGATACCAAGCCTCGGTATGAATGGCATATTTTCTAATCTTTTTAATCTTCAACCGCATTGCATCCATCTTGATCTTGTGATCATCGACGACATCCGCAACATGCAACTCCAATATCATCTTCTCGTCCACAATTTTTTTTATTTTTTCCTTCAAGAATTTGTTTTCTTCTTCAACTAAATTTAACCTCTCGACAATAGGGTCCATCTTGATCTTGTGATCATCGATAACTTCCGCAACATGCAACTCCAATTCCATCTTCTCCTCCTCCATTTTTTCCAATTTTTTCTTTAACTAAATGTTTTCCTCTTCAACTAAATTTAACCTCTCCACAAGAGGGTCGGTTGGAATTTCCGGTTCAACTACCTCCTAGACATAATAAAACATCTATGCATGTCAGGTTGGTCGGCATAACTATCATAAGCACTAAAACAAATAGTTATAAATTAAAGATAATATACCACATCCGAATCGTAGACCGGACGAGGGCCCACGTGGGCGGATATCAAAACCATCGCACTATATAATAACAAGCAATAATAAACGTAAGAAAATTAGACAAATATCTATCTAAAGCAATAATAAAAGTAAGAAAAGAATGGACATAACAAGAGGCTCACCACGGTGGTGCCGGTGACGAGATCGGCGGGGGCGATCGACGGCGGCGAAGACGGGGACGGGACGTGACGGACCGCTAAACCTAGACAAATCTCGGAGAAAATAGAGCTTCGAGAGGAGAAAAGCTTAACTAGTGTGGCTCGGGCATTCCACCGAACACGTTGTGTGCATAGGAGGTGAGCTAGAGCACCACTAACCCCTCTCCCCCTCGGCCAGAAAAAAAAAACAGAGCAGTGAGCTCTGCTCTTGAGTGAGGGGGTATATATAGGCAACTCACTGGTCCCGGTTGGTGCTACAAACCGGGACTAAAGGGGTGCCTTTGGTCCCGGTTCATAACACCAACCGGGACCAATAGTGGTGGGCCAGGAGCAAGAGCCATTGGTCCCGGTTTTTAGCTTCAACCGGGACCAATAGGTCCAGACGAACCGGGACCAATGGCCCACGTGGCCCGGCCGGCCCCCTGGGCTCACGAACCGGGTCCAGTACCCCCATTGGTCCCGGTTCTGGATTGAACCGGGGCTAATGGGCTGGACCAATGCCCTGTTTTCTACTAGTGCTACGTGAAGATTTCCTAGGAGAATTAGCCGTACGTACGCACGCCAAGATTCCCTCTTGAGGGCTTTATCTTTAGAGCTGGGCATTGGCAAGAGTGACCGGTGGAAGATGGTGGTGTTGGTGTCAAGGTTTATGTGGCAACGATGGCGAAGGCGAGTGATGTCGGAGGCGTGGCAATGGTTTCGGTAGTCGGCACTTCTCCGACGTGTCCGTGCGATTACCTCAGAGTGTTTTGTCGCCGTGAAGTCGGAGCTGCGGCTGCGGGGCCACGGTTGCAAAGATGACAGGCAGCAAGTGGTCTGTTCGGTGGTCTTTCACGGCGCCTACCTGCCATGTGTGGTCCTCCTTCAGAGCTTTCCATCTGAGTCGGAGCTGCTCTACCGTTGATGCAGGTGATTGGGTCTGGCATAAGTCTTATTGGGTTTCTGCACAGCCTCTATGGTGAGGGTTGGGTCAAGGTTGTCCTCGGCGAAGTTGGAGTCGGTTGCTCCAAGACCAGGGATGGCGATGACACCTGTTGGGGAGAAGTGATGACGATAACGCTGGAGAGTATCTAGATGAGGTCCTCTTTGTTGAGGTGTGTGTGGGTTATTTTGTGTGTGCCGCCCAACGGGTTGTAACAGTTTTAGCCTGGTTTTCCGTTAATTAACCAGTCAAATTGAATCCAAGCAAATTTCCGTCGGAGTGTGTCAAAATAGCTTCCTCGCTGATGAAACATTCTCTCTTGCCTGTGTGTACGTAAGAGTGCTGACATCAGTCCTACGTACGTATCTCCCTCGTGTGAATGTGATTAAATCTTGTTTAGTTGACTAGTGAAGGGCATGTTGGCTTAGCTTATTATTTCTTGCCAGCTGCTAACGCGGGATGCCCGCTGCGCCTCCACGTTTCTGCTTCCTTCCGTCGCACGAAACCTCGACACATATATATGATGTGCCATCTTCAGAGAGAGCTAGTAGCAACCAAGATTGATCGACTCCCCAGAGAGAGCTAGTGCTAGAAGCAAAGAAGTTCGAGTCCCCGGAGTGCCGGTCAACCATCGACGGCCAAGCCACCGCCCCGACCATGAGCGACACCGTTGTAATCACCGTCCGCAAGGTAAGCACCTCCTTAAATCTTCCGTCGAGCCCATGATATACAATTCTATGTTCACCGGTTAATCCTCGTGATGGTTGTCACTTGGCAGCAGGCAGCCGCTCCGCCCGCAGACGCGGTTGAGAGCGTGATGTTCACGTACAGATTCATGGAGGACCAGCCCACAGTCTTTACCGACGTGCAGGGAAGTGAGGCTGAGCCGTGCGCCGGCGTCAGCGCATGCACCAGCAACAACACGGTAGACAGTGCAGTCAGTGCGCCATGGACAGACGAGGGACGGACCACCGACGACTGTGTGCGCAGCACCGATCGAGAAGTCCTGCTGTACGATGGCGACGGCAGCGGCCATACCGCCGACGTGTGCCAAGAAGCCCAGCTTATGGCCGGTAGCTCAGTTATCTACCTCAATGACGAAGGCCCAGTCGAGCGGATTCTTCGGTGGGTTGCTTGTATATGCAGGGGCAGGGACCATGCCGTCTATGCGTGCCCTGAAGCGCAACTCATGGCCGACTGTCCTGTCATTCACCTCAATGACGAAGGCCCCATTGGGTGGCTCCTCCGGTGATCCATCTGCTGTTACGTGCCTTAGAGGAGATGACCTGTTAAACTTGAGGTCTTGAGGTTGAGCAAATCCTCGTGTCTCACGAGGTTCTGGCTTCCCAATATCATGAGTTAATAATACTACTCTCTCTCCTTCTGAGACATATACGTAAACATTATTCATTTTCTTTGATATTTTTGGCATTGCTGCTTCATTTGTGCTTTCTGTATTTGGTTCATTTGTGCTTTGAGCTTGTAAGATTTCTCTCGGATCTACTCTTTTCTAGTTTAGTGGAGATGAATTTCATTTTGTAGTCATCATTTTCAAACATGCAAAACATGAAACTAAACCGAAACGAACTGATGGAAGTCTTCATTTTCAGCAAAGCAAAACTCTCTTCAATTTCCGGTCCAGCAAGAATAGGACAAACCTTTAGTTCATGTATGCAACAAAAAGCAGACGTCACATGAAAACAAAAACCTGATAAACATTTTTTGTGCATCAGCCCCTGAGCTTGGTAAAGACTACCAAAAACCGGGATCCATGTCACAGATCTGTCAAGTCCAGAGGAGCCGGAAAAAAAGACGTGCCAATTAGATCACACTGCGTTCTTCACATTCCTTCCTTACATGCATGCGGGCGTATTAATGATCCCGGTTAATAAAAAAAGTTGGCTTGTAAAGTACTCTCTCCGTCCCAAAATTCTTGTATGCAATTTTTCTAAATACGGATGTATTTAGTCACGTTTTAGTGTTAGATACTTTTTTATCTAGACAAATCTAAGACAAGAATTTTTAGGACGGAGGGAGTGGTCATTAATTTTTATCATGGTACCTGTAATCTGAGTTTGTGACCTTGTATAAGGGAATGGAGGTAGTACAACAACTTGTGAGGTGAGAATGATTTAGCCCAAGAACTCGCAAAAGAAAACGAGCTAGTCTAAAAGTAATCGATCCAGTTCAAATTATTCGTAATTACCCTAGTGCTTACTCGTGGAACGCCACAGTAGAAAAAGGGAAGATACCCACGGCAAGTGTTTTTTCCGATAAACCAATGGAATTCATATAAATTTACATGCTCCTACTACTATCCCCAATTCCCCCTTTCCCCCTGAATCCCTAATCTCCCTCTCTTCTATGATTGCCACCGGCAGCAGGACGATCGCCAGAGAGGCATGGGCCAAGATCACCTCCGTAGTGTACCATAACACAAACCATTTCTTGTAGGTCAATGAGCTCTTCACTCAATCTCCTCTATTTAGGTGATGTACTCCCTCCGTCTCAAAATTCTTGTCTTGGATTTGTCTAAATAAGGATGTATCTAGTCACGTTTTAGTGTTAGATACTTTCCTATCTAGATGAATATAAGACAAGAATTTTGAGACGGAGGGAGTATTATATTCGTGAGCCCGGCAAGTTAGACTTTTTTTTGGAGAATGGCGTGTTGATGGATATTGATAATGGTCTGCCGTGATTTGGGTCGACTTCAATGTGATCGAAAACAAGCACTAGTAGGAAAGAAACTTGGCCAACTTACATGTGCTTCATCATACACATGTATATGCATTAATTATTTAGGTGTTATCAGTGGTAGTAGCAGGGATGGCAGCGTAGCATAATGTGTAAACGGTCCAGGTCAAGGGGCCGGGTTCAAATAGGGCGACTATGTCGCCATCATTCACTTGATAATTTAGCGTGTTTCGGCCTCAGCTTGCTTAGTGGCTCGAACTCAAATTAAAACTCTGAAGCTTTGGGAGGTACATGTTTCTGCTTTAGCGTACGCAAGAGTGTTGATGGCATCCATATGTTGGGCGGCCGCCAGCATCAACGGCCGGCCACACTACCGTCGCCATCATCGTTATGAATTTTCACCACGAGAGCTCTTGTAACATACGAGGACAGAATAAGAGTACGCACCAACGTGACATCATAGGTCACTTAGTATATATTATTTAATTTAAGTAATATATACTAAGTGGTCATTCCTTGTTTAAAATATACTCCCTCGGTTCATAAATATAAGTCTTTGCAAAGATTTCACTATAGACTACATACGAAACAAAATGAGTGAATCTACACTCTAAAATGCATCTACATACGTCGGTGTGCGGTCCATAGTGAAATCTCTACAAAGACTTATATTTAAGAACGGAGTGAGTATGACAGAGTTTAAAATATATGCTTCCCTGTTTCGTCCACACCTACAACGTTGCCGAGTCGTCATCCGATCATGTGTTACACGATGGCGTGCTGCTGATGCTTTGATCATGCCAACAGTGGCACTGCCATAGTCCACTCCGTGTTTAATAAGGCTGGTTGGCTTGTTGAATGAGTGCTACGTCGACCCTAACGCGTCCACGGCGCTTCTGCTTCCTTCGCTCGCACGAAACCCCAACACATATCATTCTTTCTCCTCCTATATACAGTATATATATATACTACCCCATCGATCGTGAGAGAGAGGCAGCTTGCTAGGCCATGGGGGCTCATCCCGGACTGCGGCGGCAGCTGGAGTCCCCGGACTGCCGCCGGTCAACCATCTACGGCCAAACTACTGCCCCGACCTTACTCATCACCGTCGTGGTCGACAGCGCTTTCCGTGCCAGGAGCAGCGTCCAATGGCATGGCTTCTGCCAGGTACGCAGCCAGGGCCGGCCCTGGGGTATGGCCGCTGGGGCAACGGCCTAGGGCCCAGGCGAGGGAGGGGCCCATGATGTATTACATATATATATTATAGCCCAGCAAAATATAAATAATAAAAAATACAAAAAAAAAAGAAACGAGATTGGCTAGGCCCATCAGATAGCTAGCGCGTGACTCACGCCAGATCGGCTGCTCCTTTTCCTTGGTCTCGTCAGTTCGTCGACGGACCGTCGGCATGCTCGCTCGGCGCCTCCCTGCCTCGCCCTCGCCTGAGTCGCCTCAGCCGCCGCTGGTTGTTGCCGCTGCACTCGCCGCACCCGCATGGCCGTCCGGCATCCGGCAAGACGGCACCACGGGCAATACATATACATCCAGATTTCGGCAAGTCGGCTGTCCACCAGACCACTACTTGGCCGATTGCTAGTCTGCAACGAGTCTATCCCGTGATCCCGTCGCCGGCCGTGAGGGCACCATAGTAGCAATACGTTTGAACGTTTTCCATGTTCCTGATCCATCTCCCCAAACCCTAATTTGAGAATTTTAGTAGTTTATTTTATTCTTCATTTAGTATGTACGTATTCAACTATCCATCCATGATCCAACCTCCAATTTTAGTATGCACGAAATTTTGAAGTTTTAAATTTTAATGTAGAATTTTCTAATTCAATCTTTCAAAAAAATTTGTCATTCAATGTACATGCCTAGGGTTCCAATCTTTCGATGTATAAATTCCTACTCCCTCCGTTCCAAAATAGATGACCCAACTTTGTACTAACTTTAGTAAAGTTAGTACAAAGTTGGGTCATCTATTTTGGAACGAGGGGAGTAATTCTTTGTATCCTCTTTTCTTCATAATTTTAGGACATTAGCCTGCCATGCTGCCTAAGAAGAAGCAATTATCGGGTGCTGAAAAAAGGAGAAAAAGGAAAGAAAGTGATAGAAAATTCAACCACTGAAGGGTTATTTGAATAACTATTTACATCGTGAGGAAATGTTGATGTCAGTGAAAAACAAGGGCAAGAAACTAATCCCGACCATGAAAATTGAGATGTTGAGGTCAATGAAGATGGTGCAAGTACAGGGGAGGAAATAAATTTTGATTCTTACTTGAGGTAATCATGTCATGTTAGTTTCATTTCACTATCTTTTTAGTATTATTGTTACCGATCGAGTCAGTTCGAATTTGGTTATTATTGTTGTCGATGGAGTCAGTCGAATTATTATAGTCAAATTTTAAACTAATGATGTGTGATTCAAATTACTCTTAACAAGTTATATATATATATATATATATATATATATATATATATATATATATATATGTTTATGTATCACACACACGCATAGTTATATATATATGTATTAAGATATAGGGGCCCATGTCGTCGAGTTCGCCTAGGGCCTCCGAAAACACAGGGCCGGCCCTGTACGCAGCACACCCATCCCAATCTTCTGATATCCAATGTTTTGTATTGTCCACCGATTAATCCTCTTGGTGGTTGGCAGGGGCCAACGACGGGCACGTCGCCGGCGGACGGTATCGACATCGTGACGTCGACGTACTACTACTATGTGGCTGATCGTGCGTGCTCTGAATGAGACTGCGCTGAAAAGTCCACTAGAGTGCAAGGAGGCGAGGCTAGACCAACCGCCGGAGGTTGCACCCGCCATGAAACAAACAATCATGTACCTCGAATTTATTCTAACAAGTGGTATCATGAGCAAGGTTACGGGAAGGTTGTTTTATGTTGATCCAGCGGAAGACCATTGTTGAGCTCGTTGCGGAGTTGCTTACCGCGTTCGACTTATTGGATGGGATCTCGACGAGATCGGAAAGCATCAAGCAGTGGTTGCAGGAGCGACTCGGACCGGAAGCGCCAGGAGCCATGCAGCGATGGAAGTCCAAGACGTGGACGCGCACGTGAGGGCCAGCTGGGCTAGCCTTGCCGACCAAGTCGGGCGCGGGCGTGCGGCACAGGGACTCCAAAGGCGTTCGGCTGGAGTAAGGCGTGACGACACGGTCCGGCGCGTTGCATGCAGACCAAGTTGTACGAGATTTGTTTTGGAATAAAAGGGACCGAGTCCCAGGAGGAAACGTCCTCGTGTCCTGGCCGGAGTGCTGGCCGTGCAAACGCACGTTAAAAGGCAGCCGCAGGGATACAAAAAAATAGAAACAGATCCAATCGGGAGAAGAGAAAATCCATCGTGGTGGTAGGCATCCATCGGAAGCAAGGGCAGAGGCGAAACAATCGCTAGCATCCAAGAGCTGAGCCAAGACAGGAGCACTTCACGTGAAGACCAACTAGCTAGATTGCTAGCTAGTAGTAGACAGAGGTTCTGTTCTTGTACTTGGGGATCACGGGAAGACTGCTCGGTTATTTATTTTTTCGCAGGGTCAGCCGTACAAAGAACCATGGCGCCATCGGGTACCAGGTTTGAGGTGGAGAAGTTCAACGGAACTGGAAGCTTTGGGTTATGGCAGACAAGGGTGAAAGATTTGTTGGCACAACAGGGATGCTTGAAGGCATTGTTGCAGGAAGCCAAGCCAGCTAAGATGGAGGCGGATGACTGGGAGGAGTTACAGTTGAAAGCAGCCGGGACTATACGGCTCTGTCTGTCGGACCAGGTTATTTATCATGTGATGGATGAGAATTCACCGAAGAAGATCTGGGAGAAGCTGGAAAGTCAGTTTATGTCCAAGACTGCGACGACCAAGGTGTATCTGAAGCAAAAGTTGTATGGGATGAAGATGCAGGAGGGGTCAGATCTTGTGGAGTATATGAGCGCCTTTAATCAAGTCGTGACGGATCTAGCACGCTTGGGTGCGACGGTTGACGACGAGGATAGGGCAATTCTGCTTCTTTGTTCATTGCCATCATCCTATGACCATTTGATTACTACTTTGACGCACGGCAAGGAGACCGTCAAGAATGAGGATATTACTGCGGCATTGCTATCTTATGATATGAGAAAGAAGAACGCGGTGGAAGTCTCTCATGGTGAAGGTTTGCTAGTCAAAGGTGAAGAGTGGCGGAAGGGATATGAGGCAGGGAAGAACAAGAAAAAGAAAAAGAATATACAGTGTCACAAGTGTAAGCAGCGGGGACATATGAGAAAGGACTGTCCAGAACTCAATGGTGGGGCAAGTGCTAATAAGGCAACTCATGGTGATGACTCAGATAGCAGTAGTGATGTTCTCATAGTATCAGACAGACGGTCAACCAAAAGTGAAGCGTGGATGTTGGATTCAGCTTGCTCTTTTCATGCGACACCCAACAGGGAGTGGTTCTCTTCGTACAAGTCTGGCGAGTTTGGTTTAGCCTATGTGGGCGATGACACAGGTTATCGTGTTGCTGGAGTAGGTGACATCAAAATCAAGATGTTTGACGGAGTTGAGCGGATGCTTCGGGGAGTCAGGCATGTGCCAGGGCTAAGGAGGAATCTAATTTCGCTTGGTGTTCTTCATGATGGTGGTATGGTATTCCGTTGTGATCGGGATAGGAAGACCATGAGAATCATGGAAGATGAGGTGACTGTGATGATTGGAGAGAGGATGGCTTCGCATCTTTACAAGTTGCAAGGAAGCACTATTGCAGGTGGAGTCACGGAGACTGAAGTTGCAGGAGTAGCAGCGGGGTCTCACGGCGGCGGCGGGTCTGGGGCAGACTCGTCGAGTAGCTCTCGGTAAGCTACGAAGAAGACAACACAAGTCCGGAGTACATGGAAGTTTGACACATGAACAAATTCAAGATGGTGGAGAATATTCGCCAAGGTGGAGTTTGTTGGGTTTGTGTCGAATATAGTGTACGAGTTGGGTTACGTTTGGACTTGGTGTTGTAGTGTGGGTAGGATACTTGTGGTGTCGGAGTTGGACACGTTGTACCCTTGGCCTCTTATATATGAGGAGGCACCCCACGTTGTAACCCATGACGGCTAGATAGCGACAGGCACGCAAGGGGGAGCCGGCGGCATGTGCCGGCGCCCGGGTGGCCGGTGTTGCGGTATCTCGGGGAGGAGCGCCCGTAGTCATTGCCCCGGGGAGTAGGCGAGTTCGCCGAACCTCGTTAACAAATCTCGGTGTCGTCATTGTGCTGTGATTGCTTGTTCCTCGATGGATCGACTGTGTACCTCGAATTTATTCTAACATTGAGGTTGAGCAAATCCTCGTCTCTCACGAGGTTCTGGCTTCCCAATATCATGAGTTAATAATACTACTCTCTCTCCTTCTGAGACATATACGTAAACATTATTCATTTTCTTTGATATTTTTGGCATTGCTGCTTCATTTGTGCTTTCTGTATTTGGTTCATTTGTGCTTTGAGCTTGTAAGATTTCTCTCGGATCTACTCTTTTCTAGTTTAGTGGAGATGAATTTCATTTTGTAGTCATCATTTTCAAACATGCAAAACATGAAACTAAACCGAAACGAACTGATGGAAGTCTTCATTTTCAGCAAAGCAAAACTCTCTTCAATTTCCGGTCCAGCAAGAATAGGACAAACCTTTAGTTCATGTCTGCAACAAAAAGCAGACGTCACATGAAAAAAATCTGATAAACATTTTCTGTGCATCAGCCCCTGAGCTTGGCAAAGACGACCAAAAATCGGGATCCATGTCACAGATCTGTCAAGTCCAGAGGAGCCGGAAAAAAAGATGTGTCAACTAGACCACACTGCGTTCTTCACATTCCTTCCTTACATGCATGCGGGCGTATTAATGATCCCGGTTAATAAAAAAGTTGGCTTGTAAAGTACTCTCTCCGTTCCAAAATTCTTGAATTTAATTTGTCTAAATACGGATGTATTTAGTCACGTTTTAGTGTTAGATACTTCCTTATCTATACAAATCTAAGACAAGAATTTTAGGACGGAGAGAGTGGTCATTAATTTTTACCATGATACCTGTAATCTGAGTTTGTGACCTTGTATAAGGGAATGGAGGTAGTACATCAACATGTGAGGTGAGAATGATTTAGCCCAAGAACTCGCAAAAGAAAACGAGCTAGTCTAGAAGTAATCGATCCAGTTCAAATTGTTCGTAATTACCCTAGTGCTTACTCGTGGAACGCCACAGTAGAAAAAGGGAAGATACCCACGGCAAGTGTTTTTTCCGATAAACCAATGGAATTCATATAAATTTACATGCTCCTACTACTATCCCCAATTCCCCCTTTCCCCCTGAATCCCTAATCTCCCTCTCTTCTATGATTGCCACCGGCAGCAGGACGATCGCCAGAGAGGCATGGGCCAAGATCACCTCCGTAGTGTACCATAACACAAACCATTTCTTGTAGGTCAATGAGCTCTTCACTCAATCTCCTCTATTTAGGTGATGTACTCCCTCCGTCTCAAAATTCTTGTCTTGGATTTGTCTAAATAAGGATGTATCTAGTCACGTTTTAGTGTTAGATACTTTCCTATCTAGATGAATATAAGACAAGAATTTTGAGACGGAGGGAGTATTATATTCGTGAGCCCGGCAAGTTAGACTTTTTTTTGGAGAATGGCGTGTTGATGGATATTGATAATGGTCTGCCGTGATTTGGGTCGACTTCAATGTGATCGAAAACAAGCACTAGTAGGAAAGAAACTTGGCCAACTTACATGTGCTTCATCATACACATGTATATGCATTAATTAATACTAGCTAACTGGTGTTATCAGTGGTAGTACCAGGGATGGCAGCGTAGCATGCGTGTTCCTGCGTAATGTGTAAACGGTCCAGGTCAAGGGGCCGGGTTCAAATAGGGCGACTATGTCGCCATCATTCACTTGATAATTTAGCGTGTTTCGGCCTCAGCTTGCTTAGTGGCTCGAACTCAAAATAAAACTCTGAAGCTTCGGGAGGTACATGTTTAATAAGGCAGGTTGGCTTGTTAAATGAGTGCTACGTCGACCCTAATGCGTCCACGGCGCTTCTGCTTCCTTCGCTCGCACGAAACCCCAACACATATCATTCTACTCCTATATACAGTATATACTACCCCATCGGTCGTGAGAGAGAGGCAGCTAGCTAGGCCATGGGGGCTCATCCCGGGCTGCGGCGGCAGCTAGCACCAAAGCAGCTGGAGTCCCCGGACTGCCGCCGGTCAACCATCGACGGCCAAACTACCGCCCCGACCTTACTCATCACCGTCGTGGTCGACAGCGCTTTGCGTGCCAAGAGCAGCGTCCAACGGCATGGCTTCTGCCAGGTACGCAGGAACACCCCTCCCAATCTTCTGATATCAAATGTTTTGTATTGTCCACCGATTAATCCTCTTGGTGGTTGGCAGGGGCCAACGACGGGCACGTCGCCGGCGGACGGTATCGACGCCGTGACGTCAACGTACTACTACTATGTGGCTGATCGTGCGCGCTCTGAACGGGACTGCGCTGAAAAGTTCACCGGAGGAGGCGAGGCTAGACCAACCGCCGGAGGTTGCACCCGCCATGAAACAAACAATCATGTACATCCTTCTGGGCAGGGGCCATATGCGTGCCCCGAAGCGCAACTCATGGCCAAATGTCCTGTCATTCGCCTCAATGAAGATAGCGCGGTCGAGCGGATCCTCCGGTGGTCTGCCGCGACATTGGAGGCCGCAGCCTCATGGGTTGCTGGTATATGCGGGGGCAGGGACCATTTTGTCTATGCGTGCCCTGAATCGCAACTCATGGCAGATGGGTTGGGTGGCTAGGCATGCACCGTGTAATCGAAATGTTTGGTATAACTACCTACATTCTCTCTTTTATGAGGAATATACTATAATCAAAATGTTTGGAAAAGCTACATATTGGTTTTCTCTCTTTCAGCCCAGACGTGTGGCTGCAACTCTGGCGCATTCGCGGGCAGGGTCACCGGGGCACACCTGGGAGGAAAGAGGAGGGGAAGAGGGCTGAGGAGCGAGCGCGTGGCAAAGGCGAAGTTCCTGGGCATGGTGCAGTGTCAAGGGTGCGAGGGAACGGACGAGCAGGAGGGTCCCAATGCACAAAGCGCGTGTTTGTGCATGCCCGGCGCGTAGTCACCGCGTGAACGCGACGTTGACATGCGCTCTGGTCCGCCAGACCTTGTCTGCTCGAATGGGCATTTACCATAGAGGGCTAAGTGTCAAAGGAACAAGCACAGGGAACCTTGAGGTGACTCAAGATAGCTCGAAGACAAATCAACAACAAAGTGTTTGTACTGGGCTGGGGGAGATACAACAGGGAATCTGACATTGGTGGGACAGGCAGAAGAGCTAGTTTATCGAAGATCGGGATGATGTGGCTGGCCCCACCGTCACCGACGGAGATGGACATAGGATGATATGGACGTGCACGACGCCATTGATGGAGCAGGCAGAAGAGGTAGTTCGCCGAAGATGAGGATGATGTGGTTGGCCCCACTGTCACCGACGGAGATGGACTAGGATGATATGGACGTACGTAGTGTCATCAATCGAGGCACGGCAATGCGAAAGAGGTAGTTCGGACATGGCGGAGTGGGTAGACGGTACGATAGCACTGCCAACCGCTGGTGACGAGAGATGGTGGTTCGGTCGACATGCGGGGGTGGAGGAGGAGGAAGAGGAAGGAGCAATCCTCCTCTTACGTGCTTGTGTTGTATCCAGACAATATTTCCCCTTGCCGATGAGTTCAACCCAAATGCTCGTAATATTTATATTTTGAATAAAACAAACTAAACCAGGAAAAAAAAGAAAGTAGCCTAACTGTGTTTGAATAGAAAAGGTTTAAAATGTGTTAGCTAATTATGGTCATGACCAAGTAGTAGCAGGAGGTCCATTACGTACCTCAGTGCAAAAGAAAAGAAAAATATAATAGATTTTTTTTTGAGATAAAGGAAAAAAATCTCAGTTGACCTGGACATTCAATCCGGTGCCCGTTCTTATCTGCATCCAGGCCCGCAATAGGATAGAATAGAACCGGTCCATCCAACAATAAGTCCGCAAGCCGCCCAAGCATGCATGTTGGCAACATGTGGACCGGATAGTGGCCCATTGCTGCAGCCAGTTGGGCCTGCAGACCGTAGACGCACGCATGGATATTCATGGCCTCTACGTATAGGGTAGATAGGGTTTTCTTCTCCCGGGGCGACTGCGTCGCCGCCGTCGAGTCTTCACCTTCCCTCGTCCGATCTGCTCTGGTGGCTGGACTAGGGCGGCTCGGGGCAACCTGAACTGCCCGGCCAGGGCTATCCCTGAGGAGCGATCGAGAGATAGGGTCAGCTTTCATAGCCCGATCGAATTAACTCGGGCTAGGGTTCAAGATGGCTACGCAGGGGAAAACGGCGGCTGAATCGTCGGGATCTACTACTGCGGCAGAAGTTGAGCAAATGATGGCGGAGTTAGGTCTGCGGGAAGAGGACCTTGACGATGTCGTCTTCGATAAGAAAGAGGCGCCACCAGAGGCTGCCCGATGGATGGCGGTATGTCGTGTTCACATTGACAAACCTTACAGCCAATATTGGTTCTTCAAGAACATGCGATCTGCGAGGGATCTTGCTCATGAGGTCAAGTTCCGTCCATTGGAAGAGAATCTGTACACGCTGCAGTTCTTCTGTCTTGGGGACTGGGAGCGAGTTATGAACGAGGGGCCGTGGAACTTCAGAGGAAACGCTGTCATCCTCACCCCCTATGATGGTATAACAAAACCAACAATGGTAAACCTGGATACCATCAACATCTGGATTCAGATCCACGATGTTCCTGACTTGTATGCACACCTGGTAACTCCGTTGGCAGCAAATGTGGGGGAGGTCCTCTTTGCGGAAACAATGACCCAAGATTTTGCTGGAAATTTCTATCGGGTTTGGGTCAAGATCAATGTCAACAAGCCATTGAAAAATGCAGTTTCCATGATCCGTGATTCAAAGAGGCAGATCTACAGGGTGAAGTACGAGCGCCTTCCGGATTGGTGTGCGGTTTGTGGTCATCTGGGTCATGTTTACAAGGAACATGGTGATGGCATCCACCCCCCGTCGGCGTTGCACTATAAAGATCTGAGAGCCACCTGGACCATGCGTGTGGGTGCTGGTCCTGGAGGAGGAAGAGGACGCGGACGCAGAGGTGGAAGGCGAGGCGGTAGGTCGGATGGCCGCAGCGGCGAGGCGAAGACTCAGTACAGAGGTGAACAATTCCCTGCCCATGTCGAGGATGACACTGATGCACTTATGGGCGAGGCTGATGCCAACCGCAAAAGAGCCAGCGAACAGCATATGATAGTCTCTGGAACGTCTTCTGGAGTGAAAGAAACACTAGCTCTACCAGCTCCAGAAGTACCTACAAGCCCATCCTCTAAACAGGACCCGAAGAGATCTCGAGTGACGACGGACAGGAACAACTCCAAAAAGGGTGTAGGCCCTGAGAAATACACTGATGCAAAATCGGCGACCTCCCGCGTGGAGGATCGCCGGGCACAATGAATCTCTTATGCTGGAATTGTCGTGGTGCGGGCAAAGCTGCGACAATTCGTGAGCTTCGTGATCTAACAAAGCAATTTGCCCCGGCCGTGCTATGCATAGTGGAAACACAGATTTCGAAGGCACGTGTCGAGAGTTTGGCTGATACTTTAGGTTTTTCAAATTCTTATGCTGTTAGTAGTTCGGGCCGTAGTGGCCGCCTAGGACTGTTTTGGAATGATGCAATAAAGATTGAAGTTTTTGGTTATTCCGAGTATCATATCGATGCTATTGTCTCATCCTCTAGCTGGGAGGACTGGAGACTTACTTGTGTATATGGTGAAGCTCAGGTGGGAGAGAGATATAGAACTTGGGATACTATGAAGTCCCTTGTAACAGCTAGCAGTCTACCTTGGTTATGCATAGGCGATTTTAACGAAGTACTGCACCATCATGAACATGTTGGAGCGGGACAAAGGAGAAACACTCAAATAGCAGGCTTTAGGGAAGCTCTGGACGTGTGTGCTCTTGCGGATATAGGGTACCAGGGGAAACCTTGGACCTTCGAGAAGAAAATTACAGGGGGAGCTTATTGCCGGGTTCGTCTTGATCGGGCAGTGGTGAGTGCGGAATGGATGGCCCTGTTCCCTCATGCAAAATTGTCCCACGAGACGGGCGTATCATCTGACCACTGCCCCATCCGCCTTCAACTGGAGCCCAGAGAGAATGTTGTTGCAGGTAAGAAACCTTTCAGATACGAGCTCTATTGGGAACGCCATACAGATTTCAAAGACTCCCTCATAGGTATGTGGACAGAAGGAGCGGGAGCCCAGTCGGTGCATGACCTGAACAAGAAGCTAGTGGACCTGTCAGCTTCGCTCACTCAGTGGAGTGGAGCCACTATAGGCCAAGTCTCAAAGCAGATTAAAGTCATGAAGAGGGAACTGGAAAAACTGCAGAATGACCCTCAGAGAACTGCCCCTTCACATGCAGAGTTAAAAACTATAGAGAGGCTAGTGGAGCTTTATCATATGGAAGAGATCCTAATGAGGCAGCGTTCGCGAGTTGATTGGCTGACGGACGGGGATAAAAACACGAAGTATTTCCAACGGCATGCAAGTATGAGGCGGGGGAAAAATTTGATTAAAGCACTTCAAAGGAATGATGGTTCTATGACCCAAGATACGAACGAAATGGCAGTAATGACGAACAACTTCTACCAAAATCTGTTTACGTCCGAAGGCACATCGGGCATGAGGGATGTCCTCGATTCTGTTCCAGCAAAGGTTACACCTGACATGAACGCCATGTTAACCTCTCCTTTCAAGGAGGAGGAGATAAAGCGAGCTCTTTTCCAGATGTTTCCAGCGAAGGCACCAGGGCCGGACGGATATCCTGCCCACCTTTTCCAAAGGCACTGGGAGATATGCGGCAACGAAGTAACTAATGTTGTTCTTCGTATATTGCGGGGAGAAGAGAGTCCAGAGATGATCAACGAAACTATCCTTGTCCTCATTCCTAAGGTAAAGGATCCCACCTTGCTAAGTCAATTCAGGCCCATAAGTCTTTGTAACGTATTGTACAAAATTGCCTCGAAAGTCCTTTCAAATAGGCTGAAACAAATCTTACCTGACATTATATCCGAGGAGCAGTCGGCCTTTGTTCCAGGGAGGCTTATAACTGACAATATCATTACCGCTTATGAATGTCTGCATTTTATGAAGAGAAACAAGGCTCAACGCAACCGTTTTTGTGCTGTTAAAATGGATATGATGAAGGCATATGATAGAGTTGAATGGGAATACTTGGAGGCGATAATGTTGAAACTAGGCTTTGCTCCAACATGGGTTTCTTTGATTATGAGGATGGTGAACTCAGTAACATTTACAGTGCTCTTTAATGGTGGTAAGTTGGAAAGTTTTAAGGCATCTAGGGGAATCCGTCAGGGTGATCCCATTTCTCCATACCTATTTTTGCTTGCAGCGGAGGGCCTTTCGTGCCTTTTAAAAACAACCAATGAATCATCGCACCTCAGTGGAATACGAGTGTCCTCATCGGCTCCGCCGGTTAGCCACTTGTTATTTGCGGATGATAGCCTGCTGTTTGTAAAAGCTAGTGTTGATGGAGCAAATGAGCTATCCTCTTTGATGGAGGTTTATTGCAATGCATCTGGGCAAAGGATCAACCTATCAAAGTCTACAGTATATTTCAGCAAGGGGTGTCCAAACAATCTCAAAGCAGAGGTAAAGCATACTTTGAATATCACAAATGAAACTTTATCTGACAGATATCTTGGCATGCCCACTGATGTTGGGAATAGCAAAAATGGAGCCTTTAAGTTCCATAAGGATCGGGTTTGGAGCAAAGTAAAAGGTTGGATGGAAAAGATACTCTCTTCTGGAGGGAAGGAAGTTCTAATAAAGTCAGTGGCACAGGCAGTACCAGTTTTCTCTATGTCTTGTTTTAAACTCCCACGGGGGCTTTGTGAACATATTAACTCACTCATCCGGAAGTTTTGGTGGGGAAGTAAGGAGGGAAAGAGAAAGGCTAGCTGGGTTTCTTGGAGCATGATGACAAGAGATAAGCAGTGCGGGGGCTTAGGTTTCCGTGATATTGAGCTATTTAACCTTGCACTCTTAGCAAGAAAAGCATGGAGGATAATGATGGAACCAAACTCCTTAAGTGCACGTATTCTCAAATCAAAGTATTTCCCTACATGTGACTTCCTTCAAGCTGAGTTGGGCTCGGCCCCGTCACAAGTATGGCGATCTATATTGGATGGGCGTGACACGCTCACCCAAGGACTGGTGCGGAGGATAGGAGATGGGCAGACTACACTCATATGGCAGCAGAATTGGGTACCTAGGCCGCACAATATGCGTCCAATAATGAGTAAAGTCCCAACCCCCCCCCCCCAGCTTGTTAGTGACCTCATCCTTCCAGGGGCGGAATGGGACAGGGAAGCCATCGAAGAAATCTTCATACCTACTGATGCAATTGCCATACAATCGATCCCTCTCTGTACAATTCATATGGATGACTTCTGGTCGTGGGTGCATGAGAAAAACGGGCTATTCTCAGTCCGTTCGGCATACCGGATGCTAGTGGCTACAAAACTACGACGTGAAGCCTGGCTGGAGGGCAGGTCAGACTCATCTAACGATGAGGGCGAGCAGAAATCCTGGTCAAAGCTGTGGAAGATAGAGGTTCCATCAAAGATTAAAATCTTCTTGTGGAGACTAGCCCAATAATCAATCCCAACAGCAGATCTCCTCCACCATAGACATATGTCTACGGTCTCTTCCTGCGGCCTGTGTGGGGCGGAAGACTCTTGGCAACATTCCCTGCTGCACTGCACGGTGGCGAGATGTGTTTGGGCCCTCCAAAATCCTGACCTTGTGAATGCTGTTAACAATATCAGGCAATCGGATGCTAAAAGGTGGGTTTTTGAACTCATGGAAGTTCTCCCGTCCAAGGAGTTTAATCAGGTATTGATCAGTTTATGGGCCATATGGCACTCTAGGCGGAAAGCTCTCCATGAAAGTATCTTTCAAAGTCCACATGCAACACATAGTTTCATCATGAAATATTTGCATGAGCTTGAAGAGTGCAAACCGAAGAAATCTCCAATGGTGCATACTTCAACAGCGACCCGGGTAAAACGCAAGTGGATTGCACCGCCGAGCGGGATGGCAAAGATCAGAGTTGATGGGGCTGTTGCCAGGTCACTGAATGAAGGTACTTTTAGCGCCGTCTGCAGGAATTCTGAAGGCATCTACATGGGGTCGTCGGCCATCAGATGTCATGGAGTTACAGACCCGGCCACCCTCGAAGCGCTTGCCTGCAGAGAGGCCCTTGCACTGGCACAAGACCTTGCATTATCGCATATCATCATAGCTTCTGATTGCCAGGGGGTGGTTCACGACATTGGCCAGGGTAATGGAGGAATGTACGCTAGCATCGTCAAGGAAATTAAGGCTACTTCAACACAATTTCAGCACTGCACCTTCATCTTCGAAGGTCGTGAGACTAATCAAGAGGCACATAGCCTTGCCAAGCATGCTTTTGGACTCGGCTTAGGACGCCATGTGTGGTTCCTAAACCCTCCAAATTTAAGTTGTATCCCCATGAACATTTTAGTTGAATAAAGCAAGTATGTTTGGACTAAAAAAAAACAAAAAAACGTATAGGGTAGATGTTTAGAGCATCTCCAGCCGTTTGGTCCCCGGGACGCCCAAATAGCGTCGCCTGGGGGTGACCCGACGAAAACCGCGTCTTGGGGGCGTTTTCCCTCAGTCGTCGACCCCCACGGCGCTTTTTTTTCAACCCCCAACCGCCGCGCACTTCTCCTATCCGGGCCCGCTGGTCGGCGTCCCATTGCCCCTAGCGCACCCCTCGCTCACCTCCTTCCTCGCCAACGCCGCCGGCAAGTTGAAAATGATACATAATAAATAATTCACCGTAGCAAATCCTGGTAAAAGAAAAGATCAACTACTCGTTGTTTTCCGGCTCCGACTCGGTAATGTCCTCCTCCGACGTCTGCAAGTAGGCGTCATCATACCGCTCGTCCTCGGAGTTCCAGGACAACGCTTCTCCTAGCTTCATGTTTAGTTGAGCGGCCTGCTTCCGCGCACGCTTGTTCTCCCGATAGGCGGCTCGCTCCTTCCTCCTCGCCTCCCTCTCCGTCCTCCGTTGCTTGTAAAACTGGCGCTCTTTGACGATGTCCTGCAGGAATAGTTCGCGCCACTCCGCCATGGCTTCCACGTCCATCTCCGCGATGGCTAGGCGACACTGTCGCCTCCGGTTGTCACAACGATCCTCGTCGATGAAAAGCCGCGGGAGATGCGCGAGATCCTGCGCGCGCTGGCTCGTCGACACGTCGGGAAAATTCATATCCCAACGAGGCCGCCGGAGGCGCCACACCGCCGCGTCGTACGCGCGGGCCGCCTCCTCTGCGGTGTCGAAGGTGCCGAGACTGAGCCGTTTCTCGCCGAATGAGATTTCGGAGGAGAAGACGCCGGAGCGGCTCTCGCGGACTCTGCGGAAATCAGCAGCGCCCAGGCGGCGCATCGACATGGTGGCGCAGTGGCGAGAAAGAGAGGAGGCGGTGGAGAGGAGAGGAGACGAGAGGGGAAGTGTGAAGGAAATATGCCCTAGAGGCAATAATAACGATGTTATTTGTATTTCCTTATATCATGATTGTATTAACCGGAAACTTAGTACATGTGTGAATACATAGACAAAATAGTGTGTCCCTACTATACCTCTACTAGACTAGCTCATTGATCAAAGATGGCTATGTTTCCTAGCCATAGACATGAGTTATCGTTTGATCAATGGGATCACATCATTAGGAGAATGATGTGATGGACTAGACCCATCCGTTCGCTTAGCACTATGATCGTTTAGTTTTTACTGCTATTGCTTTCTTCATGACTTATACATGTTCCTATGACTATGAGATTATGCAACTCCCGAATTGTAATGCCCAGGATGGGACTATACCTCCTACGTGTCGAGGCACGACTTAAAGGTATAAGCCCATCCTAGAATGATCTCAAGTTTGGTATCTTTGCACGACTCATGTAAAAGAGGGATTAAATTGCAAAAGGAGATAGTTGTCTTACACTCGCCACTTCACACAATACATTACATAAGCAATCATCATTCAAAAAAACATCACAACCCGACTACGGGCGAAGATCAAAAGAAAGATACCAAAACAACATAAGCCACAGGTCAGGATCGAATCCTAGTAGAAACCACGACTGATCGTCGAAACGTCACAAACAAACAGCCACGATCTTCATCGGACTCCCGGGTGAAGAACTGATCCAACTCCTGCAACGAACTCGGCTGAACCTGCATCTGGTGTGGTGAAGTAACTGTGAGCCACAGAGGACTCAGCAATCCCGTTCCCGGGTAACATGACTATTTAAGCCTTGGGTGAGGACAAGGCTGAAGAAAGAACAGGAGGTGAAGGAACAACAAGAGTCTGCAGCAGCAACTAGCACTAACTTACGTAATAGAGAGCGAGAAGAGAAGTGCCTCGGTCGAGAGATGATCACGAAGTGATCCTAGCTAAAGCCGGTCAAACATAACCCCACCGTGTTCAACTCCCGAATCCCTATTCGGAAATTGACAGTCACGGTACACACGCTGGTAGTGTATTGAAACATTGTGTCAAGTTATCTACAACCGGATATTAACAAGCTCCCATCTGCCACATAACCGCGGGCACGGCTTTCGAAAGTTCAAACCCTGCAGGGGTGTTCCAACTTGACCCATTACAAGCCCACGATCCGCGGAGTCGCAACTCCAAAGTGGGAAGACCCGAGTATTCTCGGAATCCCGTGCTCAAGTTAAACCGAACTAAGGTAAGGCTAATCCAGCAAATCCTCCTGGCGTGTCGACACCCTGATAGGTAGCCGCGCGTATCTAGTCTCAGGACATGACCGGATGAGACATCCTACGGGTTTTTACCAGACCTCAAGTTTCCTTGAGGTGGCCCCACAGTCCGCTCGTTTCGGACCAACACTCATGAGGAGCACTGGCCCGGGGGGTTGAATTAAAATAAAAAGGGATAGCTAGTCCACATGCAAGTTTAATTAGTTATTAGGCAAATAGTACCAATGTTGGGATTTGCTGGAAAAGACTTAGCACTTAGCGGTTTATCAAGGGGGTCCCATACACCCCAACCGTGTTAGGAACGCATAATCAAGGAACATAACACCGGTTTATACGGTTCCTAACGGCATGAGTGGAACAAATCACCAAGCAAAAGGCTTAGCCTTCCACCCTTGCCAATATATAGATGATTTCATTTAAGCATTTATATAGTGTGATATAACCCAACCAAACTTCAACATGAAGCAAGCATCTTCAATCTTCACCTGCAAGTAGCAATGCTATAAGAGGGGCTGAGCGAAGCGTACTTAGCCAATCAACGGTTTGCATAGGTAGGTTGGTTAAACATGGCAATTGGTTACAAGTAGGAGGCTGACAAGAAGAACATGGGCATCGAGGCAAAACTATAGAGCGGAACTACTAGCAATAGGCAAAGATAGTAATGGTATCCGGGTTCGGTCATCTTGCCTGGGATTCCACAAGTGAGAAGAACGGATCCATGAAGTAGACGGAGCAACAAAGACGAGAGGATCCTCACAACTCCGGAACGAAACCGAAGCTAACAAGAGAAGCAACCGGAAAGAAAACAAACAACACGATAAACACACAAGCATAAACATGGCATACGATGCACAAACAAGTATGATGCATGTCCGGTTTAAATATGCATGGCATGGCAAAGTGCACAAACAAAACTACAAGTTAAGTGGAGCTCAATATGCAACGAGTTGCATATTGACGAACACCACAATTAATTATTTAGTTGACTCTCGTTAATTAACAAGACAAGATTAAGTGATATTAACATGGCAAGAGGTGAAGCATAATAAAACTACACTAACTAGGCAATTTAAATGAGGCCGGAAATAACAACAACATCATATCCGGAAAATCCCCATGAGCATGTTTAATAATTATAAGCAACAACAATTCACACATATAAGGTTGTTAACATGATGCGGATGACATGATCAAGTTTATGCAATTATTAAAGGTTAACAAGAAGATGATATGAAGCATCGTCACCGTGGTGGAACGAAAGGGTGCCACGGCAACGAACCGAAAATGATGCAACGCATCACATCGGTTCCGGTAACTCGTTGAGAGACCGCTGCAAAAGGAAAGAAGGCGTGAGCGAGTCAAACGAGATGATGGGGTGATCCCGTTACCGGGTTCCCACGAGTCGGTGGCGAGGCAACCGAGGAACATGAAAAAAGGTCGGAACGGGCACGATGCACACAAGGGAAGCATTTCATACAACCACAACAAGCATCCACGGGTCATCGTCTCGGGTTATACCTTCGAAACACTCGTTTCGGGGCGGTTCGAGATCGTAGTGGAAGGAGTCGTTCACGTGTCCGAAGAGGAAGAAGTCGTTCACATAGCGGTAGTGGAAGTAGATGTTCTCGTAGATGTACATGTCGACGGTAGACGTTCGGGCGACGGTAGGGGTACTTGGTGCGTCTCCGAGATGGTAGTTGTTCACGTTTCCGTAGCCGTTCGGTCGTCGTGGTACTTGTTACTTCGCGATCGTAGGGGTACTTGACACGCCACCGTGTAGTCGTACTCGAGGCTCGTAGCGGTCATGTCACGTGTCGTGGAACTTGTTGCGTCGGGTCTTGGCGACGGTAGTTGTTCGGGCCCAAAAGTAGTAATACTTGCTGCTCCATGATTATCTGAGATTAACATTAACAGCAACAAAACAGCAAAAAAAAGGATAAAGGCTGCTCGGGACGACGATCTGGAAAAAAGGACGGGGCCTTCGCGGTCTTGCTGGAGGTGAGGCAGCAGCAGCATGGCACGGGTGATCCGGGCCGAAGGGGCTGCATGAGGGGGCTCCTCCCCTCGCGAGGTGGCGCAGGGGCCTTGCTGGAGGAAACAACCGAGGAACAGGGGCGGTGGAGAAAGGCGCTCGGGCGCTGCTGCCTTGAATCGCGCGGAGGCGGGGCGCGGCTTCGCGGCACTGGGACTCGGCGCGTCGAAGCTGGGGATGGAGGGGCGACGAGCCGGCGCACTCTGGCGACGGAAGTGGAGCACGGAGGGAGGCGTGGCGAGGCGGCAGGGCCTCTGGCCGCGGCGAGGACGGGACGCCTCGAGGCAGGGGCGTTGTGCTTGGGGCGCCGGGCTTCGCCTGGCTGGAAGGTGCAGAGTTCGGGGCGGACGGGCGATGGAGGGCGCGTCCAGGCGCTGCTGGCCGGTCGGAGACGAGGGCCTGGCCGGCGGGGCCGTTGCCCGCGCGGAGGAGGCCGCGGGCCTTTGGTTGCTGGCGAAGGAGGAGCAGAGCTCCTGGCCGGCGGAGGGAGGACGAGGCCGGGCGGAATTGGAGGGGCGCGCAGGCTGCGGGACGACGGTTCCGGGCGTCGAGGGAAAGGGGCGCGGCCTGCTCCTGGCGCGCGACGGAGGAGGCTGCACGGCGCTGCAGTGCTTCCTGGCGCGGAGAGGCAGGGAACGAGGCGACCTGGCGGGGCGGTCCTGGGGCTCGAGGCCATGGCGCTCGGGCTCCAGGCGAAGAGAGAGGAACGAGGGACGGCCCAGGGCGGCGCCGGCCTTGGAGCGCGGAGGAGAAGGGTGCGAGGGAGAAAGGCGCTGCGGGGG
>LR738709.1:19867491-19928077 GCA_902687465.1 Secale cereale
GGAAGGAAGCGGGGCTCGAGGGAGAGGGGGAGATGTGCGAGGGAAACGTGCGGGCGAGGGAATTGTCTGGCGGCGCTTGGTAGGAGGAGGAGAGAGCGATGAGGAGTTGGGGTCGGCTGCTAGGGTTGGATGGGGAGTTGGGCCAAATGGGCCTGAGGCCTGGGAGGAGAGGTGAGGGCGCTGGGAGGAAGAGATGGGCCAGGAGGCTGAGGAGAAGAGCAGGTGCGGCTGGCCCTGCAGCCTAGCTCTTTCTCTAATTCTTTAGCAGTAAAAAAAATAGAGAGAGAGCTAAAAAAAAAGAAAGGAGGCCACGAACAAGGAATAAAATATGGAACAATTTTGAAAGGCTTTATGGAATACTTCCGACCCCACAAAAATAGTTCCAACAACAATAGGGAAAAACAAACTAAAATAATTAGTTTGCCTTAAAGGAGTTTAAAAAAGAGTCTAGATTTTGGAGGAGCCTCGAAACAACGGAAAAGAATTACAGGGAGGGTTTTGAAGGTGTAACTTGAATTAAAGAAGCATGGGGAATATTTGCAAGTGTGTTGCGGGTAATTCCAAAGACTGGAATATTTAATATAGCTCCCTAAATATTGGGAGGCTTTTATATGTTATAAAGAGAAGTCACCTTCCCTCGATTTAAATGGACCGAAGGTCCACACGATTTATTTAGGTTGAGATGCAAAGATAAATATGACATGATGGCATGATGACATGATGCAATGCAAAAATAATAACACAAGCACAAAATAAACACACGGGCAACCCGGAACATCTGGAATCTTCGGGCATCTTCTGGAATCTTCTGGGACGTCGGTCTCGGGCGTCACACGAATACCGTAGGAACACCTTGTGTGCTATCAAACGTCACAACGTAACTGGGTGATCATAAAGATGCTCTACAGGTGTCTCCGAAAGTGTTCGTGGTGTTGGCATAGATCAAGACTAGGATTTGTCACTCCGAGTGTCGGAGAGGTATCTCTGGGCCCTCTCGGTAATACACATCATAATAAGCCTTGCAAGCAAATGAATAATGAGTTAGTCACGAGATGATGTATTACGGAACAAGTAAAGAGACTTTCCGGTAACGAGATTGAACTAGGTATAAAGATACCGACGATCGAATCTCGGGCAAGTAACATACCGATGACAAAAGGAACAACGTATGTTGTTATGCGGTTTGACCGATAAAGATCTTCGTAGAATATGTAGGAGCCAATATGAGCATCCAGTTTCCGCTATTGGTTATTGACCGGAGATAAGTCTTGTTCATGTCTACATAGTTCTCGAACCCGTAGGGTCCGCACGCTTAACGTTTGATGACGATCGGTATTATGAGTTTATGAGTTTTGATGTATCGAAGGTAGTTCGCGGTCCCTTATGAGATCACGGACATGAAGAGGAGTCTCGGAATGTCCGAGACGTAAAGATTGATATATAGGACGACTATATTCGGACATCGGAAGTGTTCCGTAATGTTTCGGAATTAACCGGAGTACCGGGAGGGTTCCCGGAACCCCTGGGGAAGCTGTGGGCCTTAATGGGCCGTAGGAGAAAGAGGGAAGGAGGGCCAGGGCTAGGCCGCGCGCCCCCCACCCCTTGGTCCGAATTGGACAAGGAAAGGAGGGGGGGCCGGCGCCCCTTTCCTTCTCCTTCTCCCTCTCCTTCCTTTCCCCCTTCTCCCTTTTGGTAGTTCCTACTAGGAATAGGATTGCAATCCTATTCCTAGTAGGATTGCTCCTCCTAGGCGCGCCAATGGGGGCCGGCCTGCCTCCCCCCTTGCTCCTTTATATACGGGGGCAAGGGGCACCCAAACACACACAAGTTGAATTGTTTTAGCAGTGTGCGGTGCCCCCCTCCACAGAAACACACCTCGGTCATAATGTCGCAGTGCTTAGGCGAAGCCCTGCGCCGGTAACTTCATCATATGTGTCACCACGACGTCGTGCTGACGAAACTCTCCCGTGAAGCTCAACTGGATCAAGATCTCGTGGGACGTCATCAAGCTGAACGTGTGCTGAACGTGGAGGTGACGTACGTTCGGTGCTTGATCGGTTGGATCGCGAAGAAGTTCGACTACATCAACCGCGTCACTTGACGCTTCCGCTCCCGGTCTACGAGGGTACATAGACACAGTCTCCCCCTCGTTGCTATGCATCTAGTAGGTAGATCTTGCGTGATCGTAGGAAAATTTTGAAAATACTACGTTCCCCAACAGTGGCATCATGAGCCAGGTCTATGCGTAGATGATATGCATGAGTAGAACACAATGAGTTGTGGGCGATACTAGTCATACTGCTTACCATCATGTCATACTTTGCTTCGGCGGTATTGTGAGATGAAGCGGCTCGGACCGACATTACGCGTACGCTTACGCGAGACTAGTTTCACCGTTATGAGCACTCGTTGCTTAAAGGTGACTGGCGTGTGTCTGTCTCTCTCACTTTAGCTGAATCAAGTGTGGCTACGCCCGGTCCTTGTGAAGGTTAAAACAACACATACTTGACGAAACTTCGTTTTTTGTATACGTAGGTAAGAACGGTTCTTGCTAAGCCCGTAGCAGCCACATAAAACTTGTAACAACAAAGTAGAGGACGTCTAACTTGTTGTTGCAGGGCATGTTGTGATGTGATATGGTCAAGACATGATGAGATATACGGTTTTGTATGAGATGATCATGTTTTGTAAAGTTATCGGCAACTGGCAGGAGCCATATGATTGTCTCTTTATTGTATGAAATGCAATCGCCATGTAATTGCTTTACTTTATCACTAAGCGGTAGCGATAGTCGTAGAAGCAATAGTTGGCGAGACGACAACGATACTACGATGGAGATCAAGGTGTCGCGCCGGTGATGAAGGTGATCATGAAGGTGCTTTGGAGATGGAGATCAAAAGCACAAGATGATGATGGTCATATCATGTCACATATTTTGTTGCATGTGATGTTTATCTTATTATGCTTCTTATTTTTCTTAGTACGACGGTAGCATTATAAGATGACCCCTTACAAAATTTCAAGGTATAAGTGTTCTCCCTTAGTATGCATCGTTGCGAAAGTTTGTCGTGCCGAGACACCACGTGATGATCGGGTGTGATAAGCCCTACGTTCAAATAAAACGGGTGTAAGCCAGTTTTGCACATGCAGAATACTCGGGTTAAACTTGACGAGCCTAGCATATGCAGATATGGCCTCGGAACACTGGAGACCGAAAGGTCGAGCGTGAATCATATAGTAGATATGATCAACATAAGATGTTCACCATTGAAACTACTCCATCTCACGTGATGATCGGACATGGTTTAGTTTATTTGGATCACGTGATCATTTAGATGACCGGAGGGATGTCTATCTAAGTGGGAATTCTTTAATTAATATGATTAATTGAACTTTAATTTATCATGAACTTAGTCCTGATAGTTTTTGCATATCTATGTTGTTGTAGATCAATGGCCCGTGCTACCGTTCCTTTGAATTTTAATGCATTCCTAGAGAAAGCTAAGTTGAAAGATGATGGTAGCAATTACACGGACTGGGTCCGTAACTTGAGGATTATCCTCATTGCTGCACAAAAGAATTATTTCCTTGAAGCACCGCTAGGTGACAAGCCCCTTCCCGCCAATGTAGACGCTTTGAACGTCTGGCAGACGCGGTCTGATGACTACACGATAGTTCAGCGTGCCATGCTTTACGGCTTAGAACCGGGACTTCAACGACATTTTAAACGTCATGGACCATATGAGATGTTCCAGGAGTTGAAGTTAATATTTCAAGCAAATGCCCGGATTGAGACATATGAGATTTCCAATAAGTTCTACAGCTGCAAGATGGAGGAGAATAGTCCTATCAGAGAACACTTGCTCAGAATGTCTGGATACTACAATCATATGACTCAACTTGGTTGCAAAGTTGACGAGGATAGTGTTATTGATAGAGTTCTTCAATCACTGCCACCAAGCTATAAAGGCTTCGTGATTAACTATAATATGCAAGGGATGCAGAAAACAATTCCCGAGCTCTTCGCTATGCTCAAAGCTACGGAGGTAGAAATCAAAAAGGAGCATCAAGTGTTGATGGTTAACAAGACCACTAGTTTCAAGAAAAGGGCAAAGGAAAGAAGGGGAACTTCAAGAAGAATAGCAAGACAGTTGCTACTCCCGCAAAGAAACCCAATTCTGGAGCCAAGCCTGAAACTGAGTGTTTCTACTGCAAAGGGACTGGACACTGGAAGCGAAACTGCCCCAAGTATTTGGCGGATAAGAAGGATGGCAAGGTGAACAAAGGTATATGTGATATACATGTTATTGATGTGTACCTTACTAATGCTCGTAGTAGTACCTAGTGATACGTCCAAAACGTATCTATAATTTCTGCTTGCTCCATTTCTCTTTTGTGTGATATTGTTATGATATTTATGCACTTCCATACACTTTTGATCATATTTGGACTAACCTATTAACTCAGTGCACCACAGTGCCAGTTCCTGTTTACTACTGTTTTTCTATTTCAGGTTTCCCCCATATTAAAAGTGCCCAAAAAATTCCGGGAAAAATACAGGAAAAATCAGCGTACAGGAAGCTTCGAGAAAAACCAAAGCAGGGCCAGAGGGGAGCCAGGGGTGGCCCAGGCGGCCACCCGGCGCGGCCCCACCCCTGGCCGCGCCGGGGGGCGCCTGGGGCCCCCTCTCCGCCTCTGGTGACCCCCCTTCGCATATATATTCCTCGCATTCCGAAATCCTCGAGGACGGAACCCTTTTTCGCGATCTCGCCTCTGTTCCGCCGCCGGCGCGCTTCCAAGATCGGGAGCATCGGGAGAACTCTTCCCGGCACCCTGCCGGAGGGGAGAACCACCACCGGGAGCTTCTCCACCACCATGGACGCTTCCCGGATGAGTCGTGAGTAGTCCACCTTGGACCATGGGTCCATGACCAGTAGCTATGTGATGTTCTCCTCCCCTCTTTGTTCTTCATGGTTTAGACCTCGTGATCTGCCCTACATGATCGAGACACATATGTAATCTTTATGCTGTTGCTCTGCTGAGTTTGCTGGGATCCGATGGATTATGAGATTATGTTCAGATTGTGTGTGAGTAATATATTTGGTTCACCTCTTTTATATTTATGTTCTTGAGTAATTCTTGCATGTTCTCCGTTGCTGTTTATTGCTTTGGCCGAGTAGTAGGTAGTAACTCCAAGAGGGAACGTTATGCTTGATTGTGGGTTCATGCCCCTTGATGACTAGTTTGAGTGACAGAAACATGAGTCTAGGGGATGTGCTGTTGCCACAAGGGGGAAAACAATGGTGCTTGTACTTGCGAGTGCAAGGATTGTTTACTTTGCGCAAAGTTCTTTTAATGCAGTTCTCTGTTGCTTTGAGTCTACACTTTGGGTGGGATTCGCAACTTAATACCAGCGAGATGTTTTGGATAGATATCTCAAGCTGGATGATTAGTAGTAGATGCAGATGGATTTCGGTCTACTTGCCTTGGCGTACCGCCCATGCTTTTGAGCCTCTACCTTTCCTTGCAGCATAGTTAGCATTGGTTTGCGCACATAATCCTATCAATTGCCCAGCTGTAATTTGTTTACCTCGCTTTGCTGTTTTATCGTCTTTTGGGAGAGAGACATCACTAGTGAACATCATGGGACCCCGGTCCATATTACCACCATTGATCACACCCGCTATTTACTTCCTGTTCTTATTTCCTAGTTGCAGTCATACCTATCATTATTATCTCTTGTGTTTGATCCTTTGTAAACGACAAGGCCGGAGGGATTGACAACCTCTGTGTACTCGTTGGGAGCAAAGTTATTTGTATCTGTGTGCAGGTCCTGTCAACCGCTAAGTTTCTGGCGCTGTTGACACCTTCTTGTCGACCCTCGGAGTCTCACGGGATTCGATCCTTGGTATCTTTGCCAAGGGAAACTTGCTGCTACGGTACATCTCAAACCTTCCACTTGGGGTAACCAATGAGGGGCGAGAATCCATCAAGCAAAGTTTCTGGCGCCGTTGACGGGGACTCCACTATTCAAGATACGGGAGTTGCACACTATCTTTTATCTTTGCTTTTTAGTCTTGTTAGTTTACCTTTCAGTTTTTGCTTTAGTGTCCCTTACCAAAAATCACAAAAATAGTTATCTTGCTTGCTGCTGCTATGGGTTCCACCGAGAACACCAAGTTGTGTGACTTCATTAGTCATAACAACGATGAATTTATCTGCACGCCTATTACTACACCTGCCACTCCAGCACCTTCTTATGAGATTAAACCTGCTTTACTGAACCTAGTTATGAAAGATCAATTCTCCGGTGTTGGAGATGATGCTACTTTGCACTTAAATAATTTTGTTGAGCTCTGTGATATGCAAAAGTACCAAGAAATAGATGGTGATATTGTTAAGCTTAAGCTTTTTCCTTTCTCCTTGAGAGGAGGAGCTAAAATCTGGTTTCAATCCTTGCCTAGGAATAGTATAGATTCTTGGGACAAGTGCAAGGATGCCTTTATTGGGAAGTACTATCCCCCTGCTAAAATTATCCAATTAAGGAGTAACATAATGAATTTTAAACAATTGGATAATGAACACGTTGCCCAAGCTTGGGAACGCATGAAATCTCTTGTCAAGAACTGCCCTGCTCATGGTTTGACTACTTGGATGGTTATCCAAACTTTTTATGCAGGCTTGAACTTTACCTCGCGGAACTTGTTGGATTCGGCCGCGGGAGGAACCTTTATGTCAACTACACTTGGTGCTGCCACGAGGCTTCTCGATGAGATGATGACCAATTATTCCCAATGGCACACCGAACGCGCTCCAACAGGTAGGAAGGTAAACTCTGTCGAGGAGATTTCCTCCCTAAATGAAAAAGTTGACTTGATCATGTCTCTACTTTCCAAGCAATCTTCTATTGATCCTCATGATGTCCCTTTAAATTCTTTGATTGCTCAAGATCAAGTAGATGTGAACTTTATCTCTAGAAACAATTTCAATAACAAAGCTTATAGGAGTAATTTTGGTAGCAACCCTAGACCGTTCCCCTCTAATTCCTATGGGAACAACAATACTTATCCTAGCACCAAGAACTCCACTTCTGAACCAGAGATTATGCTTAAAGACTTCATCACTACCCAAAAGGCCTTCAATAAGAGTGTAGAAGAAAAACTAGACAAACTAGATAATCTCTCTTCGAAGGTAGACAATTTAGCCCATGAGATAGAGTTGCTTAAAATTAGAACTTCTCCTCTTGAGGAGAGGAAGATCACTCCTATGAATGCTATTCAAGTGCAAATTAATGAAAACATTAGGATGATGGCTAAACTTAAAGAGAGATGGGCTAGAGAAAAGAAGGAAGAAGATAGAATTAAGAGCCTTCCTACCCACCACATTGTTGCTACTATCCAAGTTGTTGAGGATATCCAAACTCTTAGCACCCAATGCACTCCTAGTCCGATTGGACCTATTAATGGTGATGCTATGACCTCAACCGTAGAAACTCCTATGACCATAGAAGCTACCAAACAAGTGAGCCTAAAGGACACCACTACCACTTTACTTGATAGTAGTGACCTTGATTTTGATAATTGCACCCTTTCTAAAGTTATTGGTTTTCTTCACAATATGTCTAGAGATCCCCACACTAGCACACTTAATCTTGCCTTCACGGAGCATATCACTAATGCTCTTATCAAAGCTAGGGAGGAGAAGCTTAGGGTAGAAGCCTCCATACCTAGAAAGCTAGAAGATAGTTGGGATCCTATGATTAAAATTAAGTTGAATAACTTCTCTTGCTATGCTTTATGTGATGTTGGAGCTAGTACCTCCGTTATGCCCAAAAGAATATATGATATGTTTAAATTGAAATCTTTTGATCCTTGTTCTTTTGGTGTTCGTCTTATTGATTCTTCCGTAAAGAAACCTTTGGGGAAGATCGACGATGTTCTTATCATTGTCAATGCCAATTATGTTCCCGTTGATTTTACTATTATGGATATTGAATGTGAACCTTCATGTCCAATTATTTTGGGACGTCCTTTTCTTCTCACCGTTGGTGCTATCATTGACATGAAAGAGGGGAATATAAAATTCCAATTCCCTCTCAAGAAAGGAATGGAACACTTCCCTAGAAAGAAGATTAAGTTGCCTTTTGAGTCCGTTATACGGGCTAGCTATTCTTTTACTCTTGATGAAACTTGATCCTCTCTTTTTGCATCATGCCTAGCTTAAAGGCATAAAAGAAAGCGCTATTGGGAGGCAGCCCACAACGAATTAGGTTTTATTTTTTCTTTTGTTGTGTCTTGATGTTTGTTACTACAGTAGCATCATCATTGTATCTTTTCTTTTCAGCTTTGTGCCAAGTTTAGCCTCCGATTGCAAGAAAGTTCAAAAGTTGTGACGTGCTGTCCAGAAAACAGATTCTGTCCTTGGACAGAAAAATTCGTATAAAATCACCGGATCATCGTTTTGATCTGAATTTTTTCGACAGCGTGCTCTACACAATTGGCTTTCGGGCGTCTGTTCTGATTTTTTTGATTTGAGTTGCAGAAGTGCCCCGAAAAAATTATTTACTACCTGCTGGTCTGTTTTTCACAGATTCTGTCCTGTTTTGTCTTTTCTTCGTTTTGCAAACCTTGAGCTTGCTTTTTCTTTGCAAAAACCTTTTGGCAATCTTGAGAAACAGTAGCTCTTCAAGATTATCCTTATTTCCAGTAGGGAAAAGTTATTTTATTGTGGGTACTAACCTCGCTAATCAGATTATGATGAGTTATGTATGAAGGGAGTTTTCAAGTGTGCGAGGGAAGATGATAAAAGAAGATTCAGGAGGGTCAAACGCTCAAGCTTGGGGATGCCCCCGTGCACCCCCAAGAAATATTCAAGAAGACTCAAGCGTCTAAGCTTGGGGATGCCCCCATGCATCCCCTTCTCCATCAATAATTATCAGTTCGTCTTTCGTTCCACTATAATTATCACTTCATGTGTTATGTGCTATGCTTGGAGCGTCTTGCTCTTAGTTTCCTTTTTAGTTTTCTTTAGCGTTGCTTGCTGTTCATAACAAGTTAGAACCCAGCTTTCTTTGTGTGGGAGAGAAACACGCTCCACTTCAACCTAGAACACAACATAGGATTTTCATGCTTATCTTTGCTGTGTGTGTTCTTTGTCTTTCCATAGCTGCTGTCATGTTTAGCTCTTAGTTTTCATGCTTTTCTTTTTAAAGAGCTTTTGTTTAGTTGGTTGTTGAACTCTCTTGAGTTTTCATGTTTATCTTGTTAAGAGAGTTTGCCTGTTGCACTGAGTTGTGTGCCTTAACTTAAAGTAGGTAACTGAGGTTGCTATTTAATTTTAGTAGTAACTTGCAATAGTTTTGAGGTATTTCCATGAGTAATGTCTGAACTTTTGGTGTCAAGAGCTTTAGCCTATTAGTGATAGATGTCGTATTTTGGGCAATCCATGTTTATTTTCGAAAACCTACAAATAGTTGAGAACTTTAGCTACTAAATGGATCACTAATCTTTGGAGGGATTGAATATTAGAGTACACTCACGTACCATGAGTCGAGGATGCGTAAGGATAACCAAACCCCCATACACTCCTCCTCAGGGTACTTGTCTCTTTGTGAACCTCCTAATTAGATTGAGAGTTACCGATAATAAGTGCATGAGTTCTTCGGACTAATGTGAGTATTCGAAAGTTGACACTTCCACCTAGCCATATTTTTCTAGCCTCTTCGGTACCGTGCATTGCCCTTTCTCACCTCAAGAGTTGGCGCATACTTCGCCAGTGCATCCAAATCCTTGGCACGATACGCTCTGTCATCATAAGCCTCATTATATCCTTCCTCAAAACAGCCACCATACCTACCTATCAAGGCATTTCCATAGCCTTTCCGAGATACATTGCCATGCAACATCCATCTTCTCATGACTTGATCTTCATGTCATACATGCTTTTTGCTTGATCGATGAACCGCATGCTAGTTGGGCCTTACCCTAATCATTGCTACATGACGCGCTAGTATCATTGCATATCCTGCTACACTGGCAGAGGCATACATTTGCATACATCATGATAGTTTCATTTTCTTTATGTTGAGTACTTTTGTAAAGTGTGAAAGATCTTCTATACTTCTTGTAAATTGTAGAGTGTTGCCCCTAATGTGAGGAAAAGATCCCAAAGAGAACAAAATCAAAAGATCCCAAAGAGGACAAATGAGAGTTCAATAGAAAGAGCCATTGAGGCCACAAAAATAATAATAAAAAAAATAGAAAAAAAGAGAAAAAGAAATAAAAAGAGAGAAGGGGGCACACTACTATTCCTTTTGAGAGATCCACACTCGTACTCCATCTTATACCTTGTACTCCATAGAGATTTTCATTCATGCATATAGCTATGTGGGGACCTTCACACTATAGAACTTGGCTTGTATATTCCAATGATGAGCCTCCTCAAAAGATCTCTAGGTCTTCTTGAGCAAGCAAGTTGGATGCACCCCCACTAGTTCCATTGGAGAGCTTACCTTAGCTCATGTGTGCATCCGTTGCATGGCAATCCCTACTCCTCACATCATATCTATCATTTGGCTTTCTCTCGCCTATGATTGTCCTCATTGATGTGAGCCTTTCACACCTTTTTTGTCTTCCCCCTTCATCATTTTTCTCTCTTTGCCATCCTAAGTGTTAACTTTCTTGCTTACGCTCATCCATTGCATGAGTGCTCAAAATATCGAAAGGGAGTGGATCATTTTGACTTGTACCTGGCTGACGGTATGGGGATGAGTCAAGATAAGATTCCAAAGAAGACCAAGTGTGAAACTTTAGTAGATTAAGTTCTCAACAATACAAAAACTATGTTTTACTCTCTCTATATCCCTATCCCCTTTCTTGCACGCAAACACCATTTGGAGACATTCGAGTCACGGACAGCGAGAGCTCTTGCACATTTATGTTCTTATGTTGCTTGTTACAATGCTAATATAGACTCTTGCTTGTTATGACTTGAATTGAATTACATGCCTTGATTGCTTTACTTAAAAAGTTCTTATATGGTTGATAGCATGTCACCACAGAAATTATGCTTGTTATCATTTACCTACTCGAGGACGAGCAAGAATTAAGCTTGGGGATGTTGATACGTCCAAAACGTATCTATAATTTCTGCTTGCTCCATGCCTCTTTTGTGTGATATTGCTATGATATTTATGCACTTCTATACACTTTTGATCATATTTGGACTAACCTATTAACTCAGTGCACCACAGTGCCAGTTCCTGTTTTCTGCTGTTTTTCTATTTCATGTTTCCCCCATATCAAAAGTGCCCAAAAAATTCCGGGAAAAATACAGGAAAATTCAGCGTACAGGAAGCTTCGAGAAAAACCAAAGCAGGGCCAGAGGGGAGCCAGGGGTGGCCCAGGCGGCCACCCGGCGCGGCCCCACCCCTGGCCGCGCCAGGGGGGCGCCTGGGGCCCCATCTCCGCCTCTGGTGACCCCCCTTCGCATATATATTCCTCGCATTCTGAAACCCTCGAGGACGGAACCCTTTTTCGCGATCTCGCCTCTGTTCCGCCGCCGCCGCACTTCCAAGATCGGGAGCATCAGGAGAACTCTTCCCGGCACCCTGCCGTAGGGGAGAACCACCACCGGGAGCTTCTCCACCAGCATGGACGCTTCCCGGATCAGTCGTGAGTAGTCCACCTTGGACCATGGGTCCATGACCAGTAGCTATGTGATGTTCTCCTTCCCTCTTTGTTCTTCATGGTTTAGACCTCGTGAGCTACCCTACATGATCGAGGCACATATGTAATCTTTATGCTGTTGCTCTGCTGAGTTTGCTGGGATCCGATGGATTATAAGATTATGTTCAGATTGTGTGTGAGTAATATATTTGATTCACCTCTTTTATATTTATGTTCTTGAGTAATTCTTGCATGTTCTCCGTTGCTGTTTATTGCTTTGGCCGAGTAGTAGGTAGTAACTCCAAGAGGGAACGTTATGCTTGATTGTGGGTTCATGCCCCTTGATGACTAGTTTGAGTGACAGAAACATGAGTCTAGGGGATGTGCTGTTGCCACAAGGGGGAAAACAACGGTGCTTGTACTTGCGAGTGCAAGGATTGTTTACTTTACGCAAAGTTCTTTTAATGCAGTTGTCTGTTGCTTTGAGTCTACACTTTGGGTGGGATTCGCAACTTAATACCAGCGAGATGTTCTGGATAGATATCTCAAGGTGGATGATTAGTAGTAGATGCAGATGGATTTCGGTCTACTTGCCTTGGCGTACCGCCCATGCTTTTGAGCCTCTACCTTTCCTCGCAGCATAGTTCGCATTGGTTTGCGCACATAATCCTGTCAATTGCCCAGCTGTAATTTGTTTACCTCGCTTTACTGTTTTATCGTTGATACGTCTCAAACGTATCTACTTTTCCAAACACTTTTGATATTGTTTTGACCACATTCTTGCATCATTTGAACTAAACTAACCCGGACTGACGTTGTTTTCAGCAGAGCTGCCTGTATGGTTTTATTGTGTGCAGGAAAACGGATTTTTAGGTATCTCAGAAAAATCCACAAAAAATCACAGAAAATCCACGCACCCGAAGGAACCAGGAGCCAGAAGGGGGACCAGAGGGGGACCAGGGGGGCCCAGGCGCCCTGGTGGCGCGGCCCAGCCCCTGGCCGTGCCGGGGGGTCGCCTGGGTGGGCCCCACGCCCCCTGGTGCCCTACTTTGACTCGTATTTTTACTCGTGACGGAGAAACCCCAGATCAGAAGTTCTTTTCGCAGTTTTCGTCGCGGAGCCGCCGCCACCCTCTGTTCTTCTTCGGGAGGGCTAATCTGGACGCTGAATTGGCCTCCGGAGAGGGGAGATCGTCGCCATCGTCATCACCATCACCACTCCATCGTCCCTCCATGACTTCTCCTTCCATGTGTGAGTAATTACCCTGCTGTAGGCGAAGGGGATGGTAGGGATTGGATGAGTTAGATCATGTAATAGTTTGTCAGATCGTTGGGGCCATGTTGCCTATCATCTACTATGGTGTTTATCATCTTTGCTTCAACTTGTTATTCTTAATGCTTGACACTTAGGGCCCGAGTGCCATGATTTCAGATCTGAACCATATGTGTTTGCATGAATATATTTGTGTTCTTGATCCTATCTATGAGTTGTTTGCACCTGTTACGGTTCGGAACCGGCGATCCCAAAAGTGACAGCTTGGGACACCAAAGGGGATGGTCCGTAGTTTGAGGATTACATGTATCCATTGAGTTCATTTCTTTGTTCCGGTGCTCTTTGACAGGAGCACCTTAATCTCCATAAGTTCCTTTTGGCCCCGTTCGTAGCGGGATGGTAGGACAAAAGATGTTGTGCAAGTTCTTATTGCAAGCATGCACAACTACCTACGGGATACATGCCTAATGTTTGATATTTGCCTAGATGATCATTACTTTTCCGTGTGCCGTGCCCCAAGTTAGAATCATGATATATCTCATCCATGCAGCACCCAACCATCCATCTCCCTAGCCTACAGTGTTTTAAATCCTGCTTGTCACTAGTTGCTACTTTTGCCATTTACCTTTACTATTTACTTTTGCTGTTTACTTTTACTATCACCATCATCGCTATCATATCACTGTTACCATTTATCTTTTGTTGCAAGTAAGTATATTTCAGGTGCGGTTGAATTGACAACTCAACTGTCAAAGCTTATAAATACTCTTTGGCTCCCCGTGTGTCGAATCAATAAATTGGGTTATTCTTACCCGCGAAGACTATCTCGATCCCTTACAGTTGAGGGTTATCAAGTACCGTTTTCTGGCGCCGTTGCCGGGGAGCATAGCAATATTTACAAGTCTACTTGAAGTATCCTACCTGCTGCACTTCATCCACTATGGGTAAGAAAGGAGACCCCAAGGTTCCGATCTTACTATCTACTACAAGAAGAGGTACTGTTCTGAGCACTAGTGCTACACTTGATTCGCCTTCTGTTATGAGTAAGTTTGCCTCACCACCACCACATGATGCTCCTACTGAATCAATTACTATGTCCGATACTCTTGATGATGCTTCTACTACTGTTGATGATATTAGCTCACTTGGTTATGCTCTTGAAAAACAAATTGCTGCTGCTGCTAAAAAGTCTGGAATTGAAATTCCTGTTACTCGCTACCCTATTGGTGAAACTTATGATTATCCTGATTTGAGTAAACTCAAGGAGAGACTCCTTGATGATGATTACTATATGCTTGATGAAGATTTATGCAGGGAACTGACAGAGTTTTCTGGCTCTGACCCTGAAGTTATTAAGAAACTGTTTGAAAAACACTCTTTGAAGAACAAAACCGTTCCTGATCCTGAATTTGCTACATCTCCTATATGCATTGATGATCCTGATTATGATTTCTCTTTTGATCTTTCACTTATACCTATGGTTGAAGCTGACCCCTTTTATGGCAGAGAAAATGATGATGCTATTGCACACCTAACAAAACTCGGTGAGTTGGGTGGCCTGTTTACCACAGATGAGAAGATACAATACTTTTATATCACCAAGCTTCTTCCTTTCTCCTTGAAGGAAGGTGCTAAAGCATGGTATGATTCGCTTCCATGCGGTTCCATTAAGAGTCCTCAAGACTTAGCTCACTCTTTTGTTGATAAGTACTTTCCTGCTCACATGCAACATGCTGCTTTACAAAGAATTTATAACTTTAAACAGTTGCAGGATGAGTCCCTCCCTAAAGCTTGGGGGAGGTACTGCGGTCTGATTCGGGCTAGACCAGGACATGAAGTCCCTAAGAACGAATTAATCGATATATTCTATGCTGGTTTAACTGATGAATCCAGGTCCTATTTGGACAGTTGTGCTGGTTGTGTTTTCAGGAAAAGGACGCCGGAAGATGCAGAAGATTTGATGGGCAGAATTGCCAAAAATCATGAAGATTGGTCCGTCCCTGAACCACCTCCACCACCAAAGAAGAGGGGCATGTTTGTTCTAAGCCCCGAAGATATGCGAGAAGCAAAGAAGTCTATTAAAGAGAAAGGTATTAAAGCTGAAGATGTGAAGAATCTACCCCCTATTGAGAAGCTGTGTGAGCCTACCACTCACCCTCCTATGGTAGAGGTACACTCTCTTTTAGATTTCAACGCAAGTGACATCCCTCATGGTAAGCCTCCTGATCAATGTTTAGATGAGTTTGATAATTTTATTATGAAACAAAATCATTTTAATGAGAGGATACAAAGTCAGTTGCACGATAATTCCCTTGCTATCAAAAGTTTGCTTGATGTTCTAGGTAGAACAGTTAATGATGTTCAATGTCTTGTGCAGCATTTTCATATGGTTAAAACTCAGCTTGACCAAATTTCTAATGTGCAAAAAGATTTGCTTGCTAACAATGCCAAACAAGATAATTTGCAGGCTTTTGGGATTAAGACTCGAGGAGGAACTAGCACTCAAGATCCTCTCTATCCAGAGGGGCATCCGAAGAGAATCGAGCAAGATTCTCAAATGCAGGAAGAAGAAATTGTTGGCTCTCCAAAGAAAAAGAAGAAACATAAGGAGGCTGACAATTCTAATGATCCTATTGCAGAAGAAGAGCCAACTATTGATCCAAACAGTGTATCTATCTCCGATGCTGAGACTGAAGACGGTGCTGAACCTGAAGGTAAGGATAATGAGAAGAATGATCCGCCTGAAGTTCAAGAAGAAGAAGCACCTGACAAACGTAAGAGATACACTAAAGAAGACTTCATCGCAAGAAAACATGGGAAGGAAAGAGAACCATGGGTGCAGAAACCCATGCCCTTTCCAAGTAAGTCCATCAAATCCAAAGAAGAAGAGCATTACAATAAGTTTTGTGAGTGGATTAAACCTCTTTTTCTTCAAATTCCTTTGACTGAAGCTATTAAGTTACCTCCTTATTCAAAATATATGAAAGATATTGTCACTAATAAAAGAAAAGTTCCTAATGAAGCAATATCTACTATGCTTGCTAACTACTCTTTCAGTGGCAAGATTCCTGAGAAGCTCGGTGATCTAGGTATACCCACCATTCCTTGCTCCATAATGAATAATTATGTCAAAACTGCTTTATGTGATCTTGGAGCAGGAGTGAGTGTTATGCCTCTATCTCTTTACGAGAGGCTTTGTTTAGAGAAACTAATTCCTACAGATATCTCCCTTCAGATGGCTGACAAGTCAACCGCCGTCCCGATAGGTATTTGTGAGGATGTTCCTGTAGAAGTTGCTAATTGTTTGATTCTTACTGATTTTGTTGTGCTTGACACGCCCGAGGATGGAAGCATGTCCATTATTCTTGGTAGACCTTTTCTTAACACCGCAAGTGCTATTATTGATTGCAATAAAGGGAAAGTTACCTTCCATGTGAATGATAAAGAACACACGGTATATTTTCCAAAGAAGATCGACGGGAGGCATGGCCTCAACTCTATAGAAAATATCGAGACCGTGAAGATTGGAGAATGGGATTGTCCACTACATGTGCCTCACAAATACAAAACTATCATGGTGGGGACAATGTCCATCAAGGTAAAGGTTCAGTGATTACTTCGTGAGAGGTCAGACTTTTTGCTCAATATATCGCCTGTTTGTTGGTAAGACTTGATCAACCTTACTAGTAAACATGTTTTATATAGATAAAAAGTTGAGCTTGTTATGTTTTCATTTGTTTTTAGTTTTTGTCCTACTTGCTTTACCAAGTATTTATGTTTTGAAGCTTCACAATACTACTCACTACTTCAAGTTTTCAGAGAGTTTCGCAGCTTTTTGAACTTCGAAAAAATTTCAACAGTGAAGTTTTCAGAAAAATTCCAGAAAAATTTAAATAAAAATTTCCACGACGGGAGAGACCCAGAGGGACCTGGGGCCAGCCAGGGGGACCCACCAGTGGCCCAGGCGGCCAGGTGGCCCGGCCCAGCCCCTGGCCGCGCCCACAGGGTGCCTAGGGCCCACATGGCCCCCCTCCAGGTATGTCTTCTTCCTCCCTCTCTCTTTTTCTCCAAAAACGCGAGTTCTGCACTTGTTCTTGTGTTCTTGCTGTTCTTGGAGGCGATTCTTCGATCTCTCTCTACAGCCCATCATTTGAGCTGAGATTTTGAACAAATACTCCCTGGTATGTGACTCCTCCACCCCTCCAATTAGATTTTTGATTGATGGCTTCATTTGTGAGTATTTAGTAGTTCTTGGTGCTGTATAGATGAGCTTGCATGCATGTGTAGAAAGTTATTTTCCAAGTTTTGATGCAAGTTTATGCCTTGGGCAAGTGAGTTGAGTAGTTTTCCTTAGCTCACCTTGTTTTAATCCTCGTTTTTGTAAATTGCCAAAAATTTCAGAAATGAGTTTGTTAGGAAGGGCAAAAGGGTGGCTTGAGAAGAGGAGGCATGCACACTCCGATCGAGTTACTAGAGCCGCAGCTTCACCCTCGACTGCTAGGGTGAGCTATAATGAAGATCATGTGCCCCTGGAGTTGTTGGAAGACACAAGTCCAGCACGTGCAATGACGTTTCCATGTGATGAATTCCTTGAAGCTGCGGGAATTAAGGATGATTTTTATAATCTTTGTGCTAATGCAGGTTTGACACGGCTCGTCACGTGCCGTGTTACTCAATATCAAAAACTCACCTCCAGTTTTATTAACAGTTTTAGATATAATCCTGATTCAGGTGCTATTGAGTTTAAAATTTACAATGATCTTATCACCATGACTTTGGGAAGGTTTTGTGAAATAATAGGTGTGCCAAACGTTGGGAGGACGGCTAGGATGGCCACTTAGCCCTCCGAGCTGAAAACCGTCATTAACTCTCTCTGCAGCATGGGTACGAGGGATATTCATCGGTCGAAGATCTCCAGCATCTTATTTCCTCACCTCAGGTATTTTGCATATTATGTTGCTAGAGGGGTGTTATCTCGTGACAACACGAGAAGCATTTCTGCTCCGGATATTGCTATCCTGGCAGCAGCCCTCTCAGGGAGGTCTGATTATAATCTGGGTGCCTTAATTGCTCGACGCCTTGCTATGAACGGTAACAAGGGGGGCTTATATGGTGGCGTTTATGCCACACTTATCTTAGAACATCTTGGAGGCACCCCACACCCTGATGATAATCCTTTTACTTATTTAAGCTTTGATCTTGCTGCTATGAAAAGGCATAAGTTTGTTACCATGGCTTCTGAGCTGGATAATCTTGTTTATATCTTACGTTTCGGAACTACCGCGGAACGCGAGATCTGTCTACCTGCACCTCTTTTGTTTGATTTTTCTCGCAGGAACGGATGGTCCTTTGAAGTTGTCCAGTTCGATGAGTTCATGGTCCAGTATCAGTTTCATAACCCCATGGAGGGGGTTGTGCCCGACGAGGAGGAGCACGATGAGTTAACACCTTTCCAGGGAGATACCGCCACCGAGTTTGGTGAAGGGTCTTCCTCTGCTTGGCATACGGACCCTTCCTCGTGGGAGACTCCGAGGAGTTCGGTATACGCGCCAGCATCCTTCTACGACCCTTGGTCTCACCACCATACCCCCGGAGCAGGAGGCTCCTGGGGGCAGTAGCTGCTACCAACTTAGTCCAAAAGCCTAAGCTTGGGGGAGTACGTGCCCCTCTCACTTTTCCATTGTATTATCCGTTTTGTTCGCTTTGATCTTTTCGAAGGTTTTGCCCGTTCTTCTTTATTTCTCTCTTTGCAAAAACAACAAAAAGATTTTCTCTTTCTTTTGCTTTCGTTCAACCTTTGAAATAATCCAAAAAGATTTCCTTTTCTCTTTAGTTTGCTTTGTTTTCAGAGTTCAGCTCGAGTCCGTGATGGCATTTAATTATATTTCTTACGTTCGGTCGTGCAAGTGACAAGCAGTAATGACGAAGATCGACTGAAGGGAAGCAACAAGGAAGACCGGTATGAACTCTTCTTGTTTCTACTTTTGTACATATGCCTGTACTTATGATCTAGAGACCAGCTTGTAGCGACATAGTGCTATGTTTATAATGCTCTTCCAGTGGTTCATGCTTTCCTTGTGGCTAGTCTCGGATAACTAGAGTATATAATGTGTTATCGAAATGATCTACATGCATTGCATTGTTCATAGTTCGGTATACTAAGGTGGTATTTCCCTTTAGAGAATTTCTGGATTGACTTGGCACATGCTTACACATGTTTGAGACTAAAAAGTCTGCTCTGCCTTGATGATCTTTGAGTTTTGGAATAGTTATATCACTTTCATGCCCGATTCAATGTTGCTTTGTCGCTCTGCATGATTATGGCCGTTATTGCTCTCTAGTTGGTCGCTTCCCAGTCTTTTGCTAACCTCCACCTGTACTAAGCGGACTGACTGCTTGTGCATCCAAAATCCTTAAAACCTGTTATGCCATATGAGTCCACCATACCTTCCTATACATGGTATTTACCTGCCATTCCTAACGAAGACTTTCGTGTACCACCTCGAAATTAATCAAAAGCATTTCTCTTTTTGTGCCCATGTTTTAGCTCATGAGGAAGTAGTAGTTAATTCATGATCTTTTTAAGTTTGACAAGTTTCACCCCTGGATTGCATGTCTAATGTGCAAACCCTTAATACGAGAAGGAACTGGCATAGAGTGCGCCTGGCTCAAAAAGATAATATAACAAACAAACCCTCCTTCACGCTTTGTTCATGAGAAATCAGAAAACTTTGGCAGTGATAAACAAAGGAGATTAAGAGGATGTGATCGTCCTCATGCGGGAGCCGTTCCTCGAGACTTGTCCAGCTCAAGAAGTGATTGAGTTATCTGCTAGCATTCGTTGACGAAATATGCACCTCTCAAAAAACGTTTTTACCTCTGTTTTTAAAACCAAGAGCTCTGGTACATGTTTAGTTTTTGTTTCCGACCACGGGTTTTCAACCTTGCCAACAAAAGCCACGGTTCGAGAGTCTCCACCTTCTTTCTTCAAAGCACTAACTAGGAGAGCATAATTGTCATTCTGAGTGTAATGTGCATTGTCCCAAAGTATTACATTGTCTTCTGCATGCTTGTGATATGATTTATTCTGAAATTCTTAGTTCTAGTCTCCTTTAAAACTTTGGAGGAGTTTCTGCATTTATGTTTTGCTTCACTCATGGAGGCTAGCGAGATACCACCCTAATATGCTCAAGCTATGTGCAATGTAATCTTGTCTTGATTTTCAGTAATATATTATTTACTTTTAAGTATTTGTGATTGGTCACTTGAAAGAAGGATTGCTCCTTGCATTATCCTCATAGTACTATTTCAATACTTACTAGACTCTTTTCGTAGTACATGCTTATATACACCTAATGAAGCAAAAGAGTTTGTCAAAGTTTTCTTTGTCGCGTCCAGTTCGTTGAACTGAATTGCTTGAGGACAAGAAATATGCTAAGCTTGGGGGAGTTGATACGTCTCAAACGTATCTACTTTTCCAACACTTTTGATATTGTTTTGACCTCATTCTTGCATGATTTGAACTAAACTAACCCGGACTGACGTTGTTTTCAGCAGAGCTGCCTGTATGGTTTTATTGTGTGCAGGAAAACGGATTTTTAGGTATCTCAGAAAAATCCACGAAAAATCACAGAAAATCCACGCACCCGAAGGAACCAGGAGCAGAAGGGGGACCAGAGGGGGCCGAGGCGCCCTGGTGGCGCGGCCCAGCCCCTGGCTGCGCCGGGGGGTCGCCTGGGTGGGTCCCACGCCCCCTGGTGCCCTACTTTGACTCGTATTTTTACCCGTGACGGAGAAACCCCTGATCAGAAGTTCTTTTTGCAGTTTTCGTCGCGGAGCCGCCGCCACCCTCTGTTCTTCTTCGGGAGGGCTAATCTGGAGGCTGAATTGGCCTCCGGAGAGGGGAGATCGTCGCCATCGTCATCACCATCACCACTCCATCGTCCCTCCATGACTTCTCCTTCCATGTGTGAGTAATTACCCTGCTGTAGGCGAAGGGGATGGTAGGGATTGGATGAGTTAGATCATGTAATAGTTTGTCAGATCGTTGGGGGCATGTTGCCTATCATCTACTATGGTGTTTATCATCTTTGCTTCAACTTGTTATTCTTAATGCTTGACACTTAGGGTCCGAGTGCCATGATTTCAGATCTGAACCATATGTGTTTGCATTAATATATTTGTGTTCTTGATCCTATCTATGAGTTGTTTGCACCTGTTACGGTTCGGAGCCGGCGATCCCAAAAGTGACAGCTTGGGACACCAAAGGGGATGGTCCGTAGTTTGAGGATTACATGTATCCATTGAGTTCATTGCTTTGTTCCGGTGCTCTTTGACAGGAGCACCTTAATCTCCATAAGTTCCTTTTGGCCCCGTTCATAGCGGGATGGTAGGACAAAAGATGTTGTGCAAGTTCTTATTGCAAGCACGCACAACTACCTACGGGATACATGCCTAATGTTTGATATTTGCCTAGATGATCATTACTTTTCCGTGTGCCGTGCCCCAAGTTAGAATCATGATATATCTCATCCATGCAGCGCCCAACCATCCATCTCCCTAGCCTACAGTGTTTTAAATCCTGCTTGTCACTAGTTGCTACTTTTGCCATTTACCTTTACTATTTACTTTTGCTGTTTACTTTTACTATCACCATCATCGCTATCATATCATTGTTACCATTTATCTTTTGTTGCAAGTAAGTATATTTCAGGTGCGGTTGAATTGACAACTCAACTGTCAAAGCTTATAAATACTCTTTGGCTCCCCGTGTGTCGAATCATTAAATTGGGTTATTCTTACCCGCGAAGACTATCTCGATCCCTTACGGTTGAGGGTTATCAATTGTCTTTTGGGAGAGAGACATCACTAGTGAACATCATGGGACCCCGGTCCATATTACCACCATTGATCACACCCGCTATTTACTTCCTGTTCTTATTTCCTAGTTGCAGTCATACCTATCATTTTTATCTCTTGTGTTTGATCCTTTGTAAATGACAAGGCCGGAGGGATTGACAACCTCTCTGTACTCGTTGGGAGCAAAGTTATTTGTATCTGTGTGCAGGTCCTGTCAACCGCTAAGTTTCTGGCGCCGTTGACACCTTCTTGTCGACCCTCGGAGTCTCACGGGATTCGATCCTTGGTATCTTTGCCAAGGGAAACTTGCTGCTACGCTACATCTCAAACCTTCCACTTGGGGTAACCAACGAGGGGCGAGAAGCCATCACCTGGGTATTTGATACCGGTTCGGTTGCTAATATTTGTAACTCGAAACAGGGATTACAGATTAAACGAAGATTGGCTAAGGACGAGGTGACGATGCGCGTGGGAAATGGTTCCAAAGTCGATGTGATCGCCATCGGCACGCTACCTCTACATCTACCTTCGGGATTAGTTTTAGACCTAAATAATTGTTATTTGGTGCCAGTGTTGAGCATGAACATTATATTTGGATCTTGTTTGTTGCGAGAGGGTTATTCATTTAAATAAGAGAATAATGGTTGTTCTATTTTTATGAATAATATCTTTTATGGTCATGCACCCTTGAAGAGTGGTCTATTCTTATTGGATCTCGATTGTAGTGATACACACATTCATAATATTGAAGCCAAAAGATGCAAGGTTAATAATGATAGTGCAACTTATTTGTGGCACTGCCGTTTAGGTCATATTGGTGTAAAGCGCATGAAGAAACTCCATAGTGATGGACTTTTGGAATCACTTGATTATGAATCACTTGGTGCTTGCGAACCATGCCTCATGGGCAATATGACTAAAACTCCATTCTCCGGAACTATGGAGCGAGCAACAGATTTGTTGGAAATCATACATACTGATGTATGCGGACCAATGAGTGTTGAAGCTTGCGGCTTGTATCGTTATTTTCTGACCTTCACTGATGATTTGAGCAGATATGGGTATATCTACTTAATGAAACACAAGTCTGAAACATTTGAAAAGTTCAAAGAATTTCAGAGTGAAGTAGAGAATCATCGTAACAAGAAAATAAAGTTTCTGCGGTCTGATCGTGGAGGTGAATATTTGGGTTACGAGTTTGGTCTTCATTTGAAATAATGTGGAATAGTTTCACAACTCACGCCACCTGGAACACCACAGCGTAATGGTGTGTCCGAACGTCATAACCGTACTTTATTGGATATGGTACGATCTATGATGTCTCTTACCGATTTACCACTATCATTTTGGGGTTATGCTTTAGAGACAGCTGCATTCACGTTAAATAGGGCACCATCTAATTCCGTTGAGACGACACCTTATGAACTACGGTTTGGCAAGAAACCAAAGTTGTCGTTTCTTAAAGTTTGGGGCTGCGATGCTTATGTGAAAAAGCTTCAACCTGATAAGCTCGAACCCAAGTCGGAAAAATGTGTCTTCATAGGATACCCAAAAGAAACTGTTGGGTACACCTTCTATCACAGATCCGAAGGCAAGATATTTGTTGCTAAGAATGGATCCTTTCTAGAGAAGGAGTTTCTCTCAAAGAAGTGAGTGGGAGGACAGTAGAACTTGATGAGGTAATTGTACCTTCTCCTGAATTGGAAAGTAGTACATCACAGAAAATTGTTCCAGTGATTCCTACACCAATTAGCGAGGAAGCTAATGATGATGATCGTGAAACTTCAGATCAAGTTTCTGATGAACGTCGTAGATCAACCAGAGTACGTTCCGCACCAGAGTGGTACGGCAACCCAGTTCTAGAAGTCATGTTACTAGACCATGATGAACCTACGAACTATGAGGAAGCGATGATGAGCCCAGATTCCGCAAAATGGCTTGAGGCCATAAAATCTGAGATGGGATCCATGTATGAGAAAAAAGTGTGGACTTTGGTTGACTTGCCCGATGATCGGCAAGCCATCGAAAATAAATGGATCTTCAAGAGGAAGACCGACGCAGACGGTAATGTTACTGTTTACAAAGCTCGACTTGTTGTGAAAGGGTTTCGACAAGTTCAAGGAGTTGACTACGAAGAGACTTTCTCACCTGTAGCGATGCTTAAGTTTGTCCGAATCATGTTAGCAATTGCCGCATTTTATGATTATGAAATATGGCAAATGGATGTCAAAACTGCATTCCTGAATTGATATCTCAAAGAAGAGTTGTATATGATGCAACAGAAGGTTTTGTCGATCCAAAAGGTGCTAACAAAGTATGCAAGCTCCAGCGATCCATCTATGGACTGGTGCAAGCATCTCGGAGTTGGAATATACGCTTTGATGAGGTGATCAAAGCATATGGTTTTATACAGACTTTTGGAGAAGCCTGTATTTACTAGAAAGTGAGTGGGAGCTCTGTAGCACTTCTGATATTATATGTGGATGACATATTGTTGATTGGAAATGATATAGAATTTCTGGATAGCATAAAAGGATACTTGAAAAAAAGTTTTTCAATGAAAGACCTCGGTGAAGCTGCTTATATATTAGGCATCAAGATCTATAGAGATAGATCAAGACGCTTAATTGGACTTTCACAAAGCACATACCTTGATAAAGTTTTGAAGAAGTTCAAAATGAATCAGTCGAAGAAAGGGTTTTTGCCTGTGTTACAAGGTATGAAGTTGAGTAAGACTCAATGCCCGACCACTACAGAAGATAGAGAGAAAATGAAAGTCATTCCCTATGCCTCAGCCATAGGATCTATCATGTATGCAATGCTGTGTACCAGACCTGATGTGTGCCTTGCTATAAGTCTAGCAGGGAGGTACCGAAGTAATCCAGGAGTGGATCACTGGACAGCGGTCAAGAACATCCTGAAATACCTAAAAAGGACAAAGGATATGTTTCTCGTATATGGAGGTGACAAAGAGCTCGTCGTAAACGGTTACGTCGATTCTAGCTTTGACACTGATCCGGATGACTTTAAGTCACAAACCGGATATGTATTTTTATTGAACGGTGGAGCTGTCAGTTGGTGCAGTTCCAAGCAGAGCTTCGTGGCGGGATCTACGTGTGAAGCGGAATACATAGCTGCTTCGGAAGCAGCAAATAAAGGAGTCTGGATGAAGGAGTTCATATCCGATCTAGGTGTAATACCTAGTGCATCGGGTCCAATGAAAATCTTTTGTGACGACACTGGAGCAATAGCCTTGGCGAAGGAATCCAGGTTTCACAAGAGAACAAAGCACATCAAAAGATGCTTAAATTCCATCCGCGATCTAGTCAAGGAGGGAGACATAGAGATTTGCAAGATACATACGGATCTGAATGTTGCAGACCCGTTGACTAAGCCTCTTCCGTGGGCAAAACATGATCAGCACTAGGACTCCATGGGTGTGAGGATCATTACTTTGTAATCTAGATTATTGACTCTAGTTCAAGTGGGAGGCTGAAGGAAATATGCCCTAGAGGCAATGATAAAGATGTTATTTGTATTTCCTTATATCATGATAAATGTCTTTTATTCATGCTAGAATTGTATTAACCGGAAACTTAGTACATGTGTGAATACATAGACAAAATAGTGTGTCCCTAGTATGCCTCTACTAGACTAGCTCATTGATCAAAGATGGCTATGTTTCCTAGCCATAGACATGAGTTGTCATTTGATCAACGGGATCACATCATTAGGAGAATGATGTGATGGACTAGACCCATCCGTTAGCTTAGCACTATGATCGTTTAGTTTTTACTGCTATTGCTTTCTTCATGACTTATACATGTTCCTATGACTATGAGATTATGCAACTCCCGAATACCGTAGGAACACCTTGTGTGCTATCAAATGTCACAACGTAACTGGGTGATCATAAAGATGCTCTACAGGTGTCTCCGAAAGTGTTCGTGGTGTTGGCATAGATCAAGACTAGGATTTGTCACTCCGAGTGTCGGAGAGGTATCTCTGGGCCCTCTCGGTAATACACATCATAATAAGCCTTGCAAGCAAATGACTAATGAGTTAGTCACGAGATGATGTATTACGGAACGAGTAAAGAGACTTGCCGGTAACGAGATTGAACTAGGTATAGAGATACCGACGATCGAATCTCGGGCAAGTAACATACCGATGACAAAAGGAACAACGTATGTTGTTATGCGGTTTGACCGATAAAGATCTTCATAGAATATGTAGGAGCCAATATGAGCATCCACGTTCCGCTATTTGTTATTGACCGGAGATAAGTCTCGGTCATGTCTACATAGTTCTCGAACCCGTAGGGTCCGCACGCTTAACGTTTGATGACGATCGGTATTATAAGTTTATGAGTTTTGATGTACCGAAGGTAGTTCGGAGTCCCGGATGAGATCACGGACATGACGAGGAGTCTCGGAATGTCCGAGACGTAAAGATTGATATATAGGACGACTATATTCGGACATCGGAAGTGTTCCGTAAAGTTTCGGAATTAACCGGAGTACCGGGAGGGTTACCGGAACCCCTGGGGAAGCTATGGTCCTTAATGGGCCGTAGAAGAAAGAGGGAAGGAGGGCCAGGGCTAGGCCGCGCGCCCCCCACCCCTTGGTCCGAATTGGACAAGGAAAGGAGGGGGGGCGGCGCCCCTTTCCTTCTCCTTCTCCCTCTCCTTCCTTTCCCCCTTCTCCCTTTTGGTAGTTCCTACTAGGAATAGGATTGCAATCCTATTCCTAGTAGGATTGCTCCTCCTAGGCGTGCCAATAGGGGTCGGCCGGCCTCCCCCTTGCTCCTTCATATACGAGGGCAGGGGGCACCTAAACACGCACAAGTTTAATTGTTTTAGCCGTGTGCGGTGCCCCCCTCCACAGAAACACACCTCGGTCATAATGTCGCAGTGCTTAGGCGAAGCCCTGGGCCGGTAACTTCATCATATCCGTCACCACGCCGTCGTGCTGACGAAACTCTCCCGTGACGCTCAACTGGATCAACAGCTCGTGGGACGTCATCAAGCTGAATGTGTGCTGAACGCGGAGGTGCCGTACGTTCGGTGCTTGATCGGTTGGATCGCGAAGAAGTTCGACTACATCAACCGCGTCTCTTGACGCTTCCGCTCCCGGTCTATGAGGGTACGTAGACACACTCTCCCCCTCGTTGCTATGCATCTAGTAGATAGATCTTGCGTGATCGTAGGAAAATTTTGAAAATACTACGTTCCCCAACAAAGTGTGCGTCCACCGGCGGGGGTAGGCTTTTTATAACCGCGGGAGGGCGGCGGCCGCGTGGCTGTCGGGCGTACGCGTGGCGCCGCGCCTTCACTGCGCCGCCGGTGAGGTATCAATGGATGCTAACCGGCGCGGCAGCGCGCCGCGGCTTTGGCATTGATTCCCGTCGCAGGAACCGAGGCGATGAGGACGATGAAGCGACGAGAAGCACCGTGTCGCTGACTCGGGGGCCTGCGGTTAGTTCGCGCCAAAACCGTTTCACTCGGCGCCCCCGAGCGCCCTCCAACGCGTCGGGTTCGGCTTGGGTCGGCCGGCGCCAAATTCGGCCCGAGCTGGCGAAAAATGGGCTTACGGGGGCACGGTTGGGCCGATTTTTATGCGCCGACGCGAAAATATCGCCCGGTGTGTTGGGGGCGCAGCTGGAGATGCTCTTATACCCACCCTACAAAACTAAAGGGGGGCATGGCGAGCATATATGGGGGAGTTTGGTTGCATGCATCAAGCCTAATCAGGCCCGCGCGATGCATCATATTTTTAGAGGTGGGTTGTTTGGTTCCAAGCATATAGGCTCATTGGGAACGGTCGAATCGGCAGTTTCTTGCGAGCCAGGCCTGAGCGATGCTCTCGAGCGCAGGTGGATAACGTGTTAGCAGTTAATCACCTTATCCCCTCATCTTCTTCCTCCTTCTGTCGCTCACATCGGCGCGCCATGCTTTTTCGCGTGCTCTCCTCGAGCGTCTCCTACATCCAGTAGTCCACGAGGCACTTTGGCTCACCGCCGGAGCGCGTGCGCGCCTTGCTCTTCCGCGCGCACTCCATCGAGCGTGCGCACGAGCCGAGCCATGGCCAGCCCCACGCGCCAGAACGTGAACCCGGGCAGGTCGGCGGGGACGGACATGAGGTCGAGGTTAAAGAGGGCCTAGTCCTTGGTGAACCTCTCCCTCGCCTTCTCGGTGAGGTAGGAGCCCACGAACACCGTCTGCGACGCCTCCAGGTTTATATCACGGCAGGTCACCCGTATGGTCATGGCCTTGCCGATGGCGGCGCTCTGGTCGAGCCACCGCCGGAGGTGGGCCAGGATGACGTGCTGCTGGATGGCGGCGTATTTCTTGCCAGACAGGCCCGAGCGATGCTCTCGAGCGCACGTGGAGAACGTGTTAGCAGTTAATCACCTTATCCCCTCATCTTCTTCCTCCTTCTGTCGCTCACACCGGCGCGCCTTGCTCTTTCGCGCGCACTCCTCGAGTGTCTCTTGCATCCAGTAGTCCACGAGGCACTTTGGCTCACCGCCGTCCCGCATGCGCGCCTTGCTCTTCCACGCGCACTCCACCAAGCATGCGCACGAGCCGAGCCACGGCCAGCCTCACACGCCGGAACGTGAACCCGGGCAGGTCGACGGGGACGGACATGAGGTCGAGGTTGAAGAGGGCGTAGTCATTGGCGAACCTCTAACTCGCCTTCTTGGTGAGGTATGTGACGCCCCCAATTTGACCGTACACTAATCATGCACGCAAATGTGTACGACCAAGATCAGGGACTCACTGGAAGATATCACAACACAACTCTAGACACAAATTAAAATAATACAAGCTTTATATTACAAGCCCGAGGCCTCGAGGGCTCGAATACAAAAGCTTGAAAACACAAGAGTCAGCGGAAGCAATAATATCTGAGTACAGACATAAGTTAAACAAGTTTGCCTTAAGAAGGCTAGCACAAAAGTAACAACGATCGAAAAGGCAAGGCCTCCTGCCTGGGACCTCCTAACTACTCCTCGAAGCCGATCTTCACGTAGAAACATCCTCAGGATCTTCTGGGTCCTAGACTCCACCATCTGGTTGCGTCATCCGAGAAGAAGAAACAAAGGGGGAAAAGGGGGAGCAAAGCAACCGTGAGTACTCATCCAAAGTACTCGCAAGCAAGGATCTACACTACATATGCAATGAAATATGTGTAATGGGGCAATATCTGTGGGCTAAATTGCAGAATGCCAGAATAAGAGGGGGATAGCTAATCCAATCGAAGACTACGCTTCTAGCAACGTCCATCTTGCAGCAGAAGAAGAGAGTAGCTGGAAGTAACAAGTATCCTCGCTTCTGGCAGCCTCCGTCTTGCAGTAGTAGAATAGAATAGATGGTAAGTTCACCAAGTAACATCGTATAGCATAATCCTACTCGGCGATTGATGGCTTCTCGCCCCTCGTTGGTTACCCCAAGTGGAAGGTTTGAGATGTAGCGTAGCGGCAAATTTCCCTTGGCAAAGATACCAAGGATCGAATCCCGTGAGACTCCGAGGGTCGACAAGAAGGTGTCAATAGCGCCAAAAACTTTCGCTTGACAGGACCTGCACACAGATACAAATAACTTTGCTCCCAAAGAGTACAGAGAGGTTGTCAATCCCTCCGGCCTTGTCGTTTACAAAGGATCAAACGCAAGTGATAATAGTGATAGATATGACTGCAACTAGGAAATAAGAACAGGAAGTAAATAACGGGTGTGATCAGTGATGGTAATATGGACCGGGGTCCCATGATGTTCACTAGTGATGTCTCTCTCCCAAAAGATGATAAAACAGCTAAGCGAGGTAAACAAATTACAGCTGGGCAATTGACAGGATTATGTGCGCAAACCAATGCTAACTATGCTGTACAGAAAGGTAGAGGCTCAAAAGCATGGGCGGTACGGCAAGGCAAGTAGACCGAAATCCATCTGCATCTACTACTAATCATCCACCTTGAGATATCTATCCAGAACATCTCGCTGGTATTAAGTTGCGAGTCCCACCCAAAGTGTAAACTCAAAGCAACAGACAACTGCATTAAAAGAACTTTGCGTAAAGTAAACAATCCTTGCACCCGCAAGTACAAGCACCGTTGTTTTCCCCCTTGTGGCAACAGCACATCCCCTAGACTCATGTTTCTGTCACTCAAGCTAGTCATCGAGGGGCATGAACCCACAATCAAGCATAACGTTCCCTCTTGGAGTTACTACCTACTACGTACTTGGCCAAAGCAATAAACAGCAACGGAGAACATGCAAGAATTACTCAAGAACATAAATATAAAAGAGGTGAATCAAATATATTACTCACACACAATCTGAACATAATCTCATAATCTATCGGATCCCAGCAAACTCAGCATAGCAACAGCATAAAGATTACATATGAGCCTCGATCATGTAGGGCAGCTCATGAGGTCTAATCGATGAAGAACAAAGAGGGGAGGAGAACATCACATAGCTACTGGTCATGGACCCATGGTCCAAGGGAGACTACTCACAACTCATCCGGGAGGCGTCCATGGTGGTGGAGAGGCTCCCGGTGGTGATCCTCCCCTCCGGCAGGGTGCCGGGAAGAGTTCTCCTGGTGCTCCCGATCTTGGAAGCGCGGCGGTGGCGGAACAGAGATGAGATTGCGAAAAAGGGTTCCGTCCTCGAGGGTTTCGGGACGCATGCTAAATATATGCCAAAGGGGGTCACCAGAGGCGGAGAGGGGGGCCCAGGCGCCCCCCGGGCGCAGCCAGGGGGGGGCCGCCTGGGCTGCCCCTGGCTCCCCTCTGGCCCCACTTCTGGCTCGTGGAAGCTTCTGGAGCGCTGATTTTTTATATATTTTTCCCGGAATTTTTCTGGCAATTTAAGTAATGGGAAAACCTGAAATACAAAAACAGCAGAAAACAGAAACTGGCACTGGGGTGCACTGAGTTAATAGGTTAGTCCAAATATGATCAAAAGTTTATAGACGTGCATAAATATCATAGCAATATCACACAAAAGAGGCATGGAGCAAGCAGAAATTATAGATACGTTTTGGACGTATCAACATCCCCAAGCTTAATTCCTGCTCGTCCTCGAGTAGGTAAATGATAACAAGCATAATTTCTGTGGTGACATGCTATCAACCATATAAGAACTTTTAAGTAAAGCAATCAAGGCATGTAATCCAATTCAAGTCATAACAAGCAAGAGTCTATATTAGCATTGTAACAAGTAACATAAGAACATAAAGGTGCAAGAGCTCTCGCTGTCCGTGACTCGAATGTCTCCAAATGGTGTTTGCGTGCAAGAAAGGGGATATGGATATATGAGAGAGTAAAAAATAGTTTTTGTATTGTTGAGAACTTAATCTACTAAAGTTTCACACTTGGTCTTCTTTGGAATCTTATCTTGACTCATCCCTAGACCGTCAGCCAGGTACAAGTCAAAATGATCCACTCCCTTTCGATATTTTGAGCACTCATGCAATGGATGAGCGTAAGCAAGAAAGTCGACACTTAGGATGGCAAAGAGAGAAAAATGATAGAGGGGGAAGACAAAAAAAAGGTGTGAAAGGCTCACATCAATGAGAACAATCATCGGCGAGAGAAAGCCAAATGATAGATATGATGCGAGGAGTAGGGATTGCCATGCAACGGATGCACATATGAGCTAAGGTAAGCTCTCCAATGGAACTAGTGGGGGTGCATCCAACTCGCTTGCTCAAGAAGACCTAGAGCTCTTTTAAGGAGGCTCATCATTGGAATATACAAGCCAAGTTCTATAGTGTAAAGGTCCCCACATAGCTATATGCATAAATGATAATCTCTATGGAGTACAAAGTATAAGATGGAGTACGAGTGTGGATCTCTCAAAAGAAATAGTAGTGTGCCCCCTTCTCTCTTTTTATTTCTTTTTCTCTTTTTCTATTTTTTTTATTTTTTTGTGGCCTCAATGGCTCTTTCTATTTATCTCTCATTTGTCCTCTTTGGGATCTTTTGATTTTGTCCTCTTTGGGATCTTTTGATTTGTCCTCTTTGGGATCTTTTCCTCACTTTAGGGGCAACACTCTATGTATTACAAGAAGTATAGAAGATCTTTCACACTTTACAAAAGTACTCAACATAAAGAAAATGAAACTATCATGATGTATGCAAATGTATGCCTCTGCCAGTGTAGCAGGATATGCAATGATATTAGCGCGTCATGTAGCAATGATTAGGGCAAGGCCCAACTAGCATGCGGCTCATCGATCAAGCAAAAAGCATGTATGACATGAAGATCAAGTCATGAGAGGATGGATGTTGCATGGCAATGTATCTCGGAAAGGCTATGGAAATGCCTTAATAGGTAGGTATGGTGGCTGTTTTGAGAAGGATATAATGAGGCTTATGATGACAGAGCGTATCATGCCAAGGATTTGGATGCACCGGCGAAGTATGCACCAACTCTCGAGGTGAGAAAGGGCAATGCACGGTACCGAAGAGGCTAGAAAAATATGGATAGGTGGAAGTGTCAACCTTCGAATACTCACATTAGTCCGAAGAACTCATGCACTTATTATCGGTAACTCTCAATCTAATTAGGAGGTTCTCAAAGAGACAAGTACCCCGAGGAGGTATGTATGGGGGTTTGGTTACCCTTGCGCATCCTCGACCCATGGTACGTGAGTGTACTCTAATATTCGATCCCTCCAAAGATTAGTGATCCTTTTAGTAGCTAAAGTTCTCAACTATTTTGTAGGTTTTCGAAAATAAACACGGATTGCCCAAAATACGACATCTATCACTAATAGGCTAAAGCTCTTGACACCAAAAGTTCAGACATTACTCATGGCAATACCTCAAAACTATTGCAAGTTACTACTAAAATTAAATAGCAACCTCAAGTACCTACTTTAAGTTAAGACACACAACTCAGTGCAACAGACAAACTCTCTTAACAAGATAATCATGAAAACTCAAGAGAGTTCAGCAACCAACTAAACAAAAGCTCTTTAAAAAGAAAAGCATGAAAACTAAGAGCTAAACATGACAGTAGCTATTGAAAGACAAAGAACACACACAGCAAAGATAAGCATGAAAATCCTATGTTGTGTTCTAGGTTGAAGTGGAGCGTGTTTCTCTCCCACACAAAGAAAGCTGGGTTATAACTCGTTATGAACAGCAAGCAAAGCTAAAGAAAACTAAAAAGGAAACTAAAATCAAGACGCTCCAAGCATAGCACATAACGCATGAAGTGATTAAAATATAGTGGAACGAAAGACGAACTGATAATTGTTGATGGAGAAGGGGATGCACGGGGGCATCCCCAAGCTTAGATGCTTGAGTCTTCTTGAATATTTCTTGGGGGTGCACGGGGGCATCCCCAAGCTTGAGCGTTTGACCCTCCTGAATCTTTTTATCATCTTCCCTCGCACACTTGAAAACTCCCTTCATACACAACTCATCATAATCTGATTAGCGAGGTTAGTACCCATAATAAAATAATTTTTCCTTGCTGGAAACAAAGATAATCTTGAAGAGCTACTGTTTCTCAAGATTGCTAAAAGGTTTTTGCAAAGAAAAAGCAAGCTCAAGGTTTGCAAAACGAAGAAAAGGCAAAACAGGACAGAATCTGTGAAAAACAGACCAGAAGGTAGTAAATATTTTTTTCGGGGCACTTCTGCAACTCAAATCAAAAAACTCAGAACAGACGCATGAAAGCCAATTGTATAGAGCACGTTGTCAAAAAAATTCAGACCAAAAAGATGATCTGGTGATTTTATACGAATTTTTCTGTCCAAGGATAGAATCTGTTTTCTGGACTGCACGTCACAACTTTTGAAATTTCTTGCAATCGGAGGCTAAACTTGGCACAAAGCTGAAAAGAAAAGATACAATGATGTTGCTACCATAGTAACAAACATCAAGACCACTAAAACTGAAAGCAAAGATAACAAGGGTTGTCTCCCTAGAGCTCTTTCTTTATAGCCATAAAGATAGGCTTAAGACTTTAATGATGCTCTCATAGGAATAAGAGTTGAAGAACAAAAGAGAGCATCAAGAAGCAAATAACAAACACATTTAAGCCTAACATGCTTCCTATGCATAGGAATATTGCAATACAATAATTCATTGAAGCACAAAGCAATAAGCATAGGAAGACAAAACAAGTGCAGCTTCAAAACCTTCAACATAAAGAGAGGGAACTTGAAATTATTGAAATATCTATAAGCATATGTTCCCTTCTCATAATAATTTTCAGTGGGATCACGAATAAACTCAACAATATAAGCATCACATAAAGCATTGTTACCATGATCCACATGCAAAAAGGTATCATTACTCTTCATATAAGCAAAATCTTTCTTATTAGGAATAGTGAGAGTAAAGCAATCATAACCATCATGGTAATCATTGTATTTAGGAGGCATATCATAATCATAATAAATTTTATCTTCAAAAGTTGGGGGACTAAAAATATCATGTTCATCAAACGTGTCATCCCCAAGCTTAGAGCTTTCCATGTCATTAGCAATATTGATATTCAAAGAAAGCATACTAATAACATCACCACCATCATGATTGTTATGCAAATAATAAAGTTCCGTAGGTTTTTTAATTTTCTCTTCAAACACATCATGTCCCAAAGCAAGGTAGAGCTTATAAAGCTATCTCATATTTTTGTTGTTTTCCATTAAGCAAAACTAGTGAAAAGACATAAAGAAAACTGAAAGGCAAACTAACAAGACTAAAAAGCAAAGATAAAAGATAGTGTGCAACTCCCCTATCTTGAAGAGTGGAGTCCCCGGCAACGGCACCAGAAACTTGCTTGATGGCTTCTCGCCCCTCGTTGGTTACCCCAAGTGGAAGGTTTGAGATGTAGCGTAGCGGCAAATTTCCCTTGGCAAAGATACCAAGGATCGAATCCCGTGAGACTCCGAGGGTCGACAAGAAGGTGTCAATAGCGCCAGAAACTTTCGCTTGACAGGACCTGCACACAGATACAAATAACTTTGCTCCCAACGAGTACAGAGAGGTTGTCAATCATTCCGGCCTTGTCGTTTACAAAGGATCAAACGCAAGTGATAATAGTGATAGATATGACTGCAACTAGGAAATAAGAATAGGAAGTAAATAACGGGTGTGATCAGTGATGGTAATATGGACCGGGGTCCCATGATGTTCACTAGTGATGTCTCTCTCCAAAAGACGATAAAACAGCTAAGCGAGGTAAACAAATTACAGCTGGGCAATTGACAGGATTATGTGCGCAAACCAATGCTAACTATGCTGTACAGAAAGGTAGAGGCCCAAAAGCATGGGCGGTACGCCAAGGCAAGTAGACCGAAATCCATCTGCATCTACTACTAATCATCCACCTTGAGATATCTATCCAGAACATCTCGCCGGTATTAAGTTGCGAGTCCCACCCAAATTGTAAACTCAAAGCAACAGACAACTGCATTAAAAGAACTTTGCGTAAAGTAAACAATCCTTGCACCCGGAAGTACAAGCACCGTTGTTTTCCCCCTTGTGGCAATAGCACATCCCCTAGACTCATGTTTCTGTCACTCAAGCTAGTCATCGAGGGGCATGAACCCACAATCAAGCATAACGTTCCCTCTTGGAGTTACTACCTACTACTTGGCCAAAGCAATAAACAACAACGGAGAACATGCAAGAATTACTCAAGAACATAAATATAAAAGAGGTGAATCAAATATATTACTCACACACAATCTGAACATAATCTCATAATCCATCGGATCCCAGCAAACTCAGCATAGCAACAGCATAAAGATTACATATGTGCCTCGATCTTGTAGGGCAGCTCACGAGGTCTAATCGATGAAGAACAAAGAGGGGAGGAGAACATCACATAGCTACTGGTCATGGACCCATGGTCCAAGGGAGACTACTCACAACTCATCCGGGAAGCGTCCATGGTGGTGGAGAAGCTCCCGGTGGTGATCCTCTCCTCCGGCAGGGTGCCGGGAAGAGTTCTCCTGGTGCTCCCGATCTTGGAAGCGCGGCGGCGGCGGAACAGAGATGAGATCGCGAAAAAGGGTTCCGTCCTCGAGGGTTTCGGGACGCGTGCTAAATATATGCCAAAGGGGGTCACCAGAGGCGGAGAGGGGGGCCCAGGAGCCCCCCCGGCGCGGCCAGGAGGGGGGCCGTGTGGGCAGGCCGCCTGGGCTGCCCCTGGCTCCCCTCTGGCCCCACTTCTGGCGCGTGGAAGCTTCTGGAGCGCTGATTTTTTATATATTTTTCCCGGATTTTTTCTGGCAATTTAAGTAATGGGAAAACCTGAAATACAAAAACAGCAGAAAACAGAAACTGGCATTGGGGTGCACTGAGTTAATAGGTTAGTCCAAATATGATCAAAAGTGTATAGAAGTGCATAAATATCATAGCAATATCACACAAAAGAGGCATGGAGCAAGCAGAAATTATAGATGCGTTTTGGACGTATCAGCGATCCTCCCGCACATCACCCTATGAGAGAGCAACCACCGAGTTGTATCTGGCACTGGTAAGGGTGTGTTTCATTAAGTATCTGGTTCTAGTTATCATGAGGTCGGAATACAACTCCGGGTCGTCCTTTTACCGAGGGACACGGCTATTCGAATAGATTAACTTCCCTGGAGGGGTGCACCACATAACCCAGCACGCTCAATCCCATTTGGCCGGACACACTTTCGAGGGTCATGCCCGGCCTCGGAAGATCAACACGTCGCAGCCCTACCTAAGCACAACAGAGAGGTCAGGACGCCGGTCTAAGTCCTAGGCGCGCAGGGGTCCGGGCCCATCGCCCAACGCACACCTTCACGTTGCGTACGCGGCCGGTGAGCAGACCTAGCAACCTCCATTACTAAGGAAGTTACGTTACGCGGTCCAACCCGGCGCGCGCCGCTCAATCGCTGACGTCAAGAAGGCTTCGGCTGATACCACGACGTCGAGTGCCCATAACTATTCCCACGTAGCTGGTTAGTGCGTATAGGCCAACGGCCAGACTCAGATCAAATATCCAAACTCGTTAAGCGTGTTATATGAAATAACCGCGGACAACGACCAGGGCCAGGCCACCTCTCGACTGGGTGTCTTATCCTGCCCCTGTCGCTCCGCCACGAAGATCCACTTGGGGGGCCGTCGGGAACTCAGGCCCATCACTACCTAGATGGAGCCACCTGTCCTTTCAGCCCCCACATTGAATCACTTGCGGGTACTCAATGAGCCGACCCGACTTTAGTCACATCATGTATCATGTAAAATAGGTATATAGTATATACCCATGATCACCACCCGAGGTGAGCACGGCCCGATAGTATAGCATGGCAGACGGACAAGAATGTGGGGCCACTGTTGGAATACTAGCATCCTATACTAAGCATTAGGATAACAGGTAAAGGTATCAACAGTGGTAGCAACAATGACAGGCTATGCATCAGAATAGGAGTTATCGAATCAACAACAGTAGTAAACTAATGCAAGAGTAAGAGGGAGGAGAATAGGCGATATCTTGTGATCAAGGGGGGGGGGCTTGCCTGGAAGCTCTGCAGACGAAAGGAATCTTCGGAGACGTAGCCGTAGTCGAACACCGAAGCATCAATGGTCTCGGGGTCTATCACGGTATCGGAGTCTACCGAAAAGAAGCAACGAAGGGGAAACAAATAAATAACAGAGCAAACAATAGCATCACAAAATATAACAAGGCAATACGCGGCGCCATGCTAGAACTAACGCAGGGATAGGTCATACCGGGGAAGGGGGAAAACATCCGGGAAAGTATTCCCGGTGTTTGACGTTTTCGGACAGACGAAACGGAGGGGAATGTTGCATGTTTGCTATGATAGGGATGTGTGGCGGGCAAACAGACCGCGCATTCGGATTCGTCTCGTCGTTCTGAGCGATTTTCATATATAAAACTTTTTCATCCGAGCTACGGATTATTTTATATGATTTTCTAAAGTATTAAACATTTTCTAAATTTATTTAATTATTACTAATTCGAAATTAAACTAAAATACTTTTTATACTCAGCAGCAGCTAGTCACAGAGTATGGCAGGTGGGGTCAGGGGTGCTGAGTCAGCAGTCAACTAGTCAAGGTTGACTAGTCAAAAGGCTAAGTGGAGCCCACTTGTCATTGACTGGGACAATCCCAGTCAGCATTTGACTGAGTCAACTGGGTCTAGTAGGACCCAGTAGTCAGTGACACAAGCAGTTAGCAGGATTTTAAACATTTTTCATTAACTAAATTAACTAACGGACCCACCAGTCAGTGACTTACCCTAACTAAACATTATTTAGGTGGGGCCTGAGTTTCGGTGGGTCTGATAGGTTAATTAGCAGTTTAGTTATCGTTAATGGCGGAGCCACATCGGCGGCTTAACGACGGTGACCACAGCGCGCCGTGACGACCACGGCTCTTGCTGCTCCGGTGACCAAATGACACGGGGTTTGGTCCAGCGGGTTCAGCGCGACACAGCGCATCGGATGGTAGTCGTGGGTGGAGCCAGGAAGGTCCGAAGCAGCAGTAGCAGCGAGCTAAGTGGTGGTCGGAGTTCGACCATGCTCGAGATCGGCGTTGGGCGCGAGCACGAGAGGTTAGGGGAGAAGGGAAGAGAGGGTGAGGAGCTCACAGGGAGGCCGTGTGCGAGCTCGGGGGCGTCGAGGAATTGCGGCTGATCGAAGCGGAGACGGGTGGTGGCCGGACGTTGATGAAGGGGGCGATGCAGGCGGGGTAGCGGCGACGCGCTCCAATGGCCGCCGTAGGTGAAGGAGAGGACGAGGCTCGGGGGGGCACGGTGGCCGCAAGTTCTTCGGAGGTGCAGCGGCGGCGCTCTCGGGTGGCTGCTTCGGGAGGAAGAACGGCACGGGGAGGAGGAGGTCATCGCCGGCAGGCGGCTCATCCGCGGCAGCCTGGTCGCCGGACGGTGCGGGGCTCGAGCGCGGGTCCTTCGGAGCCGCGGGTGGCAGCGTGCAGTGCGTGTGCCGTGTGCGTGCGGGAGGGGGTGGCGCCAGGAGGGAGAGGGTGGGGATCGTGGGGAGTGGGGATGGGCTTAGGGTTCGGTTGGGGGGAGTGGGATTATTGGCCAGGGGCGTGGTGTGGGCCTGGCTGTCTAGTTGGGCCAGTCGGCCCAGCGGGGCAGGGGGTCGCCCCTTTTATTTTCTTTGAACTTTTTGCATTTTTTTGTTGTTTTACTCTTAGCCTCATTTCATTTCAGTTTTATAAATTATATAAGTAGCACCTAAAATTAGTATCATTAATTATGCCACTGCTACAAATAGATTGGCGCCTTAATAAAACATGTTTGCATTTGTTTATTATTTAAATGCATAATAATTGTTTTTATCGTTGTTTGATTTATGATAGTGCACTAAAACACATTATAAAGGTGTGGTTCCTTCACCGACAGTTAATATGGATTATTTTCCACAAACCGAACATTTTGGTTTTAAAGTTTTCAAAACTTTTGTTGTTTGCCTTTGTTTCAAAATTTGAATTTGGATCGTTCTGAACTAATGCGAATTTATCGACAGTAGCCGCGTGACGTGGCGTCATTAGCAGAGGGTTACTGTAGCTCAACTATCCGGGCGTCACAATTCTCCTCCACTATAAGAAATCTCGTCCCGAGATTTAAGCGGTGGAGTAAGGGGGAAAAGTGCTGGTAGCGAAAACCTAACGAGTCTTCTCGGTCTTGGTTGCCCTTTCGAAGAGGTTGATCCCTTTCGTTGATGTCTTCTTTTATCTGCTTCAAGTCATCGTGATCAAGTCGTCATCCTTTCTTCGAGATCTCCATCGTCCTACGAACACGACCAGGGGGAAAAAACTCCGGAGGAACGCATCTCCACAAAGCTGGGATCAGACGGTGAACTCAATGGGAAATACACGAGGTGCCCCACGAGTTGTATCTTAGTGAATTCGTTGAGTGCAATATACGATCGTACCAAAGTTTCAAATGGGTAGGCAATCATTCAATGCCTAGACAGAAGCTGGAATGGAGGGCTTGAATAACTAGAATAATATGGTGTTTGATTCCAGGGTGAATAATGGTATAGAATTTAGCTTGTGAATCATATACGAATCCAGGTGCAAAAGACACGTTAGAATCCCGGTTGTAAAGAAGAGTCGGGTTTCGATCCAACGGACCTGTGGGTTGAAAATAGAAAGGGTGGTGACATCTTGCACAGCCACGACAAGGAGGCATGTCAGTGGATAGCTCGTCAGCTATGATGGCAACAATGTCGGTACAAAGGACGGGGAACAAAGAGAACCATTTTACCCGCTCGTTGAAACGAGGCTGACCAATAGGCAATGTTCTCGTCCATCGGTGGTTACCGGAATGTTATCAACAATAGAATCAAGGTCTTACTAACAGAGTTGTACATGAGGTGTTTACATAAACAGGGAATTATTACTGCTTAGATCATGTAGAACAAGGAAAGGTTAAACAAACAAATGGAAAGGAAAATTGTGATTACACACAATTATTAGGAGTATATCCTTCCCAGGGAGAAGAAGAACATGGCATACAGGGTAGGAGAGCAAGTACCCAAACATTCAGATAAAGTGGCAAGGATTAATCGAGATGTTATCCATACAACGGTGTCTGGACAACTGACCAAGAAACACTTAGCATCACGCCTCCAATGTTCTTGTTGATGAGCAGGGTATCATAGTCATGCTTCGAGGTAGCAATGATATGGTGTTTCAATCAAGGGCCTGACTTTGGATACACAAATGATCCATCAGGAGCAACTTATAAAATTTAGTCTTACAATTTCCTCCTGGAAGAATGGTTATCCTTGCAAAAGAAATTATAATGATGGGTCCTCTAGCCAGGGTGCTAGGCATGACATCATATTACCGAGTCATCAAAGGACCAGTATTATAACTCCTGGAAAGTTGTCCCAGCCATCATATCTGACCGAGATTCAGATCCGATTGGTGTCCTGATACCTCAGACTCAGGATGTTCGAGAAGAAAAGGTGCAATATAAATCGACAAAATGACATTGCAAGATTCTCGGGAAATGAACGATGGGAGCGGGTTCCCGAAACAATAGTTCATCATTAAACCAAGGAGAGGATGAGGAGGAGGCTGATGGGCTCAGCGACAATTCATCGAGAATTCCAAACGGAGGGATTTCCACAATAATGTGAACAAGAGGATGACACTTATCAATTCAAATGATATAATGTTGTATGCTCGAGGAAAAACATACACCAATAATCATTAGGTGAAAGGTGTGCCCGAAATATGACCTTAGGCAGCAAGATCAATGTTAGAGTGACGATTCAATAACCAACAGTCTAAGAACGAACTGTCGATCGTTAACTTCAAAGCAATACGGTTGCTAGAAGTGCAGAACTCAAGCAGCATCTTTAGCATATTGGTATTCCGGTTGAAAACAACACGGGGACCAAGGAAGAATGGTGATGATGAGAAGTATCTTCATATCGAGAATTTCTAAGAGGTGGAGAAATCCCACAACGTTCTCGTCATAAAAGACAGTAATACTTCAATGCTGAACACAACACTTGCTGGAGAGCAAGTCGTATTCATAATGTGGACAAGTTCGCGATGAAAGGGAGTCAAGGGTGTTGCCGATGATAATGAAAATCATCGAGGGCAAGGAGGGTATTTCTCATCATGAACACATTTGACGTTTCGGAAGAAGTCAAAGTGTTGAAGGTGATCTGACACATTTCTCGGGAGGTTTCAAGAGGATGCAATCAAACAACAACGGCAACAAGCAAGGGAATGACGAAGTGGCAAGTTATAGGATCAATATATAAGATGCAAGATCGGGACCAAAGTTGCCTTTCAAGACAAGCAACATGATGTTGAAATCTTGACGTAAGTCGTTCTCACACACTGAAGAATTCGTGCACCAGAGAAGGATGAGGTAGCATAGTCAAAGATAACAAGACCAGGATGCAGCTGATAGTCTAGGAATGACCAGATTGAGTTCAGAATTTTCCCAGTAACATCTACTAGGGGTGTTGAATTTTTAGAGCGGATTTGATTTACTAAACGGTGTCCTCGGTTGACGGCAACCTAGAACCCGTAGAGGGATTACGACAAGCAAAGGTATTACTTCATAAAAAGTTCAAAAGGTGTAGTGCAAAGGCATGATATCCTCGAGATATCAGAGGGTAAAGCTCGAAGGTAGAACACGATAGAAGTTGAACTAGGTCATTGACCTAGGACAGTAGATGCTAAACCTTGTCAAAAATTGACGAGGCCTGGAATGGATTTATTCCAGATATATTGAATAAGGACAGAATGGTCGGAACCATAACTGCAAGGGGTCAAATTTATTGACACCGAAAGAATTATTTAGATGTAAAATCATTTTGCAAGAAGCTCCCGAGACGGTCTACATCGTTTCCATGGGCATGAACAAAAGCTCAAGGTCGACTCCCATTTCTCCAATTCATACGTTTCATTTACCTCTTGCTTTGATAAAACTGTAGTGTTGGAATTTTATCCGGTAGAACACCGGAAGAGTATGACTTGTGAAAACTTTCGGGTTTTCACGGATTAGGGGAAGGCATAGGTTCCACCCATCGGGCCTCTTAGTAACATATACCACAAGTTTCAAAAGTAAATATCACCAGCTCAAAAGGAGAGCATGGTTGTCAAAGCAGAGGATACAATTTACCGAAGGTATTATGCTTCAGGGACAGAACTTCTCGAGGTTTTTTTTTGTATACGAAGGACACTGTCGGAAAATATTTCAACAAAGGATCGAGCGATCCACAACGGAGCTGATATGAGTATCGGTACTCACTCAGAGGAAGAAAGAATGCCGAGGCATCAGATGCAAGAATAACCTGATTAGCCTGATGCTTGAAATAGAAAGAAATTATGGTTTCCAAAAGGAAGGTTCAAAAGCAGATGCTCTGATCAAGGATGGATAAGTTGAAAACACTTAGTTGGACAATCAATAAAGGTTTGAATCGCCGAGAACCAACTCAGGTCCGGAATGACGTCTGAGTCCGCAAGATAATTTCAATAAGGATAACATGATGACTGCGTGCATACGCACACATTGAATCAATAGGCTCAAAATGCCTAAGACAAGGGATGCTAACGAAGACTACTAGTCACATGGAATTAACCATAATGCAAGCAGGCAAGAATTTCAAGAGTAACTGGCTGCAGAGGATTTTCAAAAGATCGAAAAGTATTCAGAAGAATTTTGTGAGACACATGAACAATTGAGAAGCACGGATCCTCGATAAATGTGACGAAATAACCGTAAGGGTTTTCACGCGAAACAAAACTGCAAGACAGTAAACTCAAAGGATTCTCGGGACAACGGAGAATATTTCGAGGCATCTTATAATAACAAGAGCGACGAGGAATGATCATGAGAATGGCAAGTGCATGCAGATATCCATAGGGATATATCGATGGCAGTGAATTGCAAAGGTGATGAGCACAAGTTCTCGGGTTAACAACGGAGAGTATCTTCAGGGTCTTCTGGTGCAGCAGACGATCATTGATCATAAGGCACTCTCCGGGTGAAAGTGATAACGCGATCCTAATGTTAGATTTAGCAAAATTCATTTATCCCGAATAGAAGAGAGACAAGAGTCCCAGAGTATAGTCGAGGAGTAAAAGATCCTAATACCACCCAATGGTGTTGTGGGCCCGTAAGCCACACAAAAGTTAGTAAATTTGTTTTTCAAAGACTAGACTCAACTTCGGCCAAGGAGTTGGAAAGGGGGATTCCTACAGGCAGTCGGCTCTGATACCAACTTGTGACGCCCCCAATTTGACCGTACACTAATCATGCACGCAAATGTGTACGACCAAGATCAGGGACTCACTGGAAGATATCACAACACAACTCTAGACACAAATTAAAATAATGCAAGCTTTATATTACAAGCCAGGGGCCTCAAGGGCTCGAATACAAAAGCTTGAAAACACAAGAGTCAGCGGAAGCAATAATATCTGAGTACAGACATAAGTTAAACAAGTTTGCCTTAAGAAGGCTAGCACAAAAGTAACAACGATCGAAAAGGCAAGGCCTCCTGCCTGGGACCTCCTAACTACTCCTCGAAGCCGATCTTCATGTAGAAACATCCTCGGGATCTTCTGGGTCCTGGACTCCACCATCTGGTTGCGTCATCCGAGAAGAAGAAACAAAGGGGGAAAAGGGGGAGCAAAGCAACCGTGAGTACTCATCCAAAGTACTCGCAAGCAAGGATCTACACTACATATGCAATGAAATATGTGTAATGGGGCAATATCTGTGGGCTAAACTGCAGAATGCCAGAATAAGAGGGGGATAGCTAATCCAATCGAAGACTACGCTTCTAGCAACGTCCATCTTGCAGCAGAAGAAGAGAGTAGCTGGAAGTAACAAGTATCCTCGCTTCTGGCAGCCTCTGTCTTGCAGCAGTAGAATAGAATAGATGGTAAGTTCACCAAGTAACATCGTATAGCATAATCCTACTCGGCGATCCTCCCGCACATCACCCTGTGAGAGAGAAACCACCGAGTTGTATCTGGCACTGGTAAGGGTGTGTTTTATTAAGTATCTGGTTCTAGTTGTCATGAGGTCGGAATACAACTCCGGGTCGTCCTTTTACCGAGGGACACGGCTATTCGAATAGATTAACTTCCCTGCAGGGGTGCACCACATAACCCAGCACGCTCGATCCCATTTGGCCGGACACACTTTCGAGGGTCATGCCCGGCCTCGGAAGATCAACACGTCGCAGCCCTACCTAAGCACAACAGAGAGGTCGGGACGCCGGTCTAAGTCCTAGGCGCGCAGGGGTCCGGGCCCATCGCCCAACGCACACCTGCACGTTGCGTACGCGGCCGGTGAGCAGACCTAGCAACCTCCATTACTAAGGAAGTTACGTTACGCGGTCCAACCCGGCGCGCGCCGCTCAATCGCTGACGTCAAGAAGGCTTCGGCTGATACCACGACGTCGAGTGCCCATAACTATTCCCACGTAGCTGGTTAGTGCGTATAGGCCAACGGCCAGACTCAGATCAAATATCCAAACTCGTTAAGCGTGTTATATGAAATAACCGCGGACAACGACCAGGGCCAGGCCACCTCTCGACTGGGTGTCTCAACCTGCCCATGTCGTTCCGCCACAAAGATCCACTCGGGCGGCCGTCGGGAACTCAGGCCCATCACTACCTGGATGGAGCCACCTGTCCTTTCAGCCCCCACATCGAATCACTTGCGGGTACTCAATGAGCCGACCCGACTTTAGTCACATCATGTATCATGTAAAATATGTATACAGTATATACCCATGATCACCACCCGAGGTGAGCACGGCCCGATAGTATAGCATGGCAGACGGACAAGGATGTGGGGCCACTGTTGGAATACTAGCATCCTATACTAAGCATTAGGATAACAGGTAAAGGTATCAACAGTGGTTGCAACAATGACAGGCTATGCATCAGAATAGGAGTTATCGAATCAACAACAGTAGTAAACTAATGCAAGAGTAAGAGGGAGGAGAATAGGCGATATCTGGTGATCAAGGCGGGGGGGGGGGGCTTGCCTGGAAGCTCTGCAGACGAAAGGAATCTTCGGAGGCGTAGCCGTAGTCGAACACCGAAGCATCAATGGTCTCGGGGTCTATCACGGTATCGGAGTCTACCGAAAAGAAGCAACGAAGGGGAAACAAATAAATAACAGAGCAAACAATAGCATCCAAAATATAACAAGGCAATACGCGGCACCAGGCTTGAACTAACGCAGGGATAGGTCATACCGGGGAAGGGGGAAAACATCCGGGAAAGTATTCCCGGTGTTTGACATTTTCGGACAGACGAAACGGAGGGGAATGTTGCATGTTTGCTATGATAGGGATGTGTGGCGGGCAAACAGACCGCGTATTCGGATTCGTCTCGTCGTTCTGAGCGATTTTCATATATAAAACTTTTTCATCCGAGCTACGGATTATTTTATATGATTTTCTAAAGTATTAAACATTTTCTAAATTTATTTAATTATTACTAATTCGAAATTAAACTAAAATACTTTTTATACTCAGCAGCAGCTAGTCACAGAGTATGGCAGGTGGGGTCAGGGGTGCTGAGTCAGCAGTCAACCAGTCAAGGTTGACTAGTCAAAAGGCTAAGTGGAGCCCACTTGTCATTGACTGGGACAATCCCAGTCAGCATTTGACTGAGTCAACTGGGTCTAGTAGGACCCAGTAGTCAGTGACCACAGCGCGCCGCGACGACCACGGCTCTCGCTGCTCCGGTGACCAAATGACACGGGGTTTGGTCCAGCGGGTTCAGCGCGACACAGCGCATCGGATGGTAGTCGTGGGTGGAGCCGGGAAGGTCCGAAGCAGCAGTAGCAGCGAGCTAAGTGGTGGTCGGAGTTCGGCCATGCTCGAGATCGGCGCTGGGCGCGAGCACGAGAGGTTAGGGGAGAAGGGAAGAGAGGGTGAGGAGCTCACAGGGAGGCCGTGTGCGAGCTCGGGGGCGTCGAGGAAGCAGCTATTGCGGCTGATCGAAGCGGAGACGGGTGGTGGCCGGACGTTGATGAAGGGGGCGATGCAGGCGGGGTAGCGGCGACGCGCTCCAATGGCTGCCGTAGGTGAAGGAGAGGACGATGCTCAGGGGGGCACGGTGGCCGCGAGTTCTTCGGAGGTGCAGCGACGGCGCTCTCGGGTGGCTGCTTGGGGAGGAAGAACGGCGCGGGGAGGAGCAGGTCGTCGCCGGCAGGCGGCTCATCCGCGGCAGCCTGGTCGCCGGACGGTGCGGGGCTCGAGCGCGGGTCCTTCGGAGCCACGGGTGGCAGCGTGCAGTGCGTGTGCCGTGTGCGTGCGGGAGGGGGCGGCGCCAGGAGGGAGAGGGTGGGGATCGTGGGGAGTGGGGATGGGCTTAGGGTTCAGTTGGGGGGAGTGGGATTATAGGCCAGGGGCATGGTGTGGGCCTGGCTGGCCAGTTGGACCAGTCGGCCCAGCGGGGCGGGGGGTCGCCCCTTTTATTTTATTTTAACTTTTTGCATTTCTTTTTGTTGTTTTACTCTTAGCCTCATTTCATTTCAGTTTTATAAATTATATAAGTAGCACCTAAAATTAGTATCATTAATTATGCCACTGCTACAAATAGATTGGCGCCTTAATAAAACATGTTTGCATTTGTTTATTATTTAAATGCATAATAATTATTTTTATCGTTGTTTGATTTATGATAGTGCACTAAAACACATTATAAAGGTGTGGTTCCTTCACCGACAGTTAATATGGACTATTTTCCACAAACCGAACATTTTGGTTTTAAAGTTTTCAAAACTTTTGTTGTTTGCCTTTGTTTCAAAATTTGAATTTGGATCGTTCTGAACTAATGCGAATTTATCGACAGTGGCCGCGTGACGTGGCGTCATTAGCAGAGGGTTACTGTAGCTCAACTATCCGGGCGTCACAAGGTAGGAGCCCACGAACACCGTCTGTGATGCCTCTAGGTTTATGTCGCGGCAGGGCACCCGTATGGTCATGGCCTCGCCGGTGGCGGCGCTCTGGTCGAGCCACCGCCGGAGGTGAGCCAGGATGATGCGCTGCTGGATGGCGGCGTATTTCTTGCGAGCCAGGCCCGAGCGATGCTCTCGAGCGCACGTGGATAACGTGTTAGCAGTTAATCACCTTATCCCCTCGTCTTCTTCCTCCTTCTATCGCTCACACCGGCCTGCCTTGCTCTTTCCAGCGCACTCCTCGAGCGTCTCATGCATCCAGTAGTCCACGAGGCACTTCAGCTCAACGTGCGCCTTGCTCTTTCGCGCGCACTCCATCGAGCGTGCGCACGAGCCGAGCCACGGCCAGCCTCACGCACCGGAACGTGAACCCGTGCAGGTCGGCGGGGACGGACATGAGTTCGAGGTTGAAGAGGGCGTAGTCCTTGGCGAACCTCTCCCTCGCCTTCTCGGTGAGGTAGGAGACCACGAACACCGTCTGCGACCCCTCCGGGTTTATGTCGCGTCAGGGCACCCGTATGGTCATGGCCTCGCCGGTGGCGGCGCTCTGGTCGAGCCACCGCCGGAGGTGGGCTAGGATGACGCGCTGCTGGATGGCGGCGTATTTCTTGCGAGCCAGGCCCGAGCGATGCTCTCGAGCGCACATGGATAACGTGTTAGCAGTTAATCACCTTATCCCTTCATCTTCTTCCTCCTTCTGTCGCTCACACCGGCGCGCCTTGCTCTTTCGCGCGCACTCCTCGAGCGTCTCCTGCATCTAGTAGTCCACGAGGCACTTCTGCTTGCCGCCGGCGCGCATGCGCGCCTTGCTCTTCCGCGCGCACTCCACCGAGCGTGTGCACGAGCCGAGCCACGGCCAGCCTCACGCGCCGGAACGTGAACCCGGGCAGGTCGGCGGGGACGGACATGAGGTCGAGGTTGAAGAGGACGTGGTCTTTGGCGAACCTCTCCCTTGCCTTCTCGGTGAGGTAGGAGCCCACGAACACCGCCTGTGACGCCTCCAGGTTTATGTCGTGGCAGGGCACCCGTATGGTCATGGCCTCGACGGTGACGGCGCTCTGGTCGAGCCACCGCCGGAGATGGGCCAGGATGACGCGCTGCTTGATGGCGGCATTGGTGGAGAGCAACCTGGAGCGGCTGGAGCTCGTGGACTCCTCCTGGAGCTGGCGGTGGACATGATGGGCAGAGGAACCTTCGGCGCGCTCAACGTGTTCGATGAAATGAGATGCCAAACCTGGTGGGTGTTAAGCTTTGTTGTTAACTCCTAATCATATGCATGTATGCAACCAAACACCGAGTGAAAATTGCATCTCGATGACAAGACCCCTAATGCAGGCAATCAATCAACTGGTCATCTACGTTTTTGACCCTGTTTTTCCTTACCCAGGCCCTACTCAGCCTGGCTCGTTTTTGCTCTCCTAGTCAGGCCTGGTGGAGAAACTAACCAAACACGCCCTAAGTGGTGCTTTCACTGCTTCACAAATGCTAAAAATACATGCACGCACATGATAGCACGTGAGTTCACGTGAATATTCGCGACTGGACTTTGGCCAACTCCACCGCGGGACCCCATCATGTCCTGCCCCGTCCGTTTGGGGTAAAAGGGACAAACGAGGCGGCCCAGCGTGCGACAGCCCGGACCCATCTGGTCCGTTTTGTGTTCGGGCTGACCCATTTCGAGCGCAAACATGCACCGTGTTTGGGTCGCGGTGGCCAGCGAACGGACGCGTCGAACATCCGCGTTGGGGCCGCGTAGCAGGCGGCCACCTACCTCCCACCCGCCAATATCAATGCGCACGCACGGGTGGCCCCACCTGTCATCCACCCAGCGAACTGTTGCCGTCCTTCTTAAATGGGAAGCCGTGGACCGGTGCTCGTCCACACTTCCCACTCCGGCCCCACTCTGCCCGCCTCGAAAGCCGACACTCCCCAAACCCCACGCCGTCGCCTTCCTCATCTCCGTCACCACCTCCACCTCCTCGCATGACAGCGGGGGAGGAGGCCTGTCTCATGGCGCGTGTCATGGAGGAATTCATGCGCACGCACGACGAGCGCCAATGGGAGAGCCTCGAGAAGATGACGGCCCTCTCCGCGGCCGGCGACGTCGCCATCCCCGAGCTGGAGATGGTGGCGATGGAGGACGTGATGGAGGAGCCGCGAGTGGCCGTGTTTCACCCGGGCCTGGTGGGCCAGCACTGGAGCTGGTCGTGCACGGCTTCGGAGATGGCGGACGCCGTGGGGGTGTGAACTGGTGCCCCACGCCCCCGCGGTCACCGGAGCGGGACGCCTCGCCACGGGAGGAGGTGGTGCAGGCACCTGCCACCTTCCAGCCCGCCTCCCCCGTGCACCACGGACCGCCAGCCCACCTCTGGACGCCGCCGGACTACGTCGACCTCGTCAGCGACGATGACGACACCGGCGGCCACTAAAGACGGCGACGGCCACGGCATCGATGGGCGTGGTAGGTGCACGCGGACGGCGTTTTTTTTCATTTTTATGTTAATTATGGCAAGTGAACCGTGAAACTGGGCCGTTTTGTGGCCATGACCCTTAACTTATGTTTTTAGTTTTTTTAACTGCGTTTATTTACTTTTTAAAGTCATTTTATTTTAGTTTTTCTGTTTTTTGGCTCTCCTCTGAGTTGAGGTACAGTAGTACTCCCTCCGTTTCTTTTTAGTCTGCATATAAGATTTGATCAAAGTCGATCTTTGTTAACTTTGACTAAGTTTATAGAATAATATGTCAAGATTCACAATATGAAATCAATACTGTTAGATGCATCATGAAATGAATTATCATACCATACATCTTTGGCATTGTAGATGTTGATATTTTTTCCTATAAAGTTGGTCAAACTTTCTGGCGCTCCAGGGTGGATGGTGCGTCGATAAGAGAAGGTCTGCAGAAGTTGGTGGTCTTCGAAGGTGTCCAACACGGATTGTGACGCGGTATTGTATGTGAGTTTAGGATAGACTGTTTTGCGTTGTAGCCCACTTGGTGGTGATGTTTGTCTTTGGTTTTGTCAGATGTGATGTTTGTCTTTGGTATTGTTCCCATCGAGTGGCAGCCTTTTTATAACTGAAATTCTGCTTTATATAAAGCGATGGTACGTCTAGGCGTTCGGACCCATACAAGCGTACTTGACCCACACCGAGCAGACAAGTGGGGCTTCCTTTTATAGGTAGAATTCTACCGGAGGAAGCAGCTACTTCAGAGATGATGCCAAACCAAATGATAAGAAATAAACCATTGTGTTAAACTCTTTTGAAGCATATTGCACATCTGCAAGATGACGACATCCATCTTCAGTAACAAGATAAACCCAGGAGATATGTTTGCCAAACTTGTTGCTTTTGTTCATTAGTACAACGAGGTTATACAACCGAGGGACACACGTAATGCATAAGCATCGACAGAATAGCCAAACTGCCTCGCTGTACTCCCTCTGTAAAGAAATACTCCCTCAATTCCAAAAAAAATTAGAAACATAGCTCGAGAACAAAGTTCAAGACATAGTAATGAGCTACAAAACCAGCAACACAACCAGCAGCATCTTTCAGATAATACATAAATTTTCTAAACGAGTGCTTCACCACCCCCTAACTGCCTCACTTTCTTCACACGCGGAAGACGATCAGAGCAATTCTCGCTTGGCCCTTCAGCTACCTCAGTGTAGATCCTCTTTGTTGGTCGAGAAATGTTTTTAGCCAAAGTCTTGACCTCATTAAGAAACTCAGTTCTCGCTTCAGGTAAAAGCCTAAGTTTAACAAGGCAGTCCTTTATTTCGCAATACGTGGTAAAATCAATCTTCTTTTGCGCATCACCTGCTGCAGCTTCTGCTGCATCTATCATCTTCACTACATCAGCATCAAACCACTGTATCAAAACACAAAATGACATTTTGTTTATTAATACCACTAATTGGTGTATTCCAGAATATTATTGTTGGATACAATAGCTTGTTCAGAAATGAGCTGTGATAACCTCAGTTGGACGCCATTCTTCAATAAATGCTGGGGTCAGAATCTTTGCCATAGCTTCTGCATACAGCCAGTCATCCTCGATAAATGAACCAATATCAGGAACCAGCTTGTCACAGATCTCACGTATTGTCTTGGCAGAATGCTTCAACCTTGTATCACATCGATCCACTAAACCAACAAGGACTATAAAGTTTATATCAACCTGCATCGGATCAACAAGAACAGGAACAAGCATTACATCAACTTGCACAAGCTGCAAAGGATAATTCAAAGCACAAAAAATCAACACAAAATACAACATAAACAAGCATTACGAATTAATATCCTGGGTGCTGTTGTAGTGAGTGAGGCAGAAGGAGAGACCTAAGATCTGTTTTCTATCAGCGTGTTTGGCCTCCTCAACCCCCTATATATCCCCCAACCAAACCATGCATAATATTGTCTCATACCTCTTAAATTCCCATTCCCTACCACTAATTACCCACAACCAAACAGGCTGTATATGTTATTGAGACAACCAAAATCCATTGTACAAGTTCGGATTTGAAGAAAGGAGAGTAGGAAAATGTATAAACTAGCTAAGTGACCCAATATTACCTATTAGTGTCAGCACTAGCATCTGTACACAAAAGGCATAACAATAAGGCACAATAGTAAGAGCAAAAGCAGAACAATATAAGGGCGTACTCAAGAGAAGGGTACAACTGCAAGAAAATTCAGTTCTTACTGCTTCTGTAGGAACATTTATTTCATACTTATCCATGCAGTCTCTCAATCCTTTGGATAATGGAAGAAGATACTCGCGAGTGATGTTGCATCTTTCTATAAATACAAAATCACACAGCACATTCCTTAACCCCCACATCAGTTCATGAATAACTTCTTTGTCGTCAAAGCAATCAATTTTCTAGCAAAAAAAAAAATGTTACTGATACATTAGCAGTGACCACTCATGGAAAGACACAGACAAACTACTACAGACATTTACTGACCAGTTTGGATTTGATGGCATCTCTAAGGTCTTCGTTCCCAACAATTAACCGTCTTCCATCAGAACAGCACTTCCTGATTGTATCAGCAAGCTTCTTACCAGGACCATCATCAAGCACAACAGACTTGTGATCGACCTTTACGAACTGACGCAAACAAATAACCTGGTAAGAAAGTAACAGCGTGTTATTACTTATTAGAGAGAAAAGTCATAAATGAAGCATAGTGTTATTAGAGCGTGTCGTATCCGTAACAGAGTGCTATTAGAGCGTATTTTATCAACAGATTACATAATTATTATTATATTACGGTTTGAGATGGTTACATCATCATTATTTTGCTGCGTAAGATATTCCGGATGTACTCTTTAATGACAGTGATAGCCAAGACAAAGCAAAATTCAAAACAAGCACATACATGGATTATGATCAATCATGAGGTGCAAAGCAAATATTAGAGCGCAACCAAAGAAGCGCTAATATAAGCATTGTAGAATCAGAAATACTGACGTTTATGGCAAAGCTCCTCCTGATAAACCAAGACCACAGACTCTGTACAAATAACAAAGTGAAGGTTGATAATAAGAAACAAAATTCAAGTGACTGACATGCAAGGAAGTACGGTTCGGAAATCGGCTGCACACAAACCTCTGGTCCATCAAATGCATCTTTAGAAACACTGAAGAAGGCAAAACCCGTCGGAGTCTCCAGTACCGCAGTCGAAACAAAACCCAGTGCCATCACTTTTCTGGTCCCGCTCAAAGGAACACAACAATTGGTTGACATAACCGAATAACAGAAAAAAAGAAGGAAATCACACGAACAGAAATATGTTCTATGCCCCGAATCCTGATATATAGATTCAGTGATGTGCTGCATGCCCACCTAGGAAAACCCTATCTGGTCCTCTTTTCCTTAAGTAGGGCAACTACCTAATGATGCGAACATAACCGAAAACAAATCCAACATGGTTACTAAACGCACACTCAAATAGGGGTAACCAGCTATCTATCACAGTGGTGTTGCCATATTAGGATAGAACAAACTAAAAACAGTGGAATTTGGTCATGGGATGTTATTGGCTAGACTAGATAGATAGACTAATCAAAAGATCCAGGTAGGAACAGGACGTGATAAATCCAGTATATATAATGCTACTTGCATGGATCCCTCGTTCCACGACTGTTTACAGCCACAAGAAATCAATTTAGATCTAGATCCGCGCCAACAAGAATCGATAGCAAAATAAGAACCCATTACTAGCAGTCAAGGAGCCGCTAAGGGGAGCCTGCGTAGAGGGGAAGGAAAGAATGCAGGTGCATGCGCGCGCGGTGCATGAATATATACCTCGGCGGCGGCGGAAGGCCGTCTTGGGCGTGGAAGATGAAGGCGGCTAGACGGACAGCTCACGGAGCACAGGCGGTGCAGCGGCGGCGCAAGGGCTTCGTCTTCTTCGCCCTCTCCCTCGCCCAGTGAACGTCGCGTTCCTGCCCGTGTCTTGGACGGGGGAGTTAGGGTTTGTGGCGGTTGGATATATACGACGCGAGTCGTCGGTGGGTCGACTGTCGGCTTCGAGGGTGCACTTTCTATCACACGGCTGATACAAGGCATTCGCCAGACCGGTCGTGAGACGTTGATGTGTTTTTATCTCACGGCTGATGTTGCTTCTAAAAGTCCGTAGATGTGTTTCCAAACCCAATCGATTTTCTTCCCACGTCTCACCTATAATCCCTCCCCGCATTAACTGACCTGCCCCAAACACATCCGTCCCTCGATCCATCTCGCCCTCCTGATTCCTCTCCATCTCCAGCCCCGAGCTCTCCCCTCCCCTCGCCGCCATGGATCTCTCCACCATGAACCAGTCATCCTCACAGCCGCCGTGAGATTCACCGCACCGGTACGTTCTACCATTTGATAGCTGCGCCTGACATTATCCACGATTTGCACGACCGAGCACCTAATCCCCTCACCGTCCTGGTCATCTCCACTTGGTTGGGCCTCAAGACATCTGGTCCACCGCAGTGGAGCATTGTCTTGGTTGAGGAACGATGCAAGCACGCGAGAATGTTGCAGGATTTGCCCCTCCCTTCCCGCAGCATGCACTCATCTGACCTAGGTATCAAGTCCTCTAATCTTGATTCTTCTTTTTTTTTTTTTGAAGATAAATTGATTCTTCTGTTCATATCATGGTTCTATCCGACATGTAATTGGTTGTTATATCATCTATAATTTGATACGCACATCAGAATAATATGCATGGCAATCTTTGGTGGTAATATTACTTTGCTTTACAATTTTGCATGCTTCCATCCAAGACTAGTTCTGTTCCCAAAGTATCATTTTTATGCTTCTTTGTTATGCAGTGTCTAAATTGACAGATGCTACCGAAATCTATACGGTCTGCTTCCATAGTTTAAGAATTCAATCAATTTGTACGCTGGTGACACAACATCCATCCTGTTGTTGGCCAGAATACTAGTTTGCCTCAATTTTCATTGATCTTACTATGCTTCCAATTGAGTTCCCGCATATAGCTCATTTTCTATGTTACCTATCTTATTGTCATACATCATGCAAATGGAGCTTCCAACATCACACTTCATGTGCATATGGAACTCTTTATGCTTCCGATGTGTCTTATATGCTCTGTTCATCTAACCGTTGTAAGTCTCTGCCACTTCTATTGTACAAACATTTTGCTTCAGTCATTATCATATACTAGTGTGTGCTTCCTTCTTTCACCTAATGCTTCAATCGTACAGACTTTTTGTTGTACCAGGTTCCAGGTGTGCTTCTTTGTCTAATGTGCTAACTGCCTACGAGTCGAGATCAACCAGACACTGCCCTAAGTTGCAGGCTGTACGGCGAATGATGTAGAGCTCAGGTCATGCATGGATTATGATCAGATTGGCAAGCGCCCGCCGCTACGCAGTCTACAATGAAGTGGAAAATAGTGTTGTAATAGTCTTTAGTCTTGTTGCAAAACAGAGTTGTAATTTTTTGTTCATACTAGATTAATTTCTTTCACTGTTTGATGATTCTTGCTCTGCATCCGTGTGATTTCTTTGCAAAGCAAAGTTTCCATTAGAATGAAACGATCATCTTCCTTTACACCAAACATTTGGGTCCAAAGCTCCTACAATTATTCATAGGTCAAATGATTCAGTTGAACAATATGTTTTCGCCTCACTACAAAGTACAATGCTTCCATCGATCAAAAGGATTGTTTCCATGGCACAACAGCTATTTTTGCCAGTGCATAAAATCAATCAGAAAAAGTGTACTAGATGTTATTTCATGGGTACGCATCCATCGGTGAAAGGAATGCTTCCATGGCACAACCACGTTGCATCAGCTTAAAAATGCATCTTAGAAAAATTTCCTTGTAGTAGATTTTAGTTGTTAAAAGTAATCGTAATTAACCAGAATTATTTTCAGGATTCACGGAAGCAGTTAAGAGTAACAATAAACTGATGCTTCAATCACGGCGGTGCATGCATCTGGTAGGTGCATCAATTTGGTAGCCTGCCGTGATTTAAAGAATGGTATAAAATTCGCTAACCCAGTCCACCTTTTACTTCGTCATCGTCATCGGACACTCGAGAGAAAAGTAATCCAACGACCCAGGAGTGGTCTGATAGGAAGCTAGGGATCAGTAGTCTGATCCCTAGTGGTTCCCATTTTATTTTATTTCTTGTGAGGGGTTCGAGGGTGGACTCATTTTTTTTTTGGAACGAAGGCTCTAGAGGAGTCCGACTTTGAATTAACAAATGCATCAACCGGCCAGGAGTACAAGAGCAGACCACGAACAAAGAAACGGCTAAAGGATACAAGGGAGAAAGTAGAACAGCTTACTATGCTACACATACAACCAGCGAACATAAAATTACATTGAAGAACAGCTAATTGAGGATAAACCCTCTACACCAAGGCCCTAAAACGACTATGAAAGAAGCCACAAGGATCTGCAGCCGTCAGAATAGGTCGGGCACATGGCTGAAACCCGAAACTAGAGATGACACAACACATGCCTTCTCTAACACCAAAGGGGATCCCTTCCCCTCGCCTAGGCTCGAAGGCGTCGCACCATCGAAGTGTAGAGACGCTCACCCGAGAGCTAAAGCATAGGTTGGGATCAAGACCGGGCCAGCAATAGGGCCAACCAACATCATGCTGGAGCACACACCCGCAAGCTACAACGCAGGCGCCGAAGGAGACCGATGGAAGAGGGTAAGCCGCCGGGAGAGTCGCCGAAAGGAAGAAGCTGCCGAGCCACATGGCGAAGATTAGGAACGAGGAACTCAAGAACCAGCCGAATCGGCCCCTGCGGCGTTGCTGCTGCCGGGAAGGGAAACCCGATCCCCTTCCACCCATACTCGAGGGCGCCAACCCGCCGGGACATTGCAATCACCACCGCAAAGCAACTTGTGGCTGGATCTGAAACCTGCACAGAAGGGATGCCACGGACTCCACAGACGCCAGGTGCCCACCTGCAACTGCTACACGCCCCAAAAGCATCAAAGTTCCCCAGACGGCGCCTCCAAGGAGGACACGACGCACCAGGCGCCGCCGCCGCCCATCCCAATCCGGGATTTGAGCTTTCGCCCGGGAGGCATGGCCGGGGTGTGGAGGAGAGCCCACGGCTGCGACTCCAATGAGGAGAACGACGCAAAAGGGCGCCGCCGCCGCCGCGTTGGAAATACCAACAAGGGTTTCCCCCGGGCTCGTCCAGCACCACTAGCTCGAGGAGCACCCCGCCGGCACCGGATCCGGCGACCAGAGTCCCGAAATCAAGCGAACCCAGTGAGGAGAGCACAGAGGGAGGAATACCTGACCTTCAGATCTGGAGCAAAGAAGGAGGGACCTCGCCGCGCCGCGACCACTATCCGTCGGGACCTCGCTGGCCGAGCAGCCGAGGGGGGCGGCCAACACCTCCCGCGTGCGCCGCTAGCCAAAGGACGGCGCCGCCTCACCGACCGGGCCGCCGCCCAGGCTTCCGAGGTCCTACACCACAACGGGTGAAGCGACGAAGCCCCGCCGCCATCGTCATCGGCAGTCGCCCAGGCGATTCCTAACGACTCCCTCCCGTGACGGCAGGGGGGTGGAGGGGACGGCGCCTGGGGAAACCCTAGGGGCCCTCGGGTCGCCCTGGGGAGGACGACGCGAGGGGAGGGGAGGAGGAGGGGTCCCGTGGACTCGTTTTTTAAGGTGAACTAGGGATTTTATTCAAGGGGCGCCTACTACACATCATCTGGTTGATGCCGGGGGAAAATAAGTCGCCTTGCCCGCTGTTGATTTGCATTAATACGGTACTCCCTCCGTTTTTATTTACTCCCCATATGAGAGTTGACTGAAGTCAAACTTCGTAAAGTTTGACCAAATTTATAGAGATGAATATAAATATTTAGCATAACAAATCTATATGATGCGGAAGAACATTCAACAATGAATCTAATGGTATTGATTCGTTATTGTATATATTAATATTTTTGTCTATAAACTTTGTCAAAGTTTGTAAAACTTGATATTGACCAGAACTAATATGTGGAGTAAATAAAAAAGTACGTTTTAAGCCACTGGATTCGCTGATGACCGGACCACGGCAAGACTTCCAACCAACTTGCACATGTCTCCTCGAAGCCTCCAGCCAGCAACACAGCATCCCGCACGCGCGTAACTAGCAGAACAGCAGCTAGCCGGTTTAGAGCATGCGGCAGCAGCCACGTTGCCGCTCACCCCACAGCAAAACGGCCGGCGAGCTTGCCATACATCGGCCACGGCAGCTTGCAGCAATGTGCCAGCTGACCACCCTTTCAAGCACCATTGATGTTCCATTACTGAATCGGCGATGCACCGGCCGATGCACCGGCCACCCGGCTATGCTATGGTGATGCTCCGACGGCTCGGTGATGCTCCGTTGAAGCACCGACAAATGTTTTGGCGGCTGATGGTGCTTGATTGTAGCTCCGGTGATGCTTCGATGGCTCGGCGATGCTCCGCTGGAGCACTGGCGATGTTTTTGGCGGCCCGACGATGCTCCATTGTGACACTGGTGATGCTCCCACAGCTCGGCGCTGCGTCGTTGAAGCACCGATGATGTTTTGGCTGCCCAACTGTGCTCCATTGTAGCACTGGAGATGCTCCGACGTCTCGGTGATGCTCCGTTGAAGCAATGACGATGTTTCGGCGGCCCGACAGTGCTTCGGTGATGCTCTGTTGCAGCGTTGGCGATGTTCCGACACTCCGACGAATGCTTCATCATAGCACCGGCGATGCCCCGGCAGCCCGGCGGTGCTCCATTGTAGCGCCGATGATGTTCCATTGCAGCGTCATTGATGTTCTGTCGCTCTGACGAAAGCTTTATCGTAGTACCGGTGATGCTCCATTGATGCTCGGTGACCCCCTGTAGCACTGCATGGCGCTCGCATAAACAATGATGCATCCTTGCAGCTTTCAGCATAGCGGTGGTCAGAGAGACGTGGTCAGAGAGACGGCGATGCTCCATGGCAGCACCGGTGGTTGTGCGACATCACCGGAGTTGCATTGGCATCGTCTACTCCGTCTCGATCGTCGTCGCAGAGCCGGCCTTTCTCCATCATAGCACCGCCGCGCTGCATCCCGCCCTCATCAATGGTTACTTGAAAGGTCCGACAGTAGCTAAATTGAACAAGTGGCCATCTATCTTAGCAAGGCAACTAGTTCTGAATGTGGATGCATCCTATTTTGCTCGAACAAATTCAGGTGCCTGCGGCGCAGTTATGAGGGATCATAAAAGTTATTTCATCATAGCTGCAACAGCTATCGGAGCATCGCCGGTGCCTCCATTGTAACACCGGTGATGCTCCGACAGCTCGGTGATGCTTCGTTGAAGCACCGACGATGTTTTGGCGGCCCGACGGTGCTCCATTGTAGCACCGGTGATACTCCGGCGTCTCGGTGATGCTGCGTTGAAGCAACGATGAATGTTTTGTCGGCCGATGGTGCTTCATTGTAACACGGGTGATGCTTCGACGGTTCGGCGATGCTCCGTTAGAGGACTGGCGATGTTTTTGGCAGCCCGACGGTGCTCCATTGTAGCATCGGTGATGCTCCGACAGCTCGGCGATGCTTCGTTGAAGCACCGAGGATGTTTTGGCGGCTCGACGGTGCTCATTGTAGCACCGGTGATGCTCCGGCGTCTCGGTGATGCTCCGTTGAAGCAACGACGAATGTTTTGGCGGCCGATGGTGCTTCATTGAAGCCCCGGTGATGCTTCGACGGCTCGGCGATGCTCCGTTGGAGCACTGGCGATATTTTTGGCAGCCCGACGGTGCTCCATTGTAACACCGGTGATGCTCCGACAGCTCGGCGATGCTTCGTTGAAGCACCGACGATGTTTTGGCGGCCCGACGGTGCTCCATTGTAGCACCGGTGATGCTCCGTTGAAGCAACGACGATGTTTTGGCGGCCCGACGGTGCTTCGGTGATGCTCCGTCGCAGCGTCGCGTCGATGTTCCGGCACTCCGACAAACGCTTCATCATAGCACCGGCGATGCCTCGGCAGCCCGGCGGTGCTCTATCGTAGCGCCGGTGATGTTCCATTGTAGCGTCATTGATGTTCCGGCGATCTGACGAATGCTTCATCGTAGTACCGGTGATGCTCCATTGAAGCTCGGTGACCTCCTGTAGCATTGCATGGCGCTCGCACAAACAACGGTGCATCCTTGCAGCTTTCAACATGGCGGTGGTCGGAGAGACGGCGATGCTCCATGGCAGCACCGGTGGTTGTGCGACATCATCGGAGTTGCATTGGCATCTCCTACTCTGTCTCGATCATCGTTGTAGAGCCGGCGTTGCTCCATCGTAGCACCGCTGCGCTACATCCCGCCCTCGTCAACAGTGACTTGAAAGGTCCAACTGTAGCTAAATTGAACAAGTGGCCGTCTATCTTGGCAGGGCATCTAGTTCTGAATGTGGATGCATCCTATTTTGCTCGAACAAATTCAGGTGCCTACGGCGCAGTTATCAAGAATCATTAAGGTCATTTCATCGCAACTGCAACAGCTGTCGGAGCATCGCCGGTGCCTCCATTGTAACACCGATGATGCTCCAACATCTCGGCGATGCTTCGTTGAAGCACTGACGATGTTTTGGCGGCCCGAATGTGATCCATTGTAGCACCGGTGATGATCCGGCATCTCGGTGATGCTCCGTTAAAGCAACGACGAATGTTTTGGCGGCCGATGGTGCTTCATTGTAACCCCGGTGATGCTTCGACGGCTTAGCGATGCTCCGTTGGAGCACTACCGATGTTTTTGGCGGCCCGACGGTGCTCCATTGTAACACCGGTGATGCTCCGGCGTCTCGGTGATGCTCCGTTGAA
>LR738709.1:19932752-19959149 GCA_902687465.1 Secale cereale
GGTGCTCCATTGTAGCACCGGTGAAGCTCCGGCCTCTCGGTGATGCTCCGTTGAAGCAACGACGAATGTTTTGGCGGCCGATGGTGCTTCATTGTAGCCCCGGTGATGCTTCGATGGCTCGGCGATGCTCTGTTGGAGCACTGGCGATGTTTTTGGCGGCCTGACGATGCTCCATTGTAACACCGGTGATACTCTGACAGCTCGGTGATGCTTCGTTGAAGCACCGACGATGTTTTGGTGGCCTGACGGTGCTCCATTGTAGCACCGGTGATGCTCCTACATCTCGGTGATGCTCCGTTGAAGCAACGACGATGTTTTGGTGGCCCGACGGTGCTTTGGTGATGCTCCGTTGCAGCGTCACGTCGATGTTCTGGCACTCCGACGAACGCTTCATCATAGCACCGGCGATGCCCCGGTAGCCGGGCGGTGCTCCATCGTAGCGCCGGTGATGTTCCATTGTAGCGTCATTGATGTTCCAGTGATCTGACGAATGCTTCAACATAGTACCGGTGATGCTCCATTGAAGCTCGGCGACCTCCTGTAGCATTGCATGGCGCTCGCACAAACAACGATGCATCCTTGCAGCTTTCAGCATGGCGGTGGTCGGAGAGACGGCGATGCTCCTTGGCAGCATCGTTGGTCGTGCGACATCACCGGAGTTGCATTGCCATCGTCTACTCCGTCTCGATCACCGTCGCAGAGCCGACGTTGCTCCATCATAGCACCGCCACGCTACATCCCGCCCTCGTCAACGGTGACTTGAAAGGTCCGACTGTAGCTAAATTGATCAAGTGGCCATCTATCTTAGCAGGGCATCTAGTTCTGAATGTGGATGCATCCTATTTTGCTCGAACAAATTCAGGTGCCTATAGCGCAGTTATCAGGGATCATTGTTGGAAATATGCCCTAGAGGCAATAATAAAATGGTTATTATTATATCTCCTTGTTCATGATAACTGTCTGTTATTCATGCTTGAATTGTATTATCCGGAAACAGTGATACATGTGTGAATACATAGACCACTACATGTCCCTAGTAAGCCTCTAGTTACTAGCTCATTGATCAACAGATGGTTACGGTTTCCTGACCATGGACATTGGATGTCATTGATAACGGGATCACATCATTAGGAGAATGATGTGATGGACAAGACCCAATCCTAAGCCTAGCACAATATTGTGTAGTTCGTATGCTAAAGCTTTTCCGATGTCAAGTATCCTTTCCTTAGACCATGAGGTTGTGCAACTCCCGGATACTGTAGGAATACTTTGGGTGTGCCAAACGTCACAACATAACTGGGTGGCTATAAAGGTACACTATGGGTATCTCCAAAAGTATCTGTTGGGTTGGCACGAACCGAGACTGGGATTTGTCACTCCGTATGACGGAGAGGTATCTCTGGGCCCACTCGGTAAGACATCATCATAATGAGCTCAAAGTGACTAAGGGGTTGGTCATGGGATGATGTATTACGGAACGAGTAAAGAGACTTGCCATGACGAGATTGAACAAGTTATCAGTATACCGACGATCGAATCTCGGGCAAGTACTATACCGATAGACAAAGGGAATCGTATACGTGATTGATTGAATCCTTGACATCATGGTTCATCCGATGAGATCATCATGGAGAATGTGGGAGCCAACATGGGTATCCAGATCCCGCTGTTGGTTATTGACCGGAGAGTCGTCTCGGTCATGTCTACGTGTCTCCCGAACCAGTATGTCTACACACTTAATGTTCGGTGACGCTAGGGTTGTAGAGATATAAGTATGCGGAAACCCGAAAGTTGTTCGGAGTCCCGGATGAGATCCCGGACGTCACGAGGAGTTTCGGAATGGTCCGGAGGTAAAGAATTGTATATAGGAAGTCCAGTTTCGGCCACCGGGAAGGTTTCGGGGGTCACCGGTATTGTACCGGGACTACCGAAAGGGTCCCGGGGGTCCACCGGGTGGGGCCACCTATCCCGGAGGGCCCCATGGGCTGAAAGGGGAAGGGAACCAACCCCTGGTGGGCTGGTGCGCCCCTCTTGGGCCTCCCCTTGCGCCTAGGGTGGGAAACCCTAGGGGTGGGGGGCGCCCCACCTGGCTTGGGGGGCAAGTTCCCCCCCTGGCCGACGCCCCCCCTTGGAGATTAGATCTCCTAGGGCCGGCGCCCCCCAGGGCCCCTATATATAGTGGGGGGAGGGAGGGCAGCCGCACCCTTTGCCCTGGCGCCTCCCTCTCCCTCCCGTGACACATCTTCCTCCTCCCGCAGCGCTTGGCGAAGCCCTACTGGAATCCCGCTACTTCCACCACCACGCCGTCGTGCTGCTGGATCTCCATCAACCTCTCCTCGCCCCTTGCTGTATCAAGAAGGAGGAGACGTTGCTGCTCCGTACGTGTGTTGAACGCGGAGGTGCCGTCCGTTCGGCGCTAGGATCATCGGTGATTTGGATCACGACGAGTAAGACTCCATCATCCCCGTTCTCTTGAACGCTTCCGCTCGCGATCTACAAGGGTATGTAGATGCACTCCCCTCTCCCTTGTTGCTAGATGACTCCATAGATTGATCTTGGTGAAGCGTAGAATTTTTTTGATTTTTGCTACGTTCCCCAACAGTGGCATCATGAGCTAGGTCTATGCGTAGTATCTTGCACGAGTAGAACACAAAGTAGTTGTGGGCGTATATTTGTTCAATTCTCTTGCCGCTACTAGTCTTATCTTGATTCAACGGCATCGTGGGATGAAGCGGCCCAGACCGACCTTACACGTACGCTTACGTGAGACAGGTTCCACCGACTGACATGCACTAGTTGCATAAGGTGGCTAGCGGGTGTCTGTCTCTCCCACTTTAGTCGGATCGGATTCGATGAAAAGGGTCCTTATGAAGGGTAAATAGAAATTGGCATATCACGTTGTGATTTTGGCGTAGGTAAGAAACGTTCATGGTAGAAACCTATAGCAGCCACATAAAAACTTGCAGCAGCAATTAGAGGACGTCTAACGTGTTATTGCAGCATGTGCCGTGTGATGTGATATGGCCAAAAGGATGTGATGAATGATATATATGTGATGTATGAGATTGATCATGTTCATGTAATAGGAATCACGACTTGCATGTTGATGAGTATGACAACCGGCAGGATGTTGGGGAACGTAGCATAAATCAAAAAATTTCTACATCTTCACCAAGATCCAACTATGGATACATCTAGCAACGAGCAAGTAAGAGTGCATCTACATACCGTTATGTAGATCGCGTGCGGAAGCTTTCAACGAAGTAAGGATGAAGTAGTCGTACTCTTCACGTTCTTCGTTACCGATGACCTAGCGCCGAACGGACGGCACCTCCGCGTTCAACACACGTACGGTGCAGCAACGTCACCTCCTTCTTGATCCAGCAAGGGGGGAGGAGAAGTCGTCAGAGATCCGGCAGCACGACGGCGTGATGACGGATGCAGTGGAGATCGCAGCAGGGCTTCGCCGGACGCCCTGCGTGGGAGTTGGGAGGTGTGACGGGAGGGGGAGAGGCGCCAGGGCTTGAGGTGCGGCAGCCCTCTCCCCCTACATATATATAGGGGCCAGGGGGGCGCCTGGACCCCTTGCAGATCCAATCTGCAAGGGGGCGGCGGCCAAGGGGGGTTCCTTGCCCCTCAAGGCAAGTGGAGCCCCCCTCCCCTTTAGGGTTTGAACCCTAGGCGCAGGGGAGGTGGGCCCCCTTAGTGGTGCGCCAGCCCAGAGGGCTGGACACATCCCCTCCCGGCCTAGGGGCCCCACCGGGATGGGTGGCCCCACCCGGTGGTCCCGGGACGCTCCCGGTGACCGCCCGGAGATCACCCGTTGGCCGAAACTGGACTTTCCATATATCAATCTTTTCCTCCGGACCATTCCGGAACTCCTCGTGACGTCCGGGATCTCATCCGGGACTCCGAACAACTTTCGGGTTTCCACGTGCATTTATCTCTACGACCCTAGCGTTACCGAACCTTAAGTGTGTAGACCCTACGGGTTCGGGAGACACGTAGACATGACCGAGACCACTCTCCGGTCAATAACCAACAGCGGGATCTGGATACCCATGTTGGTTCCCACGTGTTCCTCGATGATCTTCATCGGATGAACCACTGTGTCAAGGATTCACTCAATCCCGTATGTTATTCCCTTTGTCCATCGGTACGGTACTTGCCCGAGATTCGATCGTCGGTATCCCCGATACCTTGTTCAATCTCGTTATGGCAAGTCTCTTTACTCGATCCGTAATCCATCATCCCGTGACTAACTACTTAGTCACATTGAGCTCATTATGATGATGTCTTACCGAGTGGGCCCAGAGGTACCTCTCCGTCATGCGGAGTGACAACATCCCAGTCTCGGTTCGTACCAACTCAACAGACACTTTCGGAGATACCCGATGCGTACCTTTATAGCCACCCAGTTACGTTGTGACGGTTGGCACACCCAAAGTACTCCTACGGTATCCGGGAGTTGTACAACCTCATGGTCTAAGGAATAAATACTTGACACCGAAAAGTTTATGCATTACGAACTATACGATCTCGTGTTATGCTCAAGTTTGGGTATTGTCCATCACATCATTCTCCTAATGATGTGATCCCGTTATCACTGACATCTCATGTCCATGGTCAGGAAACCGTGACCATCTGTTGATCAACGAGCTGGTAACTAGAGGCCTACGAGGGACTCAATGTGGTCTATGTATTCACACATGTATCGCTGTTTCCGTACAATACAATTCAAGCATGAATAACAGACAATTATCATGAACAAGGAGATATAATAATAATGCTTTTATTATTGCCTCTAGGGCATATCTCCAACAGTCTCCCACTTGCACTAGAGTCAATAATCTAGTTACATTGTGATGAATCGAACACCCATAGAGTTCTGGTGTTGATCATGTTTTGCTCGTGAAAGAGGTTTAGTCAACGGGTCTGCTACATTCAGATCCGTATGCATTTTACAAATATCTATGTCTCCATCCTGAACATAATTCCGGATGGAGTTGAAACGGCGCTTGATGTGCTTGGTCTTCTTGTGAAACCTGGGCTCCTTGGTAATAGCAATAGCACCAGTGTTGTCACAGAAGAGAGTCATCGGGCTTGAAGCGCTTGGAATGACTCCTAGGTCGGTGATGAACTCCTTCATCCAGACTCCTTCCTGCGCTGCTTCAGAAGCAGCTATGTACTCCGCTTCACATGTAGATGCTGCCACCACGCTTTGCTTGCAACTGCACCAGCTGACTGCCCCTCCATTCAAAATATACACGTATCCGGTTTGCGACTTAGAGTCATCCAGATCTGTGTTGAAGCTAGCATCGACGTAACCCTTTACGACGAGCTCTTCGTCACCTCCATAAACGAGAAACATATCCTTAGTCCTTTTCAGGTACTTCAGGATGTTCTTGACCGCTGTCCAGTGTTCCGTACCGGGATCACTTTGGTACCTCCCCACCAAACTTATGGCAAGGTTCACATCAGGTCTGGTACACAGCATGGCATACATGATAGAACCTATGGCCGAGGCATAGGGAATGACACTCATCTTTTCTCTATCTTCTGCCGTGGTCGGCGACTGAGCTTTGCTCAATCTCATACCTTGCAAAACAGGCAAGAATCCTTTCTTTGACTGATCCATATTGAACTTCTTCAATATTTTGTCAAGGTATGTACTTTGTGAAAGACCAATGAGGCGTCTCGATCTATCTCTATAGATTTTGATGCCTAATATGTAAGCAGCTTCTCCAAGGTCCTTCATTGAAAAACTTTTATTCAAGTAGGCCTTTACATTTTCCAAGAATTCTATATCATTTCCCATCAGCAATATGTCATCCACATATAATATGAGAAATGCTACAGAGCTCCCACTCACTTTCTTGTAAATACAGGCTTCTCCATAAGTCTATATAAAGCCAAACGCTTTGATCACCTCATCAAAGCGAATATTCCAACTCCGAGATGCTTGCACCAGCCCGTAAATCGAGCGCTGGAGCTTGCATACCTTGTTAGCGTTCTCTGGATCGACAAAACCTTCCGGTTGCATCATATACAACTCTTCCTTGAGGAAGCCATTAAGGAACGCTATTTTGACATCCATTTGCCATATCTCATAATCATAGAATGCGGCAATAGATAACATGATTCTGACTGACTTCAGCATCGCTACGGGAGAGAAAGTCTCATCGTAGTCAATCCCTTGAACTTGTCGATAACCCTTAGCGACAAGCCGAGCTTTATAGATGGTCACATTACCATCCGCGTCTGTCTTCTTCTTAAATATCCATTTGTTTTCTATGGCGTGCCTATCATCAGGCAAGTCCACCAAAGTCCATACTTTGTTTTCATACATGGATTCTATCTCGGATTTCATGGCTCCAAGCCATTTATTGGAATCTGGGCCCGCCGTCGCTTCTTCATAGTTCGAAGGTTCACCGTTGTCTAACAACATGATTTCCAGTACAGTGTTGCCGTACCACTCTGGTGCGGAACGTGCCCTTGTGGACCTTTGAAGTTCAGTAGTAACTTGATCTGTTTCTTCATGATCATTATCATCAACTTCCTCCCTTGTCGGTGCAGGCACCTCAGGAACAGTTTCCTGCGCTGCGCTACTTTCCGGTACAGGAGGGGTGACTGTCACCTCATCCAGTTCTACTTTCCTCCCACTCACTTCTTTCGAGAGAAACTCTTTCTCCAGAAAGCATCCATTCTTGGCAACAAAGACTTTGCCTTCGGATCTGTGGTAGAAGGTGTACCCAATAGTTTCCTTTGGGTATCCTATGAAGACGCATTTTTCCGATTTGGGTTCGAGCTTTTCAGGTTGAAGTTTCTTGACATAAGCATCGCAACCCCAAACTTTTAGAAACGACAGCTTCGGTTTCTTGCCAAACCAAAGTTCATATGGAGTCGTCTCAACGGATTTTGACGGAGCCCTATTTAAAGTGAATGCGGCAGTCTCTAAAGCATAACCCCAAAAAGATAGCGGTAAATCGGTAAGGGACATCTTAGATCGCACCATGTCCAACAGAGTACGATTTCTACGTTCGGACACACCGTTACGTTGAGGTGTTCCGGGCGGTGTCAATTGTGAAACAACTCCACAGCTTCTAAGGTGCGTGCCAAATTCATGACTTAAATATTCACCCCCACGATCTGATCGTAAGAACTTTATTTTTCTGTCACGTTGATTCTCAACCTCATTCTGAAATTCCTTGAACTTTTCAAAGGTCTCAGACTTGTGTTTCATCAAATAGATATACCCGTATCTACTCAAGTCATCCGTGAGGGTGAGAACATAACGGTAGCCTCCGCGAGCCTCAACACTCATTGGACCGCACACATCGGTATGTATGATTTCCAACAAGTTGGTTGCTCGCTCCATTGTTCCGGAGAACGGAGTCTTGGTCATCTTGCCCAAGAGGCATGGTTCGCACGTGTCAAATGATTCATAATCAAGAGACTCTAGAAGTCCATCCGAATGGAGCTTCTTCATACGTTTGACACCAATATGACCAAGGCGGCAATGCCACAATTATGTGGGACTATCATTATCAACTTTACATCTTTTGGCATCTACACTATGAATATGTGTATCACTACGTTCGAGATTCATCAAAAATAAACCATTGACCAGCGGGGCATGACCATAAAACATATCTCTCAAATAAATAGAACAACCATTATTCTCCGATTTGAAAGAATATCCATCTCGCATAAGACGAGATCTAGAAACAATGTTCATGCTCAAAGCTGGTACTAAATAACAATTATTGAGGTTTAAAACTAATCCCAAGGGTAGATGTAGAGGTAGCGTGCCGATGGCGATCACATCGACCTTGGAACCATTCCTGACGCGCATCGTCACCTCATCCTTCGCCAGTCTCCGTTTATTCCGCAGCTCCTGTTTTGAGTTACAAATGTGAGCAACTGCACCGGTATCGAATACGCAGGAGCTACTACGAGTGCTGGTAAGGTACACATCAATAACATGTATATCATATATACCTTTGACGTTGCCGGCCTTCTTGTCTGCTAAATATTTGGGGCAGTTCCGCTTCCAGTGACCCGTTCCCTTGCAATAAAAGCACTCAGTCTCAGGCTTGGGTCCATACTTTGGCTTCTTCCCAGCAACAAGCTTGCCAGGCGCGGCAACTTGCTTGCCGTCCTTCTTGAAGTTCTTCTTACCCTTGCCTTTCTTGAACTTAGTGGTTTTATTGACCATCAACACTTGATGTTCTTTCTTGATGTCTACCTCCGCTGATTTCAGCATCGAATACACCTCGGGAATGGACTTCTCCATCCCCTGCATATTGAAGTTCAGCACGAAGCTCTTGAAGCTTGGTGGGAGCGACTGGAGGATTCAGTCAACGACCGCTTCATCTGGGAGATTCATTCCCAGCTGAGACAAGCGGTTGTGCAATCCTGAAATCTTGAGGATGTGCTCACTGACAGAACTGTTCTCCTCCATCTTACATCTGTAGAATGCGTCAGAGACATCATATCTCTCGACTCGGGCATGAGCTTGGAAAACCATTTTCAGCTCTTCGAACATCTCATATGCTCCATGGTGCTCAAAACGCTTTTGGAGCCCCGATTCTAAACTGTAAAGCATGCCGCACTGAACCAGGGATTAATCATCACTACGCGACTGCCAGACGTTCAAAACGTCTTGGTCAGCATCGGGAGCAGGTGCATCACCTAGCGGTCCTTCTAGGACATATGATCTCTTGGCAGCTATGAGGATGATCCTCAGGTTACGGACCCAATCCGTATAGTTGCTACCATCGTCTTTCAGCTTGGTTTTCTCTAGGAACGCGTTGAAGTTGAGGGAAACTGGAGCGTGGGCCATTTGATCTACAAGAGATATTGTAAAGAATTTAGACTAAGTTCATGATAATTAAGTTCATCTTAATCAAATTATAATGAACTCCCACTCAGAATGACATCTCTCTAGTCATCTTATGTGATACACGATCCGAATCGAGTAGTCCGTGTCCGATCATCACGTGAGACGGACTAGTCAAAAACGGTGAACATCTTCATGTTGATCGTATCTTCTATACGACTCGTGTTCGACCTTTCGGTCTTCCGTGTTCCGAGGCCATGTCTGTACATGCTAGGCTCGTCAAGTGAACCCTAAGTGTATTGCGTGTGTAAATCTGTCTTACACCCGTTGTATGCGAACGTTAGAACCTATCACACCCGATCATCACGTGGTGCTTCGGAGCAACGAGCTTTAGCAACGGTGCACAGTTAGGGGAAACACATTACTTGAAATTTTAGTGAGAGATCATCTTATTTACTACCGTCGTTCTAAGTAAACAAAATGCAAAAACATGATAAACATCACATGCAATCAATTAAAGTGACATGATATGGCCAATATCATCTTGCTCCTTGGATCTCCATCTTCGGGGCACCATGATCATCTTGTCACCGGCTCGACACCATGATCTTCATCATCATGATCTCCATCATCGTGTCTTGAAGAAGTCGTCACGCCAACTATTACTTCTACTACTATAGCTAACGTTTAGCAATGAAGTAAAGTAATTACATGGCGTTATTCAGTGACACGCAGGTCATACAATAATTAAGACAACTCCTATGGCTCCTGCCAGTTGTCAAGTTCATCGACATGCAAGTCGTGATTCCCTATTACAAAAACATGATCAATCTCATACATCACATATATCATTCATCACATCTTCGTTCTTGGCCATACCACGTCACAAAACACATGCTGCAAAAACAAGTTAGACGTCCTCTAATTGTTGTTGCAAGTTTTACGTGGCTTCTATAGGATTTCTAGCAAGAACGTTTCTTACCTACGCCAAAACCACAACGTGATTTGTCAACTTCTATTTACCCTTCATAAGGACCCTTTTCATCGAATCCGATCCGACTAAAGTAGGAGAGACAGACACCCGCCAGCCACTTTATGCATCTAGTGCATGTCTGTCGGTGGAACCAGTCTCACGTAAGCGTACGTGTAAGGTCGGTCCGGGCCGCTTCATCCCACAATACCGCCGAATCAAGATTGACTAGTAACGGTAAGAAAGTTGAACAAGATCATACGCCCACAACTGCTTTGTGTTCTACTCGTGCAAGATGCTACGCATAAAACCTAGGCTCTGATGCCACTGTTGGGGAACGTAGCATAAATCAAAAAATTTCTACGTCTTCACCAAGATCCAACTATGGATACATCTAGCAACGAGCAAGTAAGAGTGCATCTACATACCGTTATGTAGATCGCGTGCGGAAGCTTTCAACGAAGTAAGGATGAAGTAGTCGTACTCTTCACGTTCTTCGTTACCGATGACCTAGCGCCGAACGGACGGCACCTCCGCGTTCAACACACGTACGGTGCAGCAATGTCACCTCCTTCTTGATCTAGCAAGGGGGGAGGAGAAGTCGTCAGAGATCCGGCAACACGACGGCGTGATGACGGATGCAGTGGAGATCGCAGCAGGGCTTCGCCGGGCGCCCTGCGTGGGAGTAGGGAGGTGTGACGGGAGGGGGAGAGGCGCCAGGGCTTGGGGTGCGGCTGCCCTCTCCCCCCCCACATATATATAGGGGCCAGGGGGGCGCCTGGACCCCTTGCAGATCCAATCTGCAAGGGGGCGGCGGCCAAGGGGGGTTCCTTGCCCCTCAAGGCTAGTGGAGCCCCCCTCCCCTTTAGGGTTTGAACCCTAGGCGCAGGGGAGGTGGGCCCCCTTAGTGGTACGCCAGCCCAGAGGGCTGGACACATCCCCTAGCGGCCTAGGGGCCCCACCGGGATGGGTGGACCCACCCGGTGGACCCCCGGGGCCCCTCCGGTGGTCCCGGGACGCTCCCGGTGACCCCCGGAGATCACCCGTAGGCCGAAACTGGACTTCCCATATATCAATCTTTACCTCCGGACCATTCCGGAACTCCTCGTGACGTCCGGGATTTCATCCGGGACTCCGAACAACTTTCGGGTTTCCACGTGCATTTATCTCTACGACCCTAGGGTTACCGAACCTTAAGTGTGTAGACCCTACGGGTTCGGGAGACACGTAGACTTGACCGAGACCACTCTCCGGTCAATAACCAACAGCGGGATCTGGATACCCTGTTGGTTCCCACGTGTTCCTCGATGATCTTCATCGGATGAACCACTGTGTCAAGGATTCACTCAATCCCGTATGTTATTCCCTTTGTCCATCGGTACGGTACTTGCCCGAGATTCGATCGTCGGTATCCCCGATACCTTGTTCAATCTCGTTATGGCAAGTCTCTTTACTCGATCCGTAATCCATCATCCCGTGACTAACTACTTAGTCACATTGAGCTCATTATGATGATGTCTTACCGAGTGGGCCCAGAGGTACCTCTCCGTCATGCGGAGTGACAACATCCCAGTCTCGGTTCGTACCAACTCAACAGACACTTTCGGAGATACCCGATGCGTACATTTATAGCCACCCAGTTACGTTGTGACGGTTGGCACACCCAAAGTACTCCTACGGTATCCGGGAGTTGTACAACCTCATGGTCTAAGGAATAAATACTTGACACCGAAAAGTTTATGCATTACGAACTATACGATCTCGTGTTATACTCATGTTTGGGTCTTGTCCATCACATCATTCTCCTAATGATGTGATCCCGTTATCACTGACATCTCATGTCCATGGTCAGGAAACCGTGACCATCTGTTGATCAACGAGCTGGTAACTAGAGGCCTACCAGGGACTCAATGTGGTCTATGTATTCACACATGTATCGCTGTTTCCGTACAATACAATTCAAGCATGAATAACAGACAATTATCATGAACAAGGAGATATAATAATAATGCTTTTATTATTGCCTCTAGGGCATATCTCCAACACAGGAACCATAGGAGTTGTCTTTATTTTATTGTATGACATGCGTGTCATTAAAAACGCTATGTAATTACTTTACTTTATTGCTAACTGTTAGCCATAGTAGTAGAAGTAATATTTGGCGAGACAACTTCATGAAGACACGATGATGGAGATGATGATGATGAAGATCATGGTGTCATGTCGGTGACAATGATGATCATGGAGGCCCGAAGATGAAGATCAAAAGGAGCAAAATGATATTGGCCATATCATGTCACTATTTGATTGCATGTGATTTTTCTCATGTTTTTACATCTTATTTGCTTAGAACGACAGTAGTAAATAAGATGACCTCTCACTAAAATTTCAAGAATTGTGTTCCCGCAAATTGTGCACCGTTGCTATGGTTCGTTGTTCCGAAGCACCACGTGATGATCGGGTGTGATAGGCTCTAACGTTCGCATACAACGGGTGTAAGCCAGATTTACACACGCAATACACTTAGGGTTCACTTGACGAGCCTAGCATGTACAGACATGGCCTCGGAACACGGAAGACCGAAAGGTCGAACATGAGTCGTATAGAAGATACGATCAACATAAAGATGTTCATCGTTGATGACTAGTCCGTCTCACGTGATGATCAGACACGGCCTAGTCGATTTGGATCATGTATCACTTGGATGACTAGAGAGATGTCTATCTAAGTGGGAGTTCATTAAATTTGTTTAAATGAACTTAATTGTTATGAACATAGTCTAAAATCTTTACAATATGTCTTGTAGATCCAATGGCCCATGCTAATGTTGTCCTCAACTTCAACGCGTTCCTAGAGAAAACCAAGCTGAAAGACGATGATAGCCACTATACGGATTGGGTCCGTAACTTGAGGATCATCCTCATAGCTCCCAAGAAAACATATGTCCTTGAAGCACCGCTAGGTGACGCACCCGCCCCAGCGAAGCAAGACGTTATGAACGCCTGGCAGTCGCGTTGTGATGATTACTCCCTGGTTCAGTGCGGCATGCTTTACAGCTTAGAATCGGGGCTCCAAAAGCGTTTTGAGCACCACAGAGCATATGAGATGTTCCAAGAGCTGAAAATGGTTTTCCAAGCTCATGCCCGAGTCAAGAGACATGACGTCTCCGACGCATTCTACAGTTGTAAGATGGAGGAAAATAGTTCTGTCAGCGAGCATATACTCAAATTGTCTGGGTTGCACAGTCGCTTGTCTCAATTGGGAATTAATCTCCCAGATGAAGCGGTCGTTGACAGAATCCTTCAGTCGCTCCCACCTAGCTACAAGAGCTCCGTGATGAACTTCAATATGCAAGGGATGGAGAAGTCCATTCCCGAGGTATATTCAATGCTGAAATCAGCGGAGGTGGAGATCAAGAAAGAGCATCAAGTGTTGATGGTGAATAAAACCACTAAGTTCAAGAAAGGCAAGGGTAAGAAGAACTTCAAGAAGGACGGCAAAGGAGTTGCCGCACCCGGTAAGCCAGTTGCCGGGAAGAAGCCAAAGAATGGACCCAAGCCTGTGACTGAGTGCTTTTATTGCAAGGGAACGGGTCACTGGAAGCGGAACTGCCCCAAATAGTATGCATTGTCTATACAAAAATCATTCTATGGTCGTATGTCTCACGAACTATTCACATTAGGTTCACTAGCACATTTGGTCGTGCGTTACAACGGGAGAAAACATAGTATGCATTTAAAGTTATTGAAAATTATATGTGCAGGCAAAACCTTGTGTGCACGTGAAAAAGGAACATTTAGATTGTCGGTTTCGTCAGGTATGTTACGTCATCGTACGCCAGAGAAGGCTCATAAATTATTCAATCTACTTTTCCTTTCAATCAAGGACATTTTAATATATGAAGTTTTGTGAAGATTATAGGAAACATGAACCATTTTTTAAATCCTGAACTGTTTTTGAAAATTATGTATATTTTCAGAAGAATGTGAACAAAATTTGAAACAGGAACATCTTTTAAAATTCGCTAACATTTTTCTAAAATACCAACTTTTTTTATAAAAACATGAATATTATTAGAATTTGTGAACATTTGTTTAGAACGGGAGCATGCATTGAAAACTCATAACATTTTCAGAAAAAGTTTATCTTTTAATATTATTCTGAATTATGAAAAATTCAGTAAAACAAGAAGATTTTTTGAAAATGGAGCATTTTTAAAATGTCGTTTTCTTTTTAGCAATCTCCAAAAATTTAGAAAAACAATAAAAATTTTTGAGAAAATTGGAAACAAATTCAAGTTCCGTATTTTTTAAATTGCAACAAAATGTTGGAATTCTGAAAGTTTTCTATAATTTTTTTTTAATTCTGAGTGCTTTTTGAGAATTGTAAATTTATGAAATAAATTCTATAGAAAACTTGGAAGGGAATAAAGATATAGTGGAAGGAGAATAAAAATAGAAGTAAAACACGCAAGCGAAGAAAAATGGGCCAGCCCATTATTGCTTGTCCTGTAAGAAGCTCCGACTATTTGTGGCCATGTGCGGAAAACAGAATGTTCCCAGCTGCGTGGGCACAAAAATAAGTGGGCTGGCTTCGCTGGGTCTCAGCACACGGCCCACATACTTAATTCCGGAAAAGCCTTTTTCTAGTAAAAGAACGCATAAGAATTCAGTACCACCTCGGATAGAAAAAAAAACTTTTTGGTGGTGAACGGATGAAAAAATTGGCGACACAACCTTACTTTGTTAGTAGGTATAGATATGGAATAGGAGTAGAACCAAGCTATCTATTAGCATGCATAACTATGGTTCGTACTTTTACCATCTCCACTACCACTGTGTTTGGCTTTTGCTCTCTATGTTTCTGTTCTTGGTACTGAACTTAATGTCAGCTAATTAACTTTTGTAATCTCTTGGCTGTACTGAACCTATGATGTTTGCTTCTGGAATCGAACGAATTAGCTTTTATAATTTCATGGCCGTGATTAACTCTATGATGGCATGCTTCTGGTATATAGTGAATGTTTCTTCTTTCAGTTGAACCAGGAAATTACCTGTTTAATACATGTTCTAAACTTGCTTTCCTCCTACTAATTCATTTTACTGATGATCTTTACCCGAATGGTGATACATCTCCAACGTATCTATACATTTTTATTGTTCCATGCTATTATATTATCTGTTTTGGATGTTTTATATGCATTATATGCTATTTTATATGATTTATGGGACTAACCTATTAACCCAGAGCCTAATGCCAATTTCTGTTTTTCCTTGTTTTTGAGGTTCGCAGAAAAGAAATATCAAACGGAGTCCAAATGGAACGAAACTTTACGAGGATTATTATTTTTGGATAAGAAGACATCCAGAGGACTTGGAGTACACGCTAGGGGATCTGTGAGGTGGCCATAAGGTTGGAGGGCTGATGTCTACTACGCAGCTTTATTCTTGTAGACACGTGTTGGGCCTCCAAGCGTAGAGTTTTGTAGGATAGTAGCAATTTTCCTCAAGTGGATGACCTAAGGTTTATCAACCCGTAGGAGGTGTAGGATGAAGATGGTCTCTCTCAAACAACCCTGCAACCAAATAATAAAAAGTTTCTTGTGTCCCCAACACACCAAATACAATGGGAAATTGTATAGGTGCACTAGTTCGGCGAAGAGATGGTGATACAAGTGTAATATGGGTAGTAGATATTGATTTTTGTAATAGTAACAATAAAAAACAGCAAGGTAGCAATTGATAAAACGGAGCACGAACGGTATTGCAATGATGGAAAACAAGGCCTAGGGTCCGTACTTTCGCTATTGCAATCTCTCAGTAGTGCTAATATAATTGGATCATATAACCACCCTTCACCGTGCGATAAAGAATCACTCCAAAGTTCCTATCTAGCGGAGAACATAAGAAGAAATTGTTGGTGGGGTACAAAACCACCTCAAAGTTATTCTTTCCGATCAATCTTTCCAATAGTTCGTACTAAAATAACACAAAGTTACCCTTTCCGATCGATCTATCCAAGAGTTCGTACTAGAATAGCACAAGGTTATCTTTCCCGATCGATCTTTCAAGAGTTGGTACTAAGATAACACAAGTTATCATTTCCGATTGATCTATCAAGAGTTTGTACTAAGATAACACCAAAACATATTCAGATTTGTAATACTCAATCCAACACAAAGAACCTCGAAGAGTGCCCCAAGATTTCTACCGGAGAAACAAAGACAAGAACGTGCATCAACCCCTATGCATAGATTACCCCGATGTCACTTTGGGAATCCGCAAGTTGAGTACCAAAAAACATATATCAAGTGGATCGATACGATACCCCATTGTCACCACGAGTATTCAATTGTAAGACATATATCAAGTGTTCTCAAATCCATAGAAGTATTCAATCCAAAGAAATCTCAAAGGGAAAACTCAATTCATCACAAGATAGAGAGGGGAAAACACCATATGATCCGACTATTTAACAAAGCCCCCGATACATCAAGATCGTGCCATCAAGAACACGAGAGAGAGAGAGAGAGAGAGAGAGAGAGAGAGAGAGAAGAGAGAGAGAGAGAGAGAGAGAGAGAGAGAGAGATACAACACATAGCTACTGGTACATACCCTCAGCCTCGAGGGTGGACTACTCCCTCCTCATCATGGTGGCCACCGGGATGATGAAGATGGCCACCGGTGATGATTTCCCCCTCCGGCGGAGTGCCGGAAAGGGCTCTAGATTGGATCTCGTGGAGTACAGAGCCTTGCGGCGGCGGAACTTCTGATCTAGGTCTACCCTGAAGGGTTTCGGAATATTTGTGAATTTATAGGGTAAAGAGGCGGTGCGGGAGGCCACCGAGGTGGGCACAACCCACCTGGGGGCGCCAGTGTGGCCTGGCGCGCCCTGGTGGGTTGTGCCCCCCTCGGGGCACCCCCAGGTGCTGCTTTGGCCCATCGGGAGTCTTATGGCCCATAAAAAAATCTCCAGAAAGTTTCGCGGTGTTTGGACTCCGTTTGATATTGATTTCCTTCGATGGAAAAAACATGCAAAAAACAGCAACTCGCACTTGGCACTATGTCAATAGGTTAGTACCAAAAAATGATATAAAATGACTATAAAGTAATTGTAAAACATCCAAGAATGATAATATAACAGGATGGAACAATAAAAAATTATAGATACCTTGGAGACGTATCAAGGGCGCGCCCTGGGGGGGTAGGGCGCGCTCCCTACCTTTCACCTATAAACTCACATATATTCCAGAAACATCAAAACATCCATCGAAACCATTTTTCAGCCGTTGTAACCTTCTGTTTCCACAAGATCCCATCTGGAGGCCTTTTCCGGTACTCTGTCGGAGGGGGATTCGACCACGGAGGGCATCTACATCAACACCATTGCCCTTCCGATGAAGTGTGAATAGTTTACCACAGACCTACGGGTCCATAGCTAGTAGCTTGATGGCTTCTTCTCTCGGTTTGATCCTCAATACCATGTTCTCCGCAATGTTCTTAGAGATATATTCGATGTAATCTTCTTTTGCAGTGTGTTTGCCAAGATCCGATGAATTGTGAATTTATGATCAGATTATCTATGAATATTATTTGAGTCTCTTCTGAATTCTTATATGCATGATTTGATATCTTAGTAATTATTCGAACTATCGGTTTGGTTTGGCCAACTAGATTGGTTTTTCTTGCAACGGGAGAAGTTCTTTGCTTTGGGTTCAATCTTGCAGTGCTCAATCCCAGTGACACTAGGGGACATGACACGTATTGTATTGTTGCCATCGAGGATAACAAGATGGGGGTTTCATCATATTGCTTAAGTTAATTCCGCTACATCATGTCATCTTACTTAATGTGTTACTATGTTCTTATAAACTTAATACTCTAGATGCAGAATCGTTTTAGTCGAGTGTGGAGTAATATTAGTAGATGCAGGCAGGAGTTGGTCTACTTGATACGGACGTGATGCCTATATTCACGATCATTGCCTTAGATATCGTCATAACTTTGTGCTTTTCTATCAATTGCTTGGCAGTAATTTTTTCACCCACCGTAATATTTGCTATCATGAGAGAAGCATCTAGTGAAATCTATGGGCCCCGGGTCTATTTTATATCTTATAAGTTTCCGATCTACTGATGGGCCTCGAACCCCTCGTTGGTTACCCCAAGTGGAAGGTGTAAGATGCAGTAAGTAGAAGTGTTTTCCCCTAGCAAAGATGCTAAGGATCGAATCCCCAGAGACTCCTAGGTTCAACAAGTAGGTGTCAATTGCTAACGGCGCAATTAGCAATCAACGTGGACCTGCACACAGATACAAATAACTTTGCTCCCAACGAGTACAGAGAGGTTGTCAATCCCTCCGGCCTTGTAGTTCACAAAGGGTTAAAAGCAATATGATAGTAGTGATAGATAGTTTTTGCAATAGTAAATAATAACGGAAAATAAATACTGGATGTGATCAATGATGGTAATATGGACCGGAGTCTCCTGATGTTCACTAGTGATGTCTCTCTCCCAAAAGACGATAAAATAGCTATGTGAGGTAAACAAATTACAGCTGGGCAATTGACAGGACCACGAACGCAAACCAATGCTGACTACATTGCAAGAAAGGTTGAGGTTCAAAGCATGGGCGGTACGCCAAAGTAAGTAGACCGAAATCCATCAATATCTACTACTAATCATCCACCTTAAGATATCTATCCAGAACATCTCGCTGGTATTAAGTTGCGAGTCCCACCCATAGTGTAAACTCAATGCAACAGACAACTGCATTAAAAGAACTTTGCGTAAAGTAAACAATCCTTGCACCCGCGGGCACAAGCACCGTTGTTTTCCCCCTTGTGGCAACAGCACATCCCCTAGACTCATGTTTCTGTCACTCAAGCTAGTCATCGAGGGGCATGAACCCACAATCGAGCATAACGTTCCCTCTTGGAGTCACTACCTATTACTCGGCCAAAGCAATAAATAACAACGAAGAACATGCAAGACTTACTTATGAACTAAAATATAAAAGAGGTGAATCAAATATATTACTCAAGATCAATCTGAACATAATCTCATAATCCATCGGATCCCAGCAAACTCAACATAGCAACAGCATAAGGATTACATAGGTGCCTCGATCATGTAGGGCAGCTCATGAGGACTAATTAGTGAAGCACAAGAACGGGAGGAGAACATCACATAGCTACTGGTCATGGACTCATGGTCCAAGGGAGACTACTGACGAGTCATCCGGCAGGCGTCCATGGTGGTGGAGAAGCTCCCGGTGGTGATCCTCCCCTCCGGCAGGGTGCCGGGAAGAGTTCTCCTGGTGCTCCCGATCTTGGAAGCGGTGGCGGCGGCGGAACAGAGATGGGATCGCGAAAAGAGTTCCTGTTCTGAGGGTTACGGAGGACCCTTTAAATATATGCCAAAGTAGGGCACCGGGGGAGCCTCGGGGGGCCCAGGCGCCCCCCGGCACGGCCCAGGGGGGGCGCGCCCACAGGGCGTCTGGAGCCCCTGTGCCCCCCCAGGCTACCCTTCGGACGCAGTGTTGTTTCCGGATCGCTGATTTTTTATATAATTTTTCTGGATTTTTCTGGGCAGTTCTCGAAACGTGAAAACCTGAAATACAAAAACAGCCGAAAACAGAAACTGGCACTGGGGTGCACTGGATTAGTAAGTTAGTCCAAATATGATCAAAAGTGTATGGAAGTGTATGAATATCATAGCAATATCACCCAAAAGTGGCATGGAGCAAGCAGAAATTATAGATACGTTTTGGACGTATCATCTACTACTTTGCAATCTTTTACTTTCCAATAAATAAATCAAAAAACCAAAAAATATTTACTTTACAGTTTATCCATCACTATCATATCCCACTTTTGCAAATAATTATGATGGGATTGACAACCCTTTTTGCAGCGGGTGCAATTTGTTTGATTGTTTGTGCGGGTATTTGGCGATTTGTGCGTAATCTCCTATTGGATTGATACCTTGGTTCTTAAACTGAGGGAAATACTTACTCTACTTTGCTGCATCACCCTTTCCTCTTCAAGGTAAAAACCAACGCAAACTCAAGAGGTAGGAGGAAGAATTTTTGGCGCCGTTGCCAGGGAGATCTACGCCAAGTCAAGACATACCAAGTACCCTTCATTAAACCCTCATCTCTTGCATTTACATTATTTCCCATTCTCCTCTCGTTTTCCTCTCCACCACTTCTAAAACGTTTTTATAAAAACACAAAAAATATTTCCCTTCTTTTGGTTTGCCTTTTTCTCGTTCGATCTTATGTCTGCTCGTGTTGCCATGTGCCTTCTGTTTGCTTGCATCTTCGCTTGCTGAAAATCTATCTATGGATCCTCATACGTTTTCTAATATTTGTAAGAGATCCAACTATGATGAACCAATTGCTAGTGATTTTAGTGCACTAGATTATCTTTATGAGGTTTTGCTTGAAATTCGTGAATCTAAAAATCGTGACGAAGTGTTGAAAGAAGAAATTTAGAAAGTGATTCACAATAGCTCTTTGAATAAAAAACATGATTGCAAGATGTTATTATAAATTCTATTAATGTCAATTGTGTTAATGATATGCAAAACCCTAAGCTTGGGGATGCTAGTTTTGCTATGTCCACTACTTGTTGCACTGATCATGATTGGAGTGATTCTTTGCACGATCTTGAAAATTTACTTAAGCCCCATGATGAATATGAGATTGATAATAATGTTTGCAATAATATTGAAAGTGAGTTTGGAAGAGTGTCAACTTTAGATCCCACGTATTTGGAGAGTGTTCAATCTTATGATTTTTTTTATAAAAGTGGGTTTGGAGAGGTCATGGCTTTAGTTAATTTTAAGCCCCCTATTTTGGAAGAGTGTCAACTTCGCATGCATGTGGATCGTGTTGAGAATATGCTATGTGATAGCTATATTGTTGAATTTGCTTATGATCCTACATGTAATTATTATGAGAGAGGAAAATATGGTTGTAGAAATTTTTCATGTTACTAAATTACCTCTCTTCATGTTGAGATTGATATCGTCTCTTTCTTCTTCCTTGCATATGCTAGATATTGCTTTTCTTGATTTGTTTTATTATAAAATACCTATGCATAGGAAGTATGTTGGGCCATTTGCATTTCTGTCCCTAACTCGAACCACCTAATCAAATATACCCCTAATATGAAAGCCTGCTCAAAATTGCCCCTCCACCGTTAGGTGCCCTTACAGAAATGCCCTTCTGCGCCGTTACCGTCCGGTCAAATAGCTTTGACCGTCCTGAAAAAATTGCAAAAAACATCTAAAATATCTAACATTTTGTGAGATCGAAGATACTCATGTGCGCAAGGTCTGTGCAAATTTTCGTGCTATTTGGACATTCCAGGGGCTCGTGGCGAGGAAAAACAGTTAATCTACACGCTTGTGAAAGGTAAATTTGAAATATAATAGCAAGAAAATTCAAAAAAATATGAATTTTTTTGGCATCAAAGATGCTTGGGTGCACAAGGTGCTTGCAAGTTTTTGTGATCAAATGACATGCGAGGAGCACTAGCAAGAAAAAACAAAATGGTCATTTTTTCTCAAGCCAAAATTTGTTTTTTATCCACAAGCCCCTCCAATGTCCAAACACAACAAAATTAGCACGCAGCTTGCAGACCCGAGCCTCTTTGATGCCAAAATTTTTCATATTTTTTGGAATTTTCTTGCTATTTTTCTGAATTTACTGTTCACGGGCTTACATATTTATTGTTTTTCCTTTGACATGAGCCCCTGGAATGTCCAAACTGCATGAAAATTTGCACGCACCTTACGAACCCGAGTATCTTTTATCCCATAAATTTTCAAATTTTTTAGATTGTTTTTGCTATTTTTTTCTAGGCGGTCATAGCCCTTTGACCGGACGGTAACAGTACAGAAGGGCATTTCTATAAGTGCATATAACGACAGAAGGGAAAATTTGAGCAGGCTTTGAAATTAGGGGCAAATCTGAGAGTGGGCGCAAATTAGGGGCATAAATGTAAATGTCCTAAGTATGTTAGACTTAGATGTGTTTGTCACATGTTTTATGATGCTCCCCTTGTGCTTCAATTTTTGTCTTTCATGTGAGCATCATTGAAATTTCAATGCATAGCTAAGGGCATTAAACAATAGCGCTTGTTGGAAGGCAACCCAATTCTATTTTTGCTTTTTACTTTTTGGTTCTTTTTTAAAGTTTCACACATTATTACTTCTGTAGTAATTGTGTTTTGGTGTTTTAATTAGTGTTTGAGCCAAGTAAGACCTTTGGGATGGCTTACGGTGATCGTTGATTTGATTTTGCTGAAAAACATAAACTTTTGCACCCAGTGCAGAAAATTCAATAATTCACTGGAACGTGAAAACCTTCTGAAACTTTTACACAAAATTTATATACAAATTCTCCACGTCTTCCTAATGTTTTAGAATTTTTAGAGTTACGGAAGTATGCGAAGTTTTCAGATTGCTATAGACTATTCTATTTTTGACAGATTTTGTTTTCTATGTATTGTTTTCTTATTTTGATGCATCTATGGCTAGTATCTGGGGGTATGAACCATGGAAAAGTTGGAATACAGTAGATATTATACCAATATAAAATTAGAATAAAATCACAACAGTACCTTGAGTTGTTATTTGCTTTGTTTTACTAACGGAGCTCACGAGATTTCTGTTGAGTTTTGTGTTGTGAAGTTTTCAAGTTTTGGGTAAGGATTTGATTGACTATGGAATAAGGAGTGACAAAAGCCTAAGCTTGTGGATGCCCAAGGCACCCCAAGGTAAAATTCAAGGACAACCAAGATCCTAAGCTTGGGGATGACCCGGGAAGGCATCCCCTCTTTCGTCTTCATCCATCGGTAACTTTACTTGCTATATTTTTATTCACTATATGATATGTGTTTTGCTTGGAGCATCTTATATGATATGGGTCTTTGCTTTTTAATTTGTCACAATCATCCTCGATTCTATCCCGATCACGTGACACTTACGTGATTGGGGCACAACCGCATTTCGGGCGCTTAGCAAGATGGATATAATTACATCATACCATTACATACATACATGGGGGATACAACAATACATACAAGTCACACGAATACAACAACATCAATACAAGGCATCTGACTACGGATGCAAACATGAAAAGCACAACGACATCCATCTGCTATCCCAGGCTGCTGACCCGAAACCTAACCCAAGACTGAAGAAGAAGAAGAAGAAAGAACTCCAACACAACAATCATCGCTCTCACGTCAAGACATCGGAAACCTGCACCTGCAACTGTTGTTGTAGTATCTGTGAGCCACGAGGACTCAACAATTCCATAACCATGGGTAACAAGACTAGCAAAGCTTAATAGGTATGGAGAGGTAAAGTGGTGAGGTTGCAGCAGCGGCTAAGCAATATATGTGGTGGCTAACTTACGAATACAAGAATAAGATGAGCATCTACGCAAACGGTCGCGAACTAGTAGTGATCGCTAAACATCCTGAACTACCTACGAGTCAAACATAACCCCATCGTGTTCTCTTCTCAAAATGAAAAGAGACAGTCACGGTTACTCACACAGTTGTGTGTTTTACTTCGGATCCTCTGTCAAGTTTTCTACAACCGGACATTAACAAATTCCAATCTGCCATATAACCGCGGGCACGGCTTTCGAAAGATCATAACCCTAGAGGGGTGTCCCAACTTAGCCCATCACAAGCTCTCACGATTAGCAGAAGTAATAATAATATTACCCCTTATCTTAAGGACAATCCGATGAGGCTCGGTATCCCGGTGCACAAGACATTTCCTCAATGGTAAAACAAGTCCAGCAAGACCTCCCGGCGTGTCGACAGCCTGATAGTAGCCGCGCGTATCTCGTCTCAGGCCACGATCGGATGGGTGATGCTACAGGTAAAACCAGCCCTCGGGTTTCCCCAAGGTGGCCATGCAGGACCCCCGTTTGGGACCAACACCATGAGCACTGGCCTCCCCTGCTATGTTGAAAGAATCCTCGGGTAGCGCTAACTCCCTATGCGATTAATTCATTAATTAAGCTGTTATTTTGAGCAAATTAAAACCAATGTTGGGCCTTGCTGGAGGAGTTTTATTCAAAGACGAAGTGTCAAGGGGTCCCCATATACCCAACCGTGTAAGGAACGCAAAATCAAGGAACATAATGCCGGTTTATCGGCTCCTAAGGTGGCATGAGTGGAACAAAACACCGAGCAAAAGGCCAAGCCTTCCACCCATGCCCAGTATATAGGTGTGTTAATATATATAAGACATATTGTGATATTCCAACAACAAGTTCCAACAAGGAACGATCTTCATCTTCACCTGCAACTAACAACGCTATAAGAGCGGCTGAGCAAGCGGGTAACATAGCCAAATAATGGTTTTGCTGTGAAGGTGTCAACGGTTAGAGGTTTCATGGCAACAAGGAGAGGGGCTGACAATAATGATGGGTAGCGTGACATATAATGATAGCATCGAGACAACTAAGCATGGCAATGATAGTAAAGGTATCCAAGGTGATGGTCATCTTTCCTGAGATCACGCAAGGAAGAAGAACGGGTCCATGAAGAAGACGAAGAAGAAGTCTCGAAGACGAACCACGTGTAGACGAACGAATCCTCACGATCGCAACGGAAAAGAACTAGCGAGAAGAAAGCACGCAACAAGGTAAACACCCAACACAAGAACATGACAAGATGCATGCTCAACCAAGTATGATGTAAGACAAGTCTATATAATGCATTACATGGCAAGGGATGAAGCACACAGGAACAACACAAGCCAACAAGTTTAAATGAGGCCGGAATCAACATATAACAAATCCGGTAAGTCCTCATATGCATATTTTGAAATTAGTCCAGATCTGAACAAACCTTAAGTTAAAGTTGTTAAACAGCAAGTTAACATGTACCAAGATGATCTACACAAAAATCTAGTCAAGTTTCAAATAAAGTTTGTTTAATTCAGAACTACGGCCTAGAAGCTATGAGCAAAACAAGTCAAGCAAAGCAACAGTGCAAGATGCACCCAAACATCAAGCAAACATACTCCAAACATGTAAACAACATGATATTATGCTTCTACATGCAACACCACACAAGTTTCATATAGGGCACACTCAAAACGGAGCAACGGATCAACACATACACATGAAACAAGATACAAAGCAAAGCTGAAGTTAACAACCACATAGCAACTTTGGAGCAAGGTAAATATATGCTACAGCACCCAAACATGATAACAAGAAGCATGGATGTGAAATAGACATGATACTTAACAAGCATGAACTTAGAACACACCCAAATGCTTGCTGGAACACAATTAACCAAGCATGGCAAGTTGCAATAAAATTATCCAGACTTAGTCAGAATCTGGGAAGGCAAAAACATCATCACGATGCTGCCTTTGGAGCCACAAAACAACAAGCATATCAACTCAACTAAGTATATAAAGATCATGGACATGTAGTAGACATAGCATACATCAAACAACTCCGTTGGAGCAACTCCATAGGAGGCATGGATCAATAACAACAAGCTCCACCAAATTGAACATGCTGATAAAATCATGACAGGTATAATTTATAGCAACTTGAGAGTAAGAAATAAATAAGCTACAGCAGATCTATGTGCAAGTAAGGACATGAATGGATAGACAATAACATGGTCAATAAGACATGATCATTGGCCACTCCAAAACAAGCATGGATTTGAGTGGGGCATCAAGCCAACATAGCATCAGGTTATACAGATTCCAGACTTAGCAGTTTTTTCACTAAGTATAAAACAGCAACAACAACATGGCATGTTTACAAGCTTGTTTATGTCACCTCAAGGCATATCATGGAAAGTGGATTGCACCACAGCAAAGACCATATGATTGTGCTTCTAAAACATATAGGCATGTGGCATGAAGACAAACACATCAATAGCAATGAGCAAGTGAAATCAGCATCTCATAACAAGTTTCAGCACTTAACAGCCACATGCACTTTTGCAACAGAGGTTAACATGGCAATATGGCACCTAAAATGGATGCTACAGCAACCGACATGTAGAGCACTTCACAATGAACATTTTGACATATCATATGCTCCATTTGGATAAACATACACAAAGTTACAAGCATCACAAGTATGCAACAAAAATATAGTTAACAACACTTTTAACAAGTAGCACTCTTGCAACGATGATTAGGGCATCAAGATGAAGTCAAACAAGCATGGCACAATGGAACAAAATGTAGAGCATAAGAGCATCTCCAGTGGATCCTCTATATGGATGTGTATAGCAAATATAGACGTTATTGGCTTTAAAATTGCTCCCAGCGGCTCGTGTATATGGACGTGTAAACAGCCACGCCCTCGCCACGACGCTACGCGGCGTGGAAATAACCACGCCCTCGCCACGCTCGTCGTCCTGCGCTGCGCACGCCCGAGCCGTCGAAGGAAGGAAGGAAGGAGCCGCTCGAGATGGGGGCCGGCGGGATGGGGAGGGGCTGGGGAGAGAGAGGGGAGGGGGAGGGCGCGCTGGGGGCCGGCGGGCGCGTGCGCTGGGGGCTGGCGGCCGCGCG
>LR738709.1:19959757-20160921 GCA_902687465.1 Secale cereale
GGGGGGGGGGGGGGGGGGGGGCGGCCCAGGAGGGCGCCGAGTGACGGTGGTCGTCGTGCTCCTCGTAGTCGGGCGTGGCCGACGGAGCCAGGCTCGCGCGGTGGCCGACGGGTCGCCGGTTGCCGGATCAGGGCAGCCCCGGCCCAGATCGGATCGAAGGACGACGGGTCTCCGGCAAGGCGCTCGCCGGAGGGAGGCGAGGTGGAGAGGCGGCGGGGCAGGAGCTGAGCTTGACGGCGGCAGGCGACTTCTGTTGGATGGGGTCCGGCGAACGGACGGACAACGGCGACGACTCCGGCAGGGTCCCGCGAGGTGGCGGATGAACGGAGGCGGGGCAGCGAGCGGCTCGGGCGGAGCATGCGGGCGGCTCGAGGCGCAAGCCTGCGGTGGCGGCGAACGGGCTCACGCGGGCCCGCGATGGGCTCCGGGGCCGCGGCGGCTGGGAAGTGGGCGCGGGGAAGTGGGCGCGGAACAGGTGGCGGCACGGGGTTGGAGGAGCTCGACGGCGGGGCGACGTGGCAGGCCGCCATTAGCCGGGGTGAGGTGGAGGCTGGACATGTCCGACGGCAGTGCAGACATGTCCGGCGCGCGGAGGAGGACGGGGCTAGGGTTCATCTGCGAGAATTTCGGGTGGAGACACATATATATAGGTAGAGGGAGCTTGGAGTGTCCAAATGAGGAGCAATTCGCGGCCACGCGATCGTGATCGAATGGCCAAGAGCATGGAGGGGGTTAGAATGGGTTTGGTGGGCTGTTGGAAGGGGTGTTGGGCCAAAAGAAAAAAGGATTCCGGCGGTTAACACGGTTAACCGTTGGGCTATCAAACGAGCTCCGAACGCGACGAAACTTGACAGGCGGTCTACCTAAGCTATAATAAGACCACATGCCAAGTTTCACCTCATTCCGAGAACATTTTCCGGCCATTCCTAAAATAAATATTCGGAGGCGCCGCGGGCGCGTGCAAGTGTGTCTGGGTTCAGAACGGACAACGGAGAGGATGAGGGGGTTCGGCCGGGTGCAAGTTTTGAAAACATGATGATGCAACACACATGATGACATGGCAAGATGCAACACGCAAGCAGATGACATGACAACGGCGACGAATAACTGGCTGACACCTGGCGCATCGGTCTCGGGGTGTCACACCACTCTAGTGCCGCGCAACTTTCGCCGGTGCATAAAACCCTCCTTATACCTTTCCTCAAAACAGCCACTATGCCTACCTATTATGGCATTTCCATAGCCATTCCGAGATATATTGCCATGTAACTCCACCGTCCTGTTTTATTATGACACGCATCATCATTGTCATATTGCTTCGCATGATCATGTACTTGACACAGTATTTGTGGCAAGGCCACCATTCATATTTTTTATACATGTCACTCTTGATCATTGCACATCCCGGTACACCGCCGGAGGCATTCATATAGAGTCATATCTTTGTTCTAGTATCGAGTTGTAAGTAAATAAAAGTGTGGTCATCATCATTATTAGAACATTGTCCATGTGAGGTTATCAAAAATAAAAGAGGCCAATGAACCCCAAATAAACAAAAGAGGCCAAAGAAGCCCACCAAAAAGAGAGGCCAAAGAGCCCAAAATAAAAAAAATAAGAGAAAAAGAGAGACGGGACAATGTTACTATCTTTTTCCACACTTGTGCTTCAGAATAGCACCATGTTCTTCATGATAAAAAGTCTCCTATGTTGTCACATTCATATACTAGTGGGAATTTTCATTATAGAACTTGGCTTGTATATTCCAACGGTGGGCTTCCTCAAATGCCCTAGGTCTTTATGAGCAAGCAAGTTGATACACACCCACTAGTTTTCTTTTGAGCTTGCATACACTTATAGCTCTAGTGCATCCGTTACATGGCAATCCCTCCTCACTCGCATTGATATCAAGTGATGGACATCTCCATAGTCCATTGATCTACTGAGTTGATGTGAGACTATCTCCCTCCTTTAGTATATTACCACCTTCTATTCCACCCATAGTGCTATATCCATGGCTCACGCTCATATATTGAGTGAAAGGTTGAAAAGGCTTATGCGCGTTAAAAGATATGAACCAATTACTTGGCTGACACCGGGGTGGGCATGATTACCTTGTGTTGAGAAGAGGGAGTATAATAAGACTATATGATTTTGTAGGGATAACTTTCTTTAGCCATTTGAAGCTTAATGATTTACTATCTATTATGATTGAAATATTATTGTTATCATTTCAACATAAACTTTTGCTTAAAACATACAGATCTGAACTTTCATGCCACATTAAAGAAGAATTGCATTGATAAATATGTTAGGTAGCATTCCACATAAAAATAATTCTATTTTTATCATTTACCTACTCGAGGACGAGCAGGAATTAAGCTTGGGGATGCTTGATACATCACCAACGTATCTATAATTTTTCATTGTTGCATCCTATTATATTATCTGTTTTGGATGTTGTATATGCACTAATATGCTATTTTATATGATTTTTGGGACGAACCTATTAACCCAGAGCCCAGTGACACTTTTAGTTTTTCCTTGTTTTTCAGTTTCACAGAAAAGGAATATTAAACTGAGTCCAAACGAAACGAAACTTTACGAGGATTTTTCTTGGACATCCAGAGGACTTGGAGTACACGCCAGGGGATCTATGAGGCGGCCACAAGGGTGGAGGGCGCGCCCTGGGGGTAGGGCGCGCCCCCTACCTTGTGGGGCCTCCGTAAACCCCCCGACCTACTTGTTCCGTCTATAAATTCATGTATATTCCAGAAACATCAGAACATCCATCGAAACCACTTTTCCGCCGCCATAACCTTCTGTTTCCGCGAGATCCCATCTGAAGGTCTTTTCCACGAAGGGCATCTACATCAACACCATTTCCCTTCCGATGAAGTGTGAGTAGTTTACCATAGACCTACGGGTCCATAGCTAGTAGCTAGATAGCTTCTTCTCTCTCTTTGATCCTCAATACCATGTTCTCCTCGATGTTCTTGGAGATCTATTCGATGTAATCTTCTTTTGCGGTGTGTTTACCAAGATCCAATGAATTGTGAATTTATGATCAGATTATCGATGAATATTATTTGAATCTCTTCTGAAATCTTATATGCATGATTTGATATCTTAGTAATTCTCTTCGAACTATCGGTTTGGTTTGGCCAACTATATTGGTTTTTCTTGCAATGGGAGAAGTGCTTTGCTTTGGGTTCAATCTTGCGGTGCTCAATCCTAGTGACAGTAGGGGACATGACACGTATTGTATTGTTGTCATCGAGGATAACAAGATGGGGTTTTCATCATATTGCTTGAGTTAATTCCGCTACATCATGTCATCTTACTTAATGCTTTACTCTGTTCTTATGAACTTAATACTCTAGATGCAGAATCGTTTCGGTCGATGTGTGAAGTAATAGTAGTAGATGTAGACAGGAGTCGGTCTACTTGATACGGACGTGATGCCTATAGTCATGATCATGGCCTTAGATATCGTCATAACTTTGTGCTTTTCTATCAATTGGTTAGCAGTAATTTCTTCACCCATCGTAATATTTGTTATCATGAGAGAAGCCTCTAGTGAAACCTATGCCCCCCGGGTCTATTTTACATCTTATAAGTTACCGATCTACTACTTTGCAATCTTTTACTTTCCAATCTATAAACCAAAAAAACCAAAAATATTTATTTTATAGTTTATCCATCACTATCAGATCTCACTTTTGCAAATAACCGTGAAGGGATTGGCAACTCTTTTTGCGTTGGGTGCAAGTTGTTTGATTGTTTGTGCACGTATTTAGCAAGTTGTGTGTAATCTCCTACCGGAATGATATCTTGGTTCTCAAACTGAGGGAAATATTTACTCTAGTTTGGTGCATCACTTTTTCCTCTTCAAGGGAAAAACCAACGCAAGCTCAAGAGGTAGCAATTGGCCACGTTGTTGGCAGATGAATGATGCCACTTATTAGTATGCTTAGTAGCAATGGCTCCGTCACTGGCTCTCCTTTATTATATTCCTGCTCTTATTACCTCCTCTTCTATATTCTCGCTTTTCGTATCGAACTTCATGTGAGTCGATACCTTTTGTGGTCTTATGAACACATTGAGCCTTATCCCGCCTTATAATCTCATGTCAATATTGAGCTTCGTTATTTTTTGCTTCTATCACAATTGAGTGTTTATTGTTATCTTGTATAAGTGCATATGCTAAACTTGGGTTTCACTAACATAGTATTACCTGCTTTGCCAAAACGTTGGGACCGGCACCCTCGCGCTAAGGCGCGATCCCTATCTAGTAGAGGTTATTAACGGGGAACATCGCAAGCAGTAATTGTACAAGAAAGTGCAAAGATTTTTTCAATTTGTGAACTATTTCTCACAATTTCTTCTCTTTCCCACTCTTTGTTTTTGTTTCTTTTTCAAATTTTCGAAAACAAAAATTGCATTTTCAAATTTTACTCGAATGCTTCGTTTCTTTCAAACTTGCTCAAAATGTCACAATAAAAATATTTCTTAGAAAGAGCCAAAAACATATTGAACGTGAACATTTCCTCAATTTTTCAATCATTTAGTGAAAACACTAATCAATTTGGAATATCAAAATATATAGCAAAATATGGAGGAAAAAAATTTAACCAAATTTTTTGAGCTTCACTAGACATTTCTAGTATTTATGTAGAATTATTTTTGAATACCAGAACATTTTTTGAATTTGCGAACAAATTTTGAAAATGAGTACAATTTCTGATTGAATGAACTTTTTTCAGATCTGCAAGCTCTTAGGCCGGGCCAAAGTGATTTTTTTTCCTTTTTACTTTACTTCTTTTTTTTCTTTAATTCATTATTCCCCTTTTTGAAATTTATTATTCATTTTGAAACATATTTGAAACATTGAAATATTATTTAGAATATTAGAATAACTATTTTAATAACTATTTTAAATTACGGTTTTCAATATGTTTTTACTTGAAATATTTATTAAATGATTAAGAACATTTACTGTTTTCAATTTTATCTCTTTGTATTTATTATACATGTTAAAAACTTAAAATAACATTTTAAGTAATTATGATTTTAAATTTATTTTTTCATTCAAACCTGGCATGACCTACTATGGCAAGTTCACCTGCTTGCAAAAGTTGGGGTTATTAAAAATGTCCAAAATTAGATCATTTTAAACGGATGGTGTCCAGGAAAGTCAGAAGGCTCCGTTTGAGAGCCCGTTGTTTCTCAACATCGTTGAAATGTCGCAAAAAAAATTATAGCCTTGTATGACTAATTCAAGGCAGCGTGCCAAGTTGTTTGGATTTTCTACAAGTTTTTCATTTTCCGGTGTTTTCTCGGTAAAAAGGCCAATAAATGGCCAAGCGTGTCACATCGCTCATCCTGTATTGGAAGTCGTTCAAAAATTAGAGTCATAGCAGAAGGTCATTCCCATGTTAGGTCGACGAGCCTGGTTTGAACGACTTTCGATACCGTATGCACGTTACGACACGTCCGGGCATTTATCAACCTTGTTTTACCGGAGAACTCCAGAAATACAAAACTTTTTGAAAACCCAAATAACTTGGCATGGTACGTTGAATTGATCATAAAAGACCATGAAAAAATCTAGGGCCATTTTAAGGATATCGAGAAACAACATGCTCTCGGATGATGCCTTCTCACCTACCCAAACACCATGTATTGAACATTGTCTATTTTTGGACATCCTTAAAATGATCCCAAATTTTACAAGCATGTGGGCATGCCCATGGTAGGAATCCATGCCAGGTTTGACCAATTTCTGAAACCATATGCAAGTGGCGACACATCCGACCATTTATCAGTCTTTTTGAGTGAGAAAACTCCTAAAAATGCAAAATTTATCAAAAAGCAAAACAACTTGGCATGGTGCCTTGAATTGGTCATACAATATCATGGGAAAAATTGGAGCCATTTTACGAACGTCAGAAGAAAAAAAAACTGCTCTCAAACTCAGCCTTTTCGCCAACCCTGACAACCTGCGTTGACCATGATGTTTTTTCGAACATCTTTAAATAGACCCTGACTTTTTCCACGATTTTGACCATGGTAGGTATCCATGCTAGTTTTGAACAAATACTGACATCGTATGCACGTCGCGACATGTCCAGGCCTTTATTAACTGTTTTTCACCGAGAAAACTCAAGAAATGGTCAAATATGTCCAACAACCAAACAACTTGGCATGGTGACTTTAATTGATCGTACATGGCCATGAAAAAATTGTTGACAAAAGGATGCTCGGGGAGTTTCAAATAATGTCCACACTTTCAAAATTTATCCAGAAAATATTCAAAACAAAATAAACTCGTTTCAATTTTGTTTGTATTTTACTGATTTATTTTAGCTTGCAACCTTTTAGTAGTTTTCAAATATGTTCACATAATTAAAAAAATGTTTCATTTAAAAAATGTTTGTGTTCTGACATTCCGAGCAACTTTGAAAGACACGACATTTTAAAAATGCAAATATTTATATTTTATGAACAAAATTGGAAAAGGCGAACAGTTTTCAAAATTTCAAACAAAATTTTAAAAGTGCTAGTATTTTTTACAAAGGAAAAAAGATACCAAAAAGTAAAAAAGAAACATAAAAAAGAAAAGAAATAATAGGAAAAGACAAGTTCGATTATGGGCCTTGCCAGCGTAACGGGGGTTTCTGCATACGAAAGAAGATGAAAAAGAAAATAGAAGCTAATTATACATTAATTATGTGATTAGCACGGACATTCGTATTTGATATGAATAGCGCGCTATAGCATCGCTAATAGCACGCTATAGCGTATTGAGAATGGCCTCACTAAATATATCAGTGTACAACATCTCGCTAATTGTACGCTATAGCGCGATATAGCACGCTAATTGTGTATTTTAAGGTCGGCGCTATTTTGCTATAGCGCGCTCTTTTTTTCCTTGATATTAATAGCACACTAAACATGTTGAGCACTCGCCATTGCAGCAATCAAGATCGTTGGATTAACATTGTTTGATGACCGGGGTTAATTGGATCAACCTCTTTGGGTCTTTTTATGTTGCTAGTATAGATGCAAATAGTATTTTTGTTTAAATGAGAATTAAGTAAGATGATTAATACATGAAGTTGCAACTGGTCTGCAATGAACAATATACCTGTTACTTATAACTTATATTGTCTTGTCATTTCCACTTATTTGTAATGAAATTGTGTGGCTGTACAAACAAAATGGCATTAAAGTGTGTGTTGTGTTATTGATATTTAGGATTATGTCATAGCTATGTTGCAATTGCATATTCAATTAGGTCGAGTAAAGCTTCTACACACTAGTTGTCAGTATAGTTCCATTTTGTATAGGACATGAATTGCAAGGATGAACCGAATAATGTGAACCTGACTCGACGATATGGTTGAGGATCCCAAAGGGAAAAAGTGGTGCTGATAAAGAAATCAGTTGAAGCAGAATAATGAGAACCTGACATGATGATATAGTTCAACATCTAATTGAAACATTTGCACTTGATGTTTATATACAATCTTTTCTATGATTTAAGTAGTATTTTCCAAAAAAAAATAAGTAAGATAATTAGTATTTCAAGGTGCAGTTTCATAGAAAGAATACCTTATTTAACACTATTTTAAATTTCGTTTCTCTATTTGACACTAGAAAACTTTTACTTCCCTATCTAACATCAAGTCTAAATTTTATGCCCTTTATGAAACTTTCGTCCATTTTAACATCTAACGTTGTTAAATTGCACATAAAAAGACTTTTTTCTACCCCACATTTAAATATGAACTGAACCGGCCATCTTCTCTGAAAAAAATAATACTGAATTGGCCATCTGGCCCAAGACGCCCGCTCCCTGATCCATGCATCCATCCCGGCCGGGCACAGTGTTAACACTTATCCGATGTCAAATAGGGGAAAAGATTATAACACGATGTTAAATAACTTATTCTCTCCAGTTCATATCCTATAAACAAGAATACTATAACTTATAACTGATAGAACATTATATTAATTGTGTTCTGGTTTACACTTACTAATAACAGAATTGTTTGGCTGTACGAACATAATTGAATTAAATTTTGTGTTGTGTTAGTGATATTAAGAATTTACGGTGTAGCTCTATTTCAATAGCATATTTGAGTGGGTCAACTAACCCTTCTACACTATTTTGTAACTCTACCTTGATTTTTGTAGGTGATGGACTGCAAGGATGGAACGAAAATGGAGAACCTCACTCGATGATATGGGGTGAGGACCCAAAGAGGAAAAGTGTTGCTCGTTTAGAAACCAACTTTACCACAAGCAAGGTATACATCTACCTGAAACATCTGTAGCTCATGCTTGTATGTAATCTTTTCTGAGATTGAAGTAGTGTTTTTCAGGAAGAAATGGAATTCAGTAAGATGATTACTATTTCGACGTGCAGTTTGTATGCTATGAACGACGTACCTGTAACTGTGAAAAATCAGAAAACTGGCCCTTTGATCAAAGTTCAGCACAAAATGGCCCCATTTTCAAAATATTTCACAAAATGGCCCTACCCGCATGACGCCCGCACCCGGGGCACCATGCTAGATGCCATAACGCCCTGGTCAAAGGCGCCATACAAGTCACCGGTGACTTGCGTGACTTGCCACGTTGGCAGGGCCTGTCACCATGACGCCTGGGCCCAGGGCGCCATGCTCTGTACCACGATGCCCTGGCCCGGGGCGCCATACCCCTTACCATATCGCCGGCCGAGCCTCTCTGCTCTCTGTTCGTTCTTTCTCTCCTTCCCCACTCCATGGCGCCCCTCAAATCGCCCCACCCTCTCCCCACTCAAGAGTTGCGGATCTGAGCCGGAGATCGGTGGATCCGGTTGCCCTTTGAATCCTCAAGGTATTCTCCTCCTTTTCCCCTCTTTCTATTGGTTGAAATCTCTCCATTTGATTGAGTTGGGTGAAACCCTAGTTCATCTTTTTGTTGAAATGGATAGTGGATTTTGGAGTGATAATGTAGGGATTAGTGTGATTTAGGATATGTATGGCTTAGAATATGTATGCTATAGGATTTTATGAAAGTGCTAGGAACTTGGTTAGGATATGTACGCATATATATATGGTGTATGGAAGAATTAGTGCAAATATATGGTGTATGATATTGTAGAAAATTATATGCAGATATATGATGTATGGAAGAAGAATTAGTGTAGAAATTTTGCACATGTATGTATGTTTTTGCACTAGTGCGGATATTTGCAAATGACAACGGGGCTTACCATATACAATTGTAATTTGCAGGATGGCTTCTCTTATCCATCCATCGTATGATCAATTGCATCGTGGACGGTTCATGGCAGATGAAGGAAGGGTTTTTGATCAGCTTCACCTGAGGTCCGGTTCGGTTTATGACAAGATGGAGTATGACGAGCGATACACGGAGTATATCCGGAAGACTGATCTTCTTCCTTTCATCTCACTCGTGTCTCGTTCGATGCCAAAGATGAACCCTTGTGCGATCACGGCATTCGTTGACCGATGGCGCCCTGAGACACATACTTTTCACTTCTATGCTGGGGAGATGACGGTCACGTTGCAGGATGTTTCTCTGATCACTGGACTTCCCATCAAAGGAGAGCCTATTTGTTTTAGCACAGATTCTGATGGATGGCGTGAGATTATGGTTGGACTCATAGGGAGGGAGCCAGGGGTACAAGGGAAGTCCGCCGGTGCAAGTTATCATTGGATTGCTGAGAACTTTGGGAAATGCCCGGCTTGTGCGGACGATGAAACAGTGCAGCAGTATACCAGGGCATACTTGTGGTATGTAGTCAGCCGGACTCTTTTCGCTGACGGCACTGGCGTGAACGCTTACTTTATGTGGCTTAAGCTGTTTGCTGGGTGGGAGCATGGACTCAGTTGGGGTACGGCGGCGTTGGCTTATTTGTATCGTCAGGTAAGTAGTTTTGCTTACAATAGTGTATTAAAGATGTCGAAATTTTCTCTAGTTTGTAATGACATATTTCTTATTTGTGTGTAGCTGGACGAGGCGTGCCGTAGGGGCGTGAATCGAAGAAACATCGTAGAGTCAAAGGAAGCCAACATCGGTGGTCCGATGCTTCTATTATCGATCTGGAGTTGGGAGCACTTGCCAGTGGGGCGGCCTATACCAAAGGGTTATGACCGATGGGATGATCATGATGACCCAGACCGTATGCCTACATGGGCGTATAAGTGGGACAAGGTTGAAGGTTTTGTTGGCAATTCAAAGACCATGTATTTGCATTACTGCAACGAGCTTGACATCATGACCCCGCAGCAGGTTATCTTAGTAGTCTCTTGCTTTGTCTCTTCGGTTTGTTCGGTTTTCCAAAATTCATACTAACAATGTAGTATTTTCTTAATCTTTGATTATAGGTTACCTGGCAACCGTACGGAATGGAGGGCAACATTGGTAGGGGAGATGGTCATATTACTTTGAGACTTAACCCAAAGTGTCTACAGGAAGCACACTTATGACGGATGCGCTGCCCATTGATTTGTTATTATGCTGTTGAGTTTTATCAGCCACAACGAGTTATGACATAATTTGGCTTATTTCAAGAGACCCCGCCGAAGTACAAGGACACTTCGCTACATTTGCATAGGTAAGTGCTTAGCACTTCAAATGCTTTCTTCATTGTTTTCAAGATACTAACGAAAATGCAATTGTCAAATGCTATGCAGTCTCGACAAGATGAAGCAGAAGAGTATAAAAAAATGGGATCGAGAGCATGACGTGTATATCCAGGAGTTCAAGCAGAAGCTCAATAAGATTGAGCTTTCACTACGTGAACCGACTTCTAAGCCTCCCCCATGGCCTTTTGATACGGAAGCATTCAACAATTATCTTGTGTGGTTTCGTTCCGCTGCCCGTACTCAACTTAACGCACCCGCATTTCAGCTAGGGGACATATTACATGAACCAAATCCAGGTTTTGATCAGATGGCCAATATGGAGTACAACAGGCTTATTAGAGATGGTAGACGGTATGAATTGGCGCCAACTATCCGCTTTGTGGTAAGTTACCGTTATATCTATATGCTTGCCTACATTGTGCCAAAATGATTTTTCCTATTGTGTCCAACAGCAAAACGAGCTCTCGAAGCATGTCAACGACGCCGGTGAGGCACTCAAGTACCCTCCAGGTGAAGAGTCGTACAATAAGCTTAAAGCTTTTGTTGAGGTATGCCATTTGATAATTTGCTTTTCATACACATTTTTTGGGTATATCTCCTAACTTCATGATATGTCAATTTCACAGCGGAGCAAGTCTTGGGCACGTGGCCTTGGTGCTCTACTAGGCTGCCGCTCCACTGATGTCGCCGTCCCTACAGCTTCGAGGTCGAGATCATCATCAAGCGGCACCCAGCAGCAAGGCGAAGAATCGGTTGATGACATGGAGGAGGAGGGGGATGAACAGACGCATGAGGAGATTAACACCTCGCAGATGCCCGATGCGCCTCGGCCTAGTCAAAGGCGTGGAAAGTATACTCCGGGTAAATACGCAAAGAAGGCACGTAAGGACCCGGTGATCGAGGCCGCCTCAGAGGAGGAGGAAGAGGAGGTGGAGGTGCCACTACAGAGGAGAAGATGCTTAGTGAAGGGGAAGGATGCTGCACCGGTTAAGAGGGGGAAAGGAAGGAAATGATGCATTTGTCTTCAACTATGTAGGAAACTTTGTCCTGAACTATGTATGAAACTTGATGCATTTGTCTTCAACTATGTAGGAAACTTTGTCCTGAACTATGTATGAAACTTGATGCATTTGTCGTGAACTATGTAGGAAATTTTGTGGTGAACTATGTATGAAACTTGATGCATTTGTCATGAACTATGTAGGAAACTATGTATGAAACTTGATGCAATAGGTGTAGGTGTCATGGAAACCTGATGCAACAGGAGCAGTAGAACAGCATGACGCCCTGGGTCAGGGCGCCATGCCTGTTGCAGGGCGTCGATATGGTAAGGGGTATGGCGCCCCGGGCCAGGGCGTCGTGGTACAGAGCATGGCGCCCTGGGCCCAGGCGTCATGGTGACAGGCCCTGCCAACGTGCCAAGTCACGCAAGTCACCGGTGACCTGTATGGCGCCTTTGACCGGGGCGTTATGGCATCTAGTGTGGCGCCCCGGGTGCTGGCGTCATGCGGGTATGACCATTTTATGAAATATTTTGAAAATAGGGCTATTTTGTGCTGAACTTTGGCCAAAGGGCCAGTTTTATGATTTTTCACCCTGTAACTTATGTAGCTGATATTGAGAATTAAACATATCGTATTCTCGTTTACACTTGTTAATGAAGGGAAACAATATAGGGAGTAACCGGAAATGAAAAGGTAAAAATAGACTGAGCTAACCATCATAGTTCTCAAACAGGGGTAGCAAGTTGCGCATGTATATGGAGAAACCCTGTGCTGCGCTGCCCTGTCCCAAGGAACAGTGAAGAGCCGGTCATCTCCAACTATTACACTTGCAGGAATGGGCTGAGTACGACGCATGCATGCAGCCTGAGAGGAAAAAGAAGGTGTGGACAGTGGAGGGCGGAACAGAAGCTCTGCTGGCTGGTGGCACAGTGAGAACCGGACTCGACAGCGACGGTTCTTCTTTTTTTTAACATCAGTACAACAACAACAACAACAACAACAAAGCCTTTAGTCCCAAACAAGTTGGGGTAGGCTAGAGGTGAAACCCATAAGATCTCGTGACCAACTCATGGCTCCGGCACATGGATAGCAAGCTTTCACGGACCCCTGTCCATAGCTAGTTCTCTGGTGATACTCCAATCCTTCAGGTCTCTCTTAACGGACTCCTCCCATGTTAAATTCGGTCTACCCCGACCTCTCTTGACATTCTCCGCACGCTTTAGCCGTCCGCTATGCACTGGGGCTTCTGGAGGCCTGCGCTGAATATGCCCAAACCATCTCAGACGATGTTGGACAAGCTTCTCTTCAATAGGTGCTACCCCAACTCTATCTCGTATATCATCATTCCGGACTCGATCCTTCCTCGTGTGGCCACACATCCATCTCAACATACGCATCTCCGCCACACCTAACTGTTGAACATGTCGCCTTTTAGTCGGCCAACACTCGGCGCCATACAACATTGCGGGTCGAACCGCCGTCCTGTAGAACTTGCCTTTTAGCTTTTGTGGCACTCTCTTGTCACAGAGAATGCCAGAAGCTTGGCGCCACTTCATCCATCCGGCTTTGATTCGATGGTTCACATCTTCATCAATACCCCCATCCTCCTGCAGCATTGACCCCAAATATCGAAAGGTGTTCTTCTGATGCACCACCTGTCCATCAAGGCTAACCTCCTCCTCCTCACACCTAGTAGTACTGAAACCGCACATCATGTACTCAGTTTTAGTTCTACTAAGCTTAAACCCTTTCGATTCCAAGGTTTGTCTCCATAACTCTAACTTCCTATTTACCCCCGTCCGACTATCGTCAACTAGCACCACATCGTCCGCAAAGAGCATACACCATGGGATATCTCCTTGTATATCCCTTGTGACCTCATCCATCACCAAGGCAAAAAGATAAGGGCTCAAAGCTGACCCTTGATGCAGTCCTATCTTAATCGGGAAGTCATCAGTGTCGACATCACTTGTTCGAACACTTGTCACAACATTATCGTACATGTCCTTGATGAGAGTAATGTACTTTGCTGGGACTTTGTGTTTCTCCAAGGCCCACCACATGACATTCCGTGGTATCTTATCATAGGCCTTCTCCAAGTCAATGAACAACATATGCAAGTCCTTCTTTTGCTCCCTGTATCTCTCCATAAGTTGTCGAACCAAGAAAATGGCTTCCATCGTCGACCTCCCAGGCATGAAACCAAACTGATTTTTGGTCACGTTTGTCATTCTTCTCAAGCGGTGCTCAATGACTCTCTCCCATAGCTTCATTGTATGGCTCATCAGCTTAATTCCACGGTAATTAGTACAACTCTGAACATCCCCCTTGTTCTTGAAGATTGGTACTAATATACTCCGTCTCCATTCTTCTGGCATCTTGTTTGCCCGAAAAATGAGGTTGAAAAGCTTGGTTAGCCATACTATCGCTATGTCCCCGAGGCCTTTCCACACCTCAATGGGGATACAATCAGGGCCCATCGCCTTGCCTCCTTTCATCCTTTTTAGAGCCTCCTTGACCTCAGACTCCTGGATTCGCCGCACAAAACGCATGCTGGTCTCATCAAAGGAGTCATCAAGTTCAATGGTAGAACTCTCATTCTCCTCATTGAACAGCTTGTCGAAGTACTCCCGCCACCTATGCTTAATCTCCTCATCCTTCACGAGGAGTTGGTCTGCTCCGTCCTTGATGCATTTGACTTGGCCAATATCCCTCGTCTTCCTCTCTCGGATCTTGGCCATCTTATAGATGTCCCTTTTCCCTTCCTTCGTGCCTAACCGTTGGTAGAGGCCCTCATACGCCCTACCCCTTGCTTCACTAACAGCTCGCTTTGCGGCCTTCTTCGCCATCTTGTACTTCTCTATGTTGTCTGCACTCCTATCCAAGTACAGGCATCTGAAGCACTCTTTCTTCTCTTTAATCGCCTTCTGGACGGCATCATTCCACCACCAGGTATCCTTATCTTTGCTTCTCCTTCCCCTGGACACTCCAAACTCCTCCGAGGCCACCTTACGAATGCAAGTCGCCATCTTCATCCACACATTGTCCGCATCCCCTCCTTCCTCCCAAGGGCCCTCCTTAATGACCCTCTCCTTGAACGCCTGAGCTAACTCCCCCTTGAGCTTCCACCACTTCGTTCTACCGACTTTGGCACGCCTATCCCGCTGGACACGAGTCCGAAAGCGGAAGTCAGCAACCACCAGCTTATGTTGAGGTACAACACTCTCTCCAGGTATCACCTTACAATCTAGGCACGCACGCCTATCTTCTCTTCTCGAGAGGATGAAATCAATCTGGCTAGAGTGTTGGCCACTACTAAAAGTCACCAGATGTGATTCTCTCTTTCTAAAGAGGGTGTTAGCTACAATCATGTCGTAGGCTAGAGCAAAGCTTAAGACATCTTCTCCTTCCTGATTCCTGGTGCCATAGCCAAAGCCCCCATGCACCCCTTCAAAACCTGTGTTAGATGTACCCACATGGCCATTGAGGTCTCCTCCTATGAAGAGCTTCTCACCAATCGGTACACTCCTAACCATGTCTTCCGAACCTTCCCAGAACTCCCTCTTGGTGTTCTCAGTGTGGCCTACTTGCGGGGCATACGCGCTGATAACATTGAGAACTAAGTCCCCAACTACCAGCTTGACCAGGATAATCCGGTCCCCACATCTCGTGACGTCTACCACTCCATGCTTGAGGCTCTTGTTGATCAAGATGCCTACGCCATTCCTGTTTGCAGCCAACCCGGTGTACCACAGCTTGAAGCCGGTACCCTCCACCTCCTTTGCCTTCTGTCCCCTCCACTTGGTTTCTTGGACGCAAAGGATATCAACACTTCTCCTCACCGCTGCATCGACTAGCTCCCAAAGCTTCCCTGTCAGGGACCCTACGTTCCAGCTACCTAAGCGGATCCTCCTAGGCTCGGCTAGCTTCCTTACCCTTCGCACTCGTCGAGTCAAATGCGAAGACCCTTGCTCATTTTCCACTACATCCGGGCGCCGATGTAGCGCGCCACTAAGGATGCGACGACCCGATCCTCGCTCACTTGCCACCGTATCCAGATCAAGATACGGCGCGCCACCAAGGGGGTGACGTCCCGACCCTTGCCCATTTGACACCACACCCGGGTTCCGATGTGGCGCGTCGCTGAGAGGGTTACGCCCCAACGAAAATCTTTTGGGTTTCATCTCCATAAGAGTAGCTGAGTTTTCACGTTGGCTCGCCAAGCCTAACACAACCCTCCTCCTTTACCCGGGCTTGGGACCGGCTATGTTGAGACAACATAGGCGGAGTTAAATTTGAACTCTGGTGGGCTAGGATACCACAGTACAGATCTAGGAATAAATTTGAACTCTGGTGCACTAGTAGATAAAGGGGGATCAGACCCGGTTCATCTGGGCCTTTAGCCCCGGTTCTGGAACCGGGACAAGAGGGTCGGTACTAATGCTCTGACCCTTTAGTCCCGGTTCAATCCAGAACCGGGGCAAAAGGGTGTCCACGTGGCCTGTGCACCGAGTCCAGGCAGGAGGGGCTTTAGTCCCGGTTGGTGGTACCAACCGGGACCAAAAGGCATCCACGTGTCAGCATTTCTGTGGCTGTGGTTTTTGTTTTTTTTTTGAAAGGGGAGGGGGGTTTTAGGTTTTGGGGGTTAATTTAGGTGTTTCATATATTGTGTTAGCTAGCTAATTAATAGAGAGAAGTGTTCTCTCTTATGTCCGTGCTTGGTCGACGCTACATACTACACATACGTATATGGAGAGGACTAGAGTCACGCTAGCTAGCTAGCTAGCTGCTAGCTACTAAGCAAACGAAGGAACAGAAGATCTCGTATATATAATCAACATATATATATATATGCATACAGAGAGAAGTAATATCGACCACCTCTCCTTCTCCGAGAGATTGGTCGAACAACAAGTTCTCGTATATCTATCCGACACTACCGGGCACATATATACAATAATTATCTCTTACAAAAATAATCTCCTAACACATGGATGCAGGGTCCACATAGTATTCTCCGTCTTCAGCGATCACGTGTTCAAGGAAGAATGCCGCCAATTCCTCTTGAATTGCTCGCAGACGATCTGGTGTTAGGAGTTCATCCCGCATCCGAAACATCTAATTTGAAGTAGGGGGTCAATACATGAAATGATGCTATAAATTTGTGAATATTATTGATTGCTTACGCACTTCAAATTGTTCATCAGTGTAGCCCCGCTCACAGGTCGTGTGGCGGATGGACTCGCAAATGTAGTATCCATAATAATCATTCCCGGGTTCCTGCCACAACCACTTTACAAGAAATAGAGCTCAATCAAACTGATAAGCAAGAATGCCAAATTGGTATTGATGAAACTAGCTAGCGCTTGAATCAAGATATAGGAGATGCGCGCGCGTTACATGCTACTATATAGTACTTACTTTCGGGTATCTAAATTGTAGATTCTTCGGCAGTCCCGGAGCTTTTTTGGTGAATGTTTTCCAAGCCCTGCCAGACAAAGGAAACAATTAGTTGATATCAGAAATGAAGTTGCTGATATATATGCATGGTGGATAATATTGATCGATTTAACTTACCTGGCTAGCATTTGAGTCATGTCCGCATACTCCTCGGGATCTTTACGTTTAGAGTCGAAGACAGTTACTATTCCCTTCTCAAGCTTAATCTCTAAGAGAATATAGTGGAAGCTGCGCACGAATGCATGAGATCATTACATCACTATAAACTTGAATGATATATATAAGGGAAACCAAATATGCACAAGACATTAACACTCACTTGAAGTTGTAAGGAAAGAGTATTATATCTTTGTTTTCATTTACCACCAACGATCGTAGCAAGTTGGTCTCGGTATCGCCGGGACGCAATTTAACCTCGGTTGCATCTATGAGGTATGTGTTAATAAACCCAATATCACCTACTTGTCTTTTCTTCAATTCGACGATCTTCTATCTGCATAATATAGTGAGGATAATTATAAATACATGCAATGAAGATCAGCTATATAGAGAGACTTAATGACAGAAGTAGTACTACTTACAGACAGTAGCAGGTGATCGTTGTTTTATCGAGGGCCAATTGATTGAAAAATTGATAGAACTCCTCAAATGGAACAGGCAACAGGTCAATTCCAACGAGGTCATGCTCCGGTTTAACTCTCAAATACAAGTTATTCCTCCCCCCAGACTCTCTGCAGATTTTCATGTACCAATCATGCAATCTTCGCATATTCGTTGATAGAGATCTTTCATTTTTGACGAGAGGCTTTTTGTACTCGTATCTTTCTATCTGCACGTCCATGAAATCATAGTGTACATCGTCGGACGCGTAATCTGCAAGATTGGTATAACCGGGCACCATCCTCGGATCATTAGCGACCATGTCGCTAGACACCTTGAGCGGGGGGCACGATTGGTTCTCTTGTTCGCCGAGCTGGGCAATTTGTTTCCCAGCTCGCCCTTCTGCTAACCTCTGATCACTTTTTGTACTTCCGGACCGCTTGGCATCTTGAAATGTCTTTTGAATAATGCGGTCATAGTTGCCCTTCGGCTTACTTTTCGCTGGTTGCTTAAGGGCAGCAAGAGTGCGCTTTGCTTTCACCGCATCTATCTTCTCCTCTGGAGGTGGATGTCTCTGTGCTTTCAACCCTTCAAAAAAGTCCTTCACTTCGCCTTCAGCGATCTTCGTGTTTTCCTCGTCGGACCTCTCGTACGGTAACTTCTCTAGAGGCGTGAGAGAAGGACCGAATCTGCATCGCCTCCCGCCTCTGGCTGTACTGGTAGACGTCGCCGGACCAGACGAAGCGGCTGTCTTTTTTACTTGCTTAGGCGCCGGAGCAGGAGCAGCCGGAGCGGCGGCAGGTCTCTTCCGCCCTTGCTGATTAGGCGAAGGAGGAGCTGGCTGTCTGCTCGGGCGCGCCGGCGGCGAAGGAGGCGGAGTGCCGCCACGCGCCGGCGGCGAAGGAGGCGGTGTGCCGCCACGCGCCGGAGAAGGAGCCGGAGTGCCCTGATGGTCACTCGCCGGAGAAGGAGCCGGAGTGCCCTGATGGTCACTCGCCGGAGGAGGAGGCGGTGGAGGAGGCGGAGTGCCCTGACTCGTCAGAGGAGGAGGAGGAGGCGGAGGCGTCCAGTTCAGAATGTTGATTAGGTCCTTCCGCCATAGGCATGGAGTCTTTAGTGAAGAACCCAGCCGAGTCTCCCCTTCACCGGTAGGGTGGTCAAGCTGGAGCTCCTCAAATCCCTCCGTTATTTCGTCGACCATCACCCTAGCATATCCTTCTGGAATCGGTCGGCAGTGAAAAGTGTCGTCTGGTCCAGAAGGATAAACAGAGCCAGCAGCCGCCTTGACCTTCAGATTCATCCACTGTGCCATAAGGTGGCAATTTTGTGCCTGCGTGATAGCATCCACAGGATTCCTGGCAGTAGCCGTCAAGGCAAGCTCTGGCTGAAGCAGCTCGGTGGAAGCCACGCTGCTTCTCCGCTGAGATGGCGGGGTAGCTTCGGGGGAAGCTTCGGCAATTCTTTCCCGATCTGCTTCCCGTTCCTCTATCGCTTGTATTCTGGCCCGCAGCGCCTGGATTTCGGTCATCTCCATTTTCTTCCTCCTGTCGTGGCATTTGTAGCCTCCTGCGTCCGGAAACCCAGCACGCCACGGAAGGGAGCCTCGCGTGCCTCGTGTCCGTCCAGGGTGCTCAGGATTCCCGAGGGCCATTGTCAGCTCGTCGTTCTCTCTGTCGGGGATGAACGTCCCTGCATGCGCTGCTTTGATATACTGCCGCATCTTCCTGAGTGGTGTTTCCAATTGCTTGTCCGTCCAAATGCACCACCCTGTTACAGGGTCCAAGGATCCGCCAGCCCCGAAGAACCAAGTCCGGCAACGTTCTGGCCAGTGCATTGTCTCTGGTTCGATCCCTTTCTGAAGCAGATCATTCTCAGCCCTGGCCCACTTAGGCCGGGCTACGAGGTAGCCGCCCGACCCCGTGCGATGGTGATGCATCTTCTTTGCAGCATTTATCCGGTTTGTCTCCGACATCTTCTGACTCTTTTCCGACTTCTTATGGGCCACAAATGCGGGCCAGTCATCTTTGATCTTCTCATATATGCCCACGAATTCTGGAGTCGTTTTCTCTTTGACAAACGTATTCAGTTTTTTTTTCCATGCCCTGAATTGGTCTGCCATCTTCGAAAGTGCAGCAGACTTGATTAAGTCCTATATAACTGGCTTCGCCGGATCAACCTCTCGCGGTAGGACGAAGTTTGACTTCAGCTCAGTCCAAAGATCTTCTTTCTGCATATCAGTGACATAAGTCACCTGAGCGTCTTTTGCAGCCGGCTTTAACCATTGATGGATGCTGATCGGGATCTTGTCCCTAACCAGAACCCCGCACTGATTAACAAATGCGTTCTTTGTGCGGATGGGTGCAATCGGCTCGCCGGAGCGCGAGATTTCTGAGATCTCAAACTTTTCATCCGGCCTCAACTTTTTCTTCGCTCCTCGTCTCTTTACCGAAGATTTGCTCGATCCGGAGGGCTGGAAAAGGAACAAAGACAAGAGTTAATGAATGAATCAATTAACTAGTCAGCACATGCTTATCTAACATATATACCTCCTGGCCGGACTCGGTTCGGTCACCGGAGCCAGCATCACGGTCTCCTTCTTGCACCGGCATTGGGTCACCGGAGCCGTCCTCACGGTCTACTTCTTCCATGTGCATTGGGTCACCGAATTCATCAATATCATAGCCTAGATCTTCCAGCCGCAGCTCTTGTTCGACCTGCTCATCGGTGTCGTTGAGAAACGACCTGACGGCATTTTGTCCGTCTGCGATTATGTCCATCAACATCGCTTCTTGTGCTAGGTCTCGGGTGTTGTCGTCCATTGTTTCTACAAATATTTACAACATGCCAATTATTATTCAAACATGACAGATGGATATATTAATGGAAAACGTAGAACTAGCTTCAACCCTCGACTGCTCGGCGATCCACAAACCCTAGACCCCCTCATGTCACATTTTGTCTAGCTAGTGTCAAAGGATTCAACAAAACCAATACTTCATCATTAGGCAAAAGTAACAGTAGAATGATGGTACGAAGCTCTCCAAAGTTGTTTTGGAACGGAGTCCCAGATAAGATAATCCGTAACAAAAGACGGATTATCCTATCAGGAACTCCGTTCCAGAACATCTTTGCATAACTTCGTACCAACATGCCCCGGTTACTTCTGGCAAATGATGAAGTCATGGAATTTTTCAATACTTTGACACTAGCTAGGCAACCTCTCTCGACCCCTCGACCCCCGACTGCTCGGCGATCCACAAACCCTAGACCCCCTCATGTCACATTTTGTCTAGCTAGTGTCAAAGGATTCAACAGAACCAATACTTCATCATTAGGCGAAAGTAACAGTAGCATGATGGTACGAAGCTCTCCAAAGTTGTTTTGGAACGAAGTCCCAGATAAGATAATCCGTAACAAAAGACGGATTATCCTATCAGGAACTCCGTTCCAAAACATCTTTGCATAACTTCGTACCAAAATGCCCCGGTTACTTCTGGCAAATGATGAAGTCATGGAATTTTTCAATACTTTGACACTAGCTAGGCAACCTCTCTCGACCCCTCGACCCCCGACTGCTCGGCGATCCACAAACCCTAGACCCCCTCATGTCACATTTTGTCTAGCTAGTGTCAAAGGATTCAACAAAACCAATACTTCATCATTAGGCGAAAGTAACAGTAGCATGATGGTACGAAGCTCTCCAAAGTTATTTTGGAACGGAGTCCCCGATAGGATAATTCGTAACAAAAGACGGATTATTCTATCAGGAACTCCGTTCCAAAATATCTTTGCATAACTTTGTACCAAAATGCCCCGGTTACTTCTGGCTAATGATGAAGTCATGGAATTCTTCAATACTTTGACCCCCGACTGCTCGGCGATCCACAACCCTAGACCCCCGACTGCTAGGCAACCTCTCGACCCCTCGCCCTTCGGCCTCTCGATCGGTCCCTCGACGACCCTCGACCCCTCGACCTTCGGCCTCGGTCCCTCGACGACCCTCGACCCCGGCCCCCCCCTAATGTCGAAGTTATCGGGGAGAGGGTGTATACATATCCGATAAAAAAAGAGGAAGAAGAAGAAAAAAGGAACCGCTAGAGGAGAAGATCGAAGAAAAAAAAAGAAAAAAAAAGGAGAAGAAGAAAGGAATAGAGGAGAAGAAGAGAAAATTTCTCTTCTTCTCCTCTATTCCTTTCATTTTCTCTTCTTCTCCTCTATTCCTTTCTTCTTCTCCTCTTTTTTTCTTTTTTTCTTCTTCTTATTTATTTCTCCTCTTCTTCCTCTCCTTCTTCTTCTTTCTTTCCTCTTTCTTATTTTCTTCTTTCCTATCCTTCTTTTTCTTTTTTTTCTTCTTCTTATTTTTTTCTTCTCTTCTTCCTCTCCTCTTCTTCTTTCTTTCCTCTTTCTTATTTTCTTCTTTCCTATCCTTCTTTTTCTAAATTTGTAACTTTTGCATATATATATAAAACTTTCTATATATATTTAGCATATATAAACAAAAAACTATATAGCCACATACACATATATATACATCACATATACACACATCACATATATACAGCAACTTCCTAAGAAAAAATATATTTATATACACATAAATATATATTTAACATATATATTTAGCAAATTCCTAAGAAAAAAAAAGATATACACATACATATAAATACAGCAACTATATATACATCAACTATATATACTGCAATTTATATAAACATAAAAAAAATATACACATATATACATATATATACACAGCAACTATATATATATACAGCAATATTAAACATATAAAAAAAAGGGAGCCGGCCCTCACATCGGCAGGGCTGGGCGGCGCGACGGCGGCGGGGCGGGGCGGCGACAAGGCGGCGTCGGGGCGGGGCGGCGCGACGGCGGCGGGGCGGGGCGCGCGGCGGCGCGGGGCGACGGGCCGGCCGGGGCGCGGCGACGGCGCGGGGCGGGGCGACGGCGCGGGGCGCGGCGACGGCGCGGGGCGGAGCGACGAGGCGGCGTCGGGGGCGACGGCGACGGGGCGACGGGGGCGACGGCGACGGCAACGGGGACGGAGCAGATCGAGGGAGGCGTCGGGGCGGGGAGAAGAAGGAAACTGACGAAAATATCGCAAGTCCTGGTTATATAGGAGGGGCATTAGTCCCGGTTGGTGGCTGAAACCGGGACTAATGCCCCCCTTTAGTCCCGGTTGCTGCCTCCAACCGGGACTAAAGGTCCCTTTTCAGCAGCCCAAAGGGCGGGAAGGTGGGGCCTTTAGTCCCGGTTGGTGGCAGCAACCGGGACTAATGCCACCCTTTAGTCCCGGTTGGTGGCAGCAACCGGGACTAAAGGCCTTGCCGCGGTGCGGTGGGAAGTTTAGTCCCACCTCGCTAGTTGAGGGAGAGCAGCACCAGTTTATAAGCCCCGCTGCCTCTCTCCTCTCGAACTCCTCTAAAATGCAGGCCTAAGGGCCTAAACTGACAATGCTTTGCCTGTGGACTTGCTGGGCTTTCTACGGGCCTGAATCCTGGCCCATGGTTGGGTTTCTAGTCGTATTCAGGCCTTGTGGGCCCAGCAGGTGGCATATTTTTTCTTTTTTTCTTTGTTGCTTTATTTTTTAGTTTTGTTTCTACTTTCAACAAAATACTTACTGTTGCTATTTTTATTTATTTGTTTTCTTTGTTTCTTTATTTATTTGATTTTGTTTCTACTTACAAAAAAATATTTATTGTTGCTATTTTTTTTTCAAGTTTTTTTGTTTTGTTTTCTGCATTATTTATTTTCTTTTGTAAAACCAATTACGAACTTTCTGTTAGTGCAAGTAGTATTCAAATTTGAATAGTTTAAATTTGAAATTATTTGTTTTCTTTGTTGCTTTATTTATTTTATTTTGTTTCTTTTCAGCAGCCCAAAGGGCGGGAAGGAGGGACCTTTAGTCCCGGTTGGTGGCAGCAACCGGGACTAAAGGGGGGCATTAGTCCCGGTTGGTGGCAGCAACCGGGACCAAAGGCCCTGAGCTGGCGCGGGTGCGGTGGGATGTTTAGTCCCACCTCGCTAGCTGAGGGAGCTCGAGAGTGGTTTATAAGGGCTGCTGCTCCCACCCTCTCGAGCTCCTCTCAAATGCAGGCTTCTGGGACTAACTCTGCGCGCTGCCCTGTGAGCTTGCTGGGCCTTATATTACAGGTGGATCCTGTGCTATAGGCCTTGCAGGCTCACTGGGCAGCGCCCAATATTTTTTTTTCCTTTTTTGCTTTATTTATTTCTAAGTTGTTTTTTGCTGTATTTAGAGTTGCTTTATTTATTTTATTTTCTTTGTTTATTTCTAAGTTGTTTTTTGCTGTATTTAGAGTTGCTTTATTTATTTTACTTCCTTTATTTATTTTCTTTGTTGCTTTATTTATTTTATTTTGTTTATACTTAATTACAACAAAATACTTATTGTTGCTATTTATTTCTAAGTTGTTTTTTGCTGTATTTAGAGTTGCTTTATTTATTTTATTTTCTTTGTTTATTTCTAAGTTGTTTTTTTGCTGTATTTAGAGTTGCTTTATTTATTTTACTTTCTTTATTCATTTTCTTTGTTGCTTTATTTATTTTATTTTGTTTATACTTACAACAAAATACTTATTGTTGCTATTTATTTTTCAAGTTTGTTTTGTTTTGTTTTGTTTTGTTAGTGCAAGTAGTATTGAAATTTGAATAGTACAAACGGACAATGGTATCATACTCGTTTGTTACAAAGTTGGCATGGTATCATCATAATAGTTGCGGAAATAACTCTTCACTTTTTTTTCGCTTGTGTCATTTGCTTATTGCGCCGTAACCATGGATAATCTTCATCGTTTATCAGGATGCTTGGGTCAGCCTTGACTTTGAAGGGAGGAATTTCATGAAACTTTTCATAATCTTCAGACATTGTAGGATCGAAAGTAGGTCTAGAGGGGGGGTGATTAGACTACTTGACAATATAAAAAATCTGCCTTTAGATCATGCAAAGTTTTTGGCAGTTTCACAAACAAGATCAAATCAAGTAACACCCTACACATGCAATTCTAGAGTATATGCAGCGGAAAGTAAATTGCACATGTAAAAAGAGAGGTGGAGAAGATCAAACGCAGTTTGGTGACACGGAGATTTTTGTCGTGGTTCCGATAGGTGGTGCTATCGTACATCCACGTTGATGGAGACTTCAACCCACGGAGGGTAACGGCTGCGCGAGTCCACGGAGGGCTCCACCCACGAAGGGTCCACGAAGAAGCAACCTTGTCTATTCCATCACGGCCTACGCCCACGGAGGACTAGCCTTACTCGGGGTAGATCTTCACGAAGTAGGCGATCTCCTTGCCCTTACAAACTTCTTGGTTCAACTCCACATCACGACGGAGGCTCCCAAGCGACACCTAACCAATCTAGGAGGCACCACCCCCCAAAAGGTAATAGACGGTGTTGATGGTGATGAACTCCTTGCTCTTGTGCTTCAAATGATAAACTCCCCAACACTCAACTCTCCTCACTGATATGACTGTGGTGGAAGAAGGATTTGAGTGGAAAGCAACTTGGGAAGGCTAGAGATCAAGTTTCATATGGTAGGAATGGAATGGCTTGATCTCAACACAAGGGTAGGTGGTTCACTTCTCAGAAAGTGTATGGTAGAAGTGGTGGTACTTTCTGATGGCTCTCCTCACGAATGAGGAGGGGGTGGAGGGGTATATATAGCCTCCACACAAAATCCAACCGTTACACACACATTTGACCAATCTCGGTCAGACCGAAGTGAAAACTCGGTTAGACCGAAAGTTCAAATATAGTGAACGTTGGGATTTTCGGTGGGACCGAAAATACCATCTCGGTGAGACCGAAAGTGTATCTGATATGAACGTTGGAGATTTCGGTGAGACCGAGAAAGAAAACTCGGTTGGACCGATTTGAGAAAGAGTAGGAACATGCCAGAATCGATTTGACCGAAAATGAATTATCGGTGAGACCGATTTGAGCCAAGACAGAAGCTTGTCCATTTCGGTGAGACCGATAATACAAACTCGGTTATTCCGAAATGATGTGAAGTGGTTACAGAAGGTTGGCAGTTCAGTTTCGGTGAGACCGATCTCAAACTCGGTGTGACCGATTTTTCTAGGGTTTGGAATATGGCAGAAGTGGTTCATCTCGGTGGGACTGAGTTGGAAGAATCGGTTTGTCCGAGATTACTTATGAGTGTGTATAATAGTGAAAGGTGCTGATAGTTGAAGGAGCTAAATCACTAAGCACTTGAGCAACCAGATCATCAACACAACCTCATCCCCTTTTAATAGGATTGGTTTCCTATGGACTCAATGTGATCTTTGATCACTAAACCAGAAATGGAGTCTTGAGCTTTTGCCAATGCTTGCCTTAGCATTTGAGGGGTCCACTTCTTCAGTCATCTTGCCATTCCAATGTGATTGGGTTTCCTGAAACATACTTGATAAAAGTATTAGTCCAACCACAAAGTATGTTGTCATTAATTACCAAAACCACCCAGGGAGCAAATGTGCTTTCAGGCGCCAAGGACCTGAACACCAAAGTGATATGCCGGCTCATCAAAATTTGAGCTGTAATTGCGATAACTTTCATTTTTTCCAATCCTGCAGGCCATTTTTGAGGGCCAAGACGACCCTTTTTGGGCTCAGAATTTTCCACGCACGTGATCCTGTGTGTGCACGTATGTAAAATCCTCCAGATCGTAAAAACTAGAAGTCCTATCACCTCAATTCCCCAATAGCTTTCCAACGCCTATGAAAACGACGAAATCGGTGCTTGTTCTCACTTGCTTTGAGAGTCTCGATCAATTCGGACTCTAGGTTGATTTTTGTATTTTCTTTGATCACCGTTTCTTTGCGAGAGTTGGCCTAACACCCTATTGTATCCATACATGGGTGGGGCGCCAAGGACCTGAACACCAAAGTGATATGCCCGCTCATCAAAATTTGAGTTGTAATTGCGATAACTTTCATTTTTTCCAATCCTGCAGGCCATTTTTGAGGGCCAAGACGACCCTTTTTGGTCTCAAAATTTTCCGCGCATGTGATCCTGTGTGTGCACGTATGTAAAATCCTCCAGATCGTAAAAACTAGAAGTCCTATCACCTCAATTCCCCAATAGCTTTCCAATGCCTATGAAAATGACGAAATCGGAGCTTGTTCTCACTTGCTTTGAGAGTCTCGATCAATTCGGACTCTAGGTTGATTTTTGTATTTTCTTTGATCACCGTTTCTTCGCGAGAGTTGGCCTAACACCCTATTGTATCCATACATGGGTGGGGCGCCCAGGACCTGAACACCAAAGTGATATGCCGGCTCATCAAAATTTGAGCTGTAATTGCGATAACTTTCATTTTTTCCAATCCTGCAAGCCATTTTTGAGGGCCTAGACGACCCTTTTTGGGCTCAGAATTTTCCACGCACGTGATCCTTGTTGGAAATATGCCCTAGAGGCAATAATAAAAGAGTTATTATTATATTTCCTTATTCATGATAATCGTTTATTATCCATGCTATAACTGTATTGATTGGAAACTCAGATACACGTGTGGATGAATAGACAGATTTTGTGTCCCTAGTGAGCCTCTACAGGACTAGCTTGTTGATCAAAGATGACCGCGGTTTCCAGGTCATAGACATGAGTTGTCATTTGATAACGGGATCACATCATTAGGAGAATGATGTGATGGACGAGACCCAAACGTTAACATAGCTTTTGATCGTGACAGTTATCGCTATAGTTTTTCTGCATGTCAAGTATAAGTTCCTATGACCATGAGATCATGTAACTCACTGACACCGTAGGAGTGCTTTGTGTGTACCAAACGTCACAACGTAACTGGGTGACTATAAAGGTGCTCTACAGGTATCTCCGAGGGTGTCTGTTGAGTTGACATGGATCAAGACTGGGATTTGTCACTCCGTGTGACGGAGAGGTATCTCCGGGCCCACTCGGTAATACGTCATCTCAATGAGCTCAAAAGTGACTAAGTAGTTGGTCACAGGATTATGTATTACGGTAACGAGTAAAGAGACTTGCCGGTAACGAGATTGAACTAGGTATAGAGATACCGACGATCGAATCTCGGGCAAGTAACATACCGACGAGACAAAGGGAACTGTATACGGGATTGCCTGAATCCTTGACATCGTGGTTCATCCGATGAGATCATCGAGAAACATGTAGGAACCAATATGGGTATCCAGATCCCGCTATTGGTTATTGACCTGGGAGTGTCTCGGTCATGTCTACATGGTTTCCGAACCCGCAGGGTCTACACACTTAACGTTCGGTGACGCTAGGGTTGTTAGTGAGAAGAGTGCATGGTTACCGAAGGTTGTTCGGAGTCCCGGATGAGATCCCGGACATGACGAGGGTCTCCGGAATGGTCCGGAGACGAAGATTGATATATAGGATGAAAGGTTTCGGAGTACCGGAAGTGTTCCGGGGAGCATCGGGAAATCGGCGGAGTACCGGAAGGGTTTTCGGGGGGTCCGGAAGTTGTTCTGGGCCTATTGGGCCACAAAGGGGGACACCACAGCCCTCAGGGGGCTGTGCGCCCCCCCTGGGCCCTCTCCCCATGCGGCTAAGGGGGTGGGACCCCCTAGGGCTGGCCGCACCCCTTGGCCTTGGGGGGCAAGGCACCTAGGGGGGAAACCCTAGGGCCTGGGCGCCCCCCCTGCCCTGGCCGCCGCCCCCTCCCCTTGCCCTGGCCGCCGGCCCCTAGGGGGAAACCCTAGGGCGCCCTAACCTCTCCACCCCCCCTATATATAGTGGGGCAAAGGGAGGGCAGCCAACACAGTTTGTGCCTCGGTGCTGCCCTCCCTCTCCCGTCACATCTTCCTCTCCCGCGGTGCTTAGGCGAAGCCCTGCTGGAGTTCTTCTCCACCATCACCACCACGCCGTCGTGCTGCCGGTTCTCCATCAACCTCTCCTCCACCCCTTGCTGGATCAAGAAGGAGGAGACGTCCCCGAGCCGTACGTGTGAAGAACGCGGAGGCACCGTTGCTTCGGTGCTAGGTCTTCGGCGATCTGAATCGCGACGAGTACGACTCCATCATCCGCGTTCATAACGCTTCCGCTTAGCGATCTACAAGGGTACGTAGATCACACTCCCCTCTCGTAGTTGCATCTACTAGATTGATCTTGGTGAACGGTAGGAAAATTTTTGTTTCCCATGCAACGTTCCCCAACAGTTGATTAGGTCCTTCCGCCATAGGCATGGAGTCTTCAGTGAAGAACCCAGCCGAGTCTCCCCTTCACCGGTAGGGTGGTCAAGCTGGAGCTCCTCAAATCCCTCCGTTATTTCGTCGACCATCACCCTAGCATATCCTTCTGGAATCGGCCGGCAGTGAAAAGTGTCGTCTGGTCCAGAAGGATAAACAGAGCCAGCAGCCGCCTTGACCTTCAGATTCATCCACTGTGCCATAAGGTGGCAATTTTGTGCCTGCGTGATAGCATCCACAGGATTCCTGGCAGTAGCCGTCAAGGCAAGCTCTGGCTGAAGCAGCTCGGTGGAAGCCACGCTGCTTCTCCGCTGAGATGGCGGGGTAGCTTCGGGGGAAGCTTCGGCAATTCTTTCCCGATCTGCTTCCCGTTCCTCTATCGCTTGTATTCTGGCCCACAGCGCCTGGATTTCGGTCATCTCCATCTTCTTCCTCCTGTCGTGGCATTTGTAGCCTCCTGCGTCCGGAAACCCAGCACGCCACGGAAGGGAGCCTGGCGTGCCTCGTGTCCGTCCAGGGTGCTCAGGATTCCCGAGGGCCATTGTCAGCTCGTCGTTCTCTCTGTCGGGGATGAACGTCCCTGCATGCGCTGCTTTGATATACTGCCGCATCTTCCTGAGTGGTGTTTCCAATTGCTTGTCCGTCCAAATGCACCACCCTGTTACAGGGTCCAAGGATCCGCCAGCCCCGAAGAACCAAGTCCGGCAACGTTCTGGCCAGTGCATTGTCTCTGGTTCGATCCCTTTCTGAAGCAGATCATTCTCAGCCCTGGCCCACTTAGGCCGGGCTACGAGGTAGCCGCCCGACCCCGTGCGATGGTGATGCATCTTCTTTGCAGCATTTATCCGGTTTGTCTCCGACATCTTCTGACTCTTTTCCGACTTCTTATGGGCCACAAATGCGGGCCAGTCATCTTTGATCTTCTCATATATGCCCACGAATTCTGGAGTCGTTTTCTCTCTGACAAACGTATTTAGTTTTTTCTTCCATGCCCTGAATTGGTCTGCCATCTTCGAAAGTGCAGCAGACTTGATTAAGTCCTCTATAACTGGCTTCGCCAGATCAACCTCTCGCGGTAGGACGAAGTTTGACTTCAGCTCAGTCCAAAGATCTTCTTTCTGCATATCAGTGACATAAGTCACCTGAGCGTCTTTTGCAGCCGGCTTTAACCATTGATGGATGCTGATCGGGATCTTGTCCCTAACCAGAACCCCGCACTGATTAACAAATGCGTTCTTTGTGCGGATGGGTGCAATCGGCTCGCCGGAGCGCGAGATTTCTGAGATCTCAAACTTTTCATCCGGCCTCAACTTTTTCTTCGCTCCTCGTCTCTTTACCGAAGATTTGCTCGATCCGGAGGGCTAGAAAAGGAACAAAGACGAGAGTTAATGAATGAATCAATTAACTAGTCAGCACATGCTTAACTAACATATCTACCTCCTGGCCGGACTCGGTTCGGTCACCGGAGCCAGCATCACGGTCTCCTTCTTGCACCGGCATTGGGTCACCGGAGCCGTCCTCACGGTCTACTTCTTCCATGTGCATTGGGTCACCGAATTCATCAATATCATAGCCTAGATCTTCCAGCCGCAGCTCTTGTTCGACCTGCTCATCGGTGTCGTTGAGATACGACCTGACGGCATTTTGTCCGTCTGCGATTATGTCCATCACCATCGCTTCTTGTGCTAGGTCTCGGGTGTTGTCGTCCATTGTTTCTACAAATATTTACAACATGCCAATTATTATTCAAACATGACAGATGGATATATTAATGGCAAACGTAGAACTAGCTTCAACCCTCGACTGCTCGGCGATCCACAAACCCTAGACCCCCTCATGTCACATTTTGTCTAGCTAGTGTCAAAGGATTCAACAAAACCAATACTTCATCATTAGGCAAAAGTAACAGTAGAATGATGGTACGAAGCTCTCCAAAGTTGTTTTGGAACGGAGTCCCAGATAAGATAATCCGTAACAAAAGACGGATTATTCTATCAGGAACTCCGTTCCAAAACATCTTTGCATAACTTCGTACCAACATGCCCCGGTTACTTCTGGCAAATGATGAAGTCATGGAATTTTTCAATACTTTGACACTAGCTAGGCAACCTCTCTCGACCCCTCGACCCCCGACTGCTCGGCGATCCACAAACCCTAGACCCCCTCATGTCACATTTTGTCTAGCTATAGTGTCAAAGGATTCAACAAAACCAATACTTCATCATTAGGCGAAAGTAACAGTAGCATGATGGTACGAAGCTCTCCAAAGTTGTTTTGGAACGAAGTCCCAGATAAGATAATCCGTAACAAAAGACGGATTATCCTATCAGGAACTCCGTTCCAAAACATCTTTGCATAACTTTGTACCAAAATGCCCCGGTTACTTCTGGCAAATGATGAAGTCATGGAATTCTTCAATACTTTGACACTAGCTAGGCAACCTCTCTCGACCCCTCGACCCCCGACTGCTCGGCGATCCACAACCTTAGACCCCCTCATGTCACATTTTGTCGAGTGTCAAAGGATTCAACAAAACCAATACTTCATCATTAGGCGAAAGTAACAGTAGCATGATGGTACGAAGCTCTCCAAAGTTATTTTGGAACGGAGTCCCCGATAGGATAATTCGTAACAAAAGACGGATTATTCTATCAGGAACTCCGTTTCAAAATATCTTTGCATAACTTTGTACCAAAATGCCCCGGTTACTTCTGGCTAATGATGAAGTCATGGAATTCTTCAATACTTTGACCCCCGACTGCTCGGCGATCCACAACCCTAGACCCCCGACTGCTAGGCAACCTCTCGACCCCTCGCCCTTCGGCCTCTCGATCGGTCCCTCGACGACCCTCGACCCCTCGACCTTCGGCCTCGGTCCCTCGTCGACCCTCGACCCCGGCCCCCCCTAATGTCGAAGTTATCGTGGAGAGGGTGTATACATATCCGATAAAAAAAGAGGAAGAAGAAGAAAAAAGGAACCGCTAGAGGAGAAGATCGAAGAAAAAAAAGAAAAAAAAAGGAGAAGAAGAAGGAATAGAGGAGAAGAAGAGAAAATTTCTCTTCTTCTCCTCTATTCCTTTCTTCTTCTCCTCTTTTTTTCTTTTTTTTCTTCTTCTTATTTATTTCTCCTCTTTCTTCCTCTCCTTCTTCTTCTTTCTTTCCTCTTTCTTATTTTCTTCTTTCCTATCCTTCTTTTTCTTTTTTTTCTTCTTCTTATTTATTTCTCCTCTTCTTCCTCTCCTCTTCTTCTTTCTTTCCTCTTTCTTATTTTCTTCTTTCCTATCCTTCTTTTTCTAAATTTGTAACTTTTGCATATATATATATAAAACTTTCTATATATATTTAGCATATATAAACAAAAAACTATATAGCCACATACACATATATATACATCACATATACACACATCACATATATACAGCAACTTCCTAAGAAAAAATATATTTATATACACATAAATATATATTTAACATATATATTTAGCAAATTCCTAAGAAAAAAAAAGATATACACATACATATAAATACAGCAACTATATATACAGCAACTATATATACTGCAATTTATATAAACATAAAAAAATATACACATATATACATATATATACACAGCAACTATATATATATATATATACAGCAATATTAAACATATAAAAAAAAAGGGAGCCGGCCCTCACATCGGCAGGGCTGGGCGGCGCGACGGCGGCGGGGCGGGGCGGCGACGAGGCGGCGTCGGGGCGTGGCGGCGCGACGGCGGCGGGGCGGGGCGCGCGGCGGCGCGGGGCGACGGGCCGGCCGGGGCGCGGCGACGGCGCGGGGCGGAGCGACGAGGCGGCGTCGGGGGCGACGGCGACGGGGCGACGGGGGCGACGGGGGCGACGGCGACGGCGACGGGGACGGAGCAGATCGAGGGAGGCGTCGGGGCGGGGAGAAGAAGGAAACTGACGAAAATTTCGCAAGTCCTGGTTATATAGGAGGGGCATTAGTCCCGGTTGGTGGCTGAAACCGGGACTAATGCCACCCTTTAGTCCCGGTTGCTGCCACCAACCGGGACTAAAGGTCCCTTTTCAGCAGCCCAAAGGGCGGGAAGGTGGGGCCTTTAGTCCCGGTTGGTGGCAGCAACCGGGGCTAAAGGGGTCCATTAGTCCCGGTTTCAGCCACCAACCGGGACTAATGCCACCCTTTAGTCCCGGTTGTTGCCACCAACCGGGACCAAAGGCCCTGTGCTGGCGCGGGTGCGGTGGGATGTTTAGTCCCACCTCGCTAGCTGAGGGAGCTCGAGAGTGGTTTATAAGGGCTGCTGCTCCCTCCATCTCGAGCTCCTCTCAAATGCAGGCTTCTGGGCCTAACTCTGCGCGCTGCCCTGTGAGCTTGCTGGGCCTTATATTACAGGTGGATCCTGTGCTATAGGCCTTGCAGGCTCACTGGGCAGCGCCCAATTTTTTTCTTCCTTTTTTTCTTTATTTATTTCTAAGTTGTTTTTTGCTGTATTTAGAGTTGCTTTATTTATTTTATTTTCTTTGTTTATTTCTAAGTTGTTTTTTGCTGTATTTAGAGTTGCTTTATTTATTTTACTTCCTTTATTTATTTTCTTTGTTGCTTTATTTATTTTATTTTGTTTATACTTAATTACAACAAAATACTTATTGTTGCTATTTATTTCTAAGTTGTTTTTTGCTGTATTTAGAGTTGCTTTATTTATTTTATTTTCTTTGTTTATTTCTAAGTTGTTTTTTGTTGTATTTAGAGTTGCTTTATTTATTTTACTTTCTTTATTTATTTTCTTTGTTGCTTTATTTATTTTATTTTGTTTATACTTACAACAAAATACTTATTGTTGCTATTTATTTTTCAAGTTTGTTTTGTTTTGTTTTGTTTTGTTAGTGCAAGTAGTATTGAAATTTGAATAGTACAAACGGACAATGGTATCATACTCGTTTGTTACAAAGTTGGCATGGTATCATCATAATAGTTGCGGAAATAACTCTTCACTTTTTCTTCGCTTGTGTCATTTGCTTATTGCGCCGTAACCATGGATAATCTTCATCGTTTATCAGGATGCTTGGGTCAGCCTTGACTTTGAAGGGAGGAATTTCATGAAACTTTTCATAATCTTCAGACATGTCTGTCTTGCCCTCCACTCCCAGGATGTCCCTTTTTCCTGAAAGAACTATGTGGCGCTTTGGCTCATCGTATGATGTATTCGCTTCCTTATCTTTTCACATAGATAACCTGTGCCACATCATTGGCTAGGACGAACGGTTCGTCATTGTATCCAAGATTTTTCAGATCCACTGTTGTCATTCCGTACTGTGGGTCTACCTGTACCCCGCCTCCTGACAGATTGACCCATTTACACTTAAACAAAGGGACCTTAAAATCATGTCCGTAGTCAAGTTCCCATATGTCCACTATGTAACCATAATATGTGTCCTTTCCCCTCTCGGTTGTTGCATCAAAGCGGACACCGCTGTTTTGGTTGGTGCTCTTTTGATCTTGGACAATCGTGTAAAATGTATTTCCATTTATCTCGTATCCTTTGTAAATCAATACAGTCGAAGATGGTCCCCTGGACAACAAGTACAACTCATCACAAACAGTGTTGTCACCTCTGAGACGTGTTTCCAACCAACTGCTGAAAGTCCTGATGTGTTCACGTGTAATCCAGTCGTCGCACTGCTCCGGGTGTTTGGAGCGCAGACTGTTCTTGTGTTCATCGACATACGGGGTCACCAATGTAGAGTTCTGTAGAACTGTGTAGTGTGCTTGAGACCAAGAATAACCGTCCCTGCATATTATTGAGTCCCTTCCAAGCGTGCCTTTTCCAGTCAGTCTGCCCTCGTACCGCGATTCAGGGAGACCTATCTTATTAAGGCCAGGAATGAAGTCAACACAAAACCCGATGACATCCTCTGTTTGATGGCCCATGGAGATGCTTCCTTCTAGTCTGGCGCGGTTACGGACATATTTCTTTAGGACTCCCATGAACCTCTCAAAGGGGAACATATTGTGTAGAAATACGGGCCCCAGAATGACAATCTCGTCGACTAGATGAACTAGGACGTGTGTCATGATATTGAAGAAGGATGGTGGGAACACAAGCTCGAAACTGACAAGACATTGCGCCACATCACTCCTTAGCCTTGGTACGATTTCTGGATCGATCACCTTCTGAGAGATTGCATTGAGGAATGCACATAGTTTCACAATGGCTAATCGGACGTTTTCCGGTAGAAGCCCCCTCAATGCAACCGGAAGCAGTTGCGTCATAATCACATGGCAGTCATGAGACTTTAGGTTCTGGAACTTTTTCTCTGCCATATTTATTATTCCCTTTATATTCGACGAGAAGCCAGTTGGGACCTTCATACTGAGAAGGCATTCAAAGAAGATTTCTTTCTCTTCTTTCGTAAGAGCATAGCTGGCAGGACCTTCATACTGCTTCGGAGGGATGCCGTCTTTTTCGTGCAAACGTTGCAGGTCCTCCCGTGCCTCAGCTGTATCTTTTGTCTTTCCATACACGCCCAAGAAGCCTAGCAGGTTCACGCAAAGGTTCTTCGTCACGTGCATCACGTCGATTGAAGAGCGGACCTCTAGGTCTTTCCAGTAGGGTAGGGCCCAAAATATAGATTTCTTCTTCCACATGGGTGCGTGTCCCTCATCGTCATTCGGAACAGCTAGTGCGCCGGGGCCCTTTCCGAAGATTACGTGTAAATCATTGACCATAGCAAGTACGTGATCACCGGTACGCATGGCGGGCTTCTTCCGGTGATCTGCCTCGCCTTTGAAATGCTTGCCTTTCTTTCGACATTGATGGTTGGTCGGAAGAAATCGACGATGGCCCAGGTACACATTCTTCCTGCACTTGTCCAGGTATATACTTTCAGTGTCATCTAAGCAGTGCGTGCATGCGTGGTATCCTTTGTTTGTCTGTCCTGAAAGGTTACTGAGAGCGGGCCAATCGTTGATGGTCACGAACAGCAACGCCTTTAGGTCAAATTCCTCCTGTTTGTGCTCATCCCACGCACGTACACCGTTTCCATTCCACAGCTGTAAAAGTTCTTCAACTAATGGCCTTAGGTACACATCAATGTCGTTGCCGGGTTGCTTAGGGCCTTGGATGAGAACTGGCATCATAATGAACTTCCGCTTCATGCACATCCAAGGAGGAAGGTTATACATACATAGAGTCACGGGCCAGGTGCTGTGATTGCTGCTCTGCTCCCTGAAAGGATTAATGCCATCCGCGCTTAGAGCAAACCATACGTTCCTTGCATCCTTTGCAAACTCCTCCCAGTACTTTCTCTCGATTTTTCTCCATTGCGACCCGTCAGCGGGTGCTCTCAACTTCCCGTCTTTCTTACGGTCCTCACTGTGCCATCGCATCAACTTGGCATGCTCTCTGTTTCTAAACAAACGTTTCAACCGTGGTATTATAGGAGCATACCACATCACCTTCGCAGGAACCCTCTTCCTGGCGGGCTCGCCATCAACATCACCAGGGTCATCTCGTCTGATCTTATACCGCAACGCACCGCATACCGGGCATGCGTTCAGATCGTTGTATGCACCGCGGTAGAGGATGCAGTCATTAGGGCATGCATGTATCTTCTGCACCTCCAATCCTAGAGGGCATACGACCTTCTTTGCTGCGTATGTACTGTCGGGCAATTCGTTATCCTTCGGAAGCTTCTTCTTCAATATTTTCAGTAGCTTCTCAAATCCTTTGTCAGCCACAGCATTCTCTGCCTTCCACTGCAGCAATTCCAGTACGTACCGAGCTTTGTGTTGCCATCTTCGCAATTGGGGTACAACCCTTTTTTGTGATCCTCTAACATGCGATCGAACTTCAGCTTCTCCTTTTGACTTTCGCATTGTGTCCTTGCATCGACAATGACCCGGCGAAGATCATCATTTGGTTCCTCTTGATCTTCAGCAGCTTCACCCGTTGCAGCATCATTGGGCACATCGTCTGGTTCCTCTTGATCTTCACCAGCTCCCCCCATTGCAGCATCACCGTATTCAGGGGGCACATAGTTGTCATCGTACTCTTCTTCTTCGCCGTCTTCCATCATAACCCCTATTTCACCGTGCCTCGTCCAAACATTATAGTGTGGCATGAAACCCTTGTAAAGCAGGTGGGAGTGAAGAATTTTTCGGTTAGAGTAAGACATCGTATTCACACATTGAGTGCATGGACAACACATAAAACCATTCTGCTTGTTTGCCTCTGCCACATTTAGAAACTCACGCACGCCCTTAATGTACTCGGAGGTGTGTCTGTCACCGTACATCCATTGGCGGTTCATCTGCGTGCATTTATATATAATTAAGTGTGTCAAAAACCATTACAGAACATCATAAATAGATAATTAAGTGACCAAATGGATAAAAGTTCATCATCACATTAAAACCAAAGTACATACATATATAGTTCTCATCTAACAACATATATAGCTCTCCATACACATCGAAACTATGTAAAACATTTCAACGCGAAAACAAATGCTATCATAATCGCAACCAAGGTAACAATTGATCCAACGGCATAATGATACCAAGCCTCGGTATTAATGGCATATTTTCTAATCTTTTTAATCTTCAACCGCATTGCATCCATCTTGATCTTGTGATCATCGATAACTTCCGCAACATGCAACTCCAATTCCATCTTCTCCTCCTCCATTTTTTCCAATTTTTTCTTTAACGAAATGTTTTCCTCTTCAACTAAATTTAACCTCTCCACAAGAGGGTCGGTTGGAATTTCCGGTTCAACTACCTCCTAGACATAATAAAACATCTATGCATGTCAGGTTGGTCGGAATAACTATCATAAGCACTAAAACAAATAGTTATAAATTAAAGATAATATACCACATCCGAATCGTAGACCGGACGAGGGCCCACGTGGGCGGATATCAAAACCATCGCACTATATAATAACAAGCAATAATAAACGTAAGAAAATTAGACAAATATCTATCTAAAGCAATAATAAAAGTAAGAAAAGCATGGACATAACAAGAGGCTCACCACGGTGGTGCCGGTGACGAGATCGGCGGGGGCGATCGACGGCGACGAAGACGGGGACGGGACGTGACGGACCGCTAAACCTAGACAAATCTCGGAGAAAATAGAGCTTCGAGAGGAGAAAAGCTTAACTAGTGTGGCTCGGGCATTCCACCGAACATGTTGTGTGCATAGGAGGTGAGCTAGAGCACCACTAACCCCTCTCCCCCTCGGCCAGAAAAAAAAACAGAGCAGTGAGCTCTGCTCTTGAGTGAGGGGGTTTATATAGGCAACTCACTGGTCCCGGTTGGTGCTACAAACCGGGGCTAAAGGGGTGCCTTTGGTCCCGGTTCATAAAACAAACCGGGACTAATAGTGGTGGGCCAGGAGCAAGAGCCATTGGTCCCGGTTTTTAGCTCCAACCGGGACCAATAGGTCCAGACGAACCGGGACCAATGGCCCACGTGGCCCGGCCGGCCCCCTGGGCTAACGAACCGGGTCCAGTACCCCCATTGGTCCCGGTTCTAGATTGAACCGGGGCTAATGAGCTGGACCAATGCCCTGTTTTCTACTAGTGGTGGGCTAGGATACCACAGTCCCTCTAACCATCCAACCACAGATTGATTCGCAGCGATGGTTCTTCTTGGAGTATTGATACAGACATGGACCATGCACTCCATTTTCCTGTCCAACGTGAAGCGGAACCACAAGACGGTATGGCAGCACGCTGTTTGTTGGGTTTGATCGCGGGCATGAAAGAGAGTGAGAGGCTGGCTTTGCCCAAATCTGGATCCTATCTCGGGGCAGTGCCGGTGGGACAAGCTTTTTTTTAGAGAAAATTCTCGATCTATTCATCTTCAATCATGGAAGTACAACGAATACCAGAAATAATAGAAATTACATCCAGATCCGTAGACCACCTAGCGACGACTATCAGCACTGAAGCGAACCGAAGGCGCGCCGCCGTCATCGCCCCTCCATCACCGGAATCAGGCACAACTTGTAGTAGACAGTCGGGAAGTCGTCGTGCTAAGGTCCCGTAGGACCAGCGCACCAGAACAACAACCGCCGCAAATGAAGAATAACGTAGATCAGAAAGATCCAATCCGAAGACACACGAACGTAGACGAACAACGACGAGATCCGAGCAAATCCTCCAAAGATAGATCCGCCGGAGACACGCTTCCACACGCCCACCAACAGTGCTAGACGCACCGCCGAAACGGAGGCTAGGCGGGGAGACATTTATTCCATCTCCAGGGAGCCGCCGCCGTCTCGTCTTCCTGAGTAGGACACAAACCCTAGCAAAACTGAAAAAAACAACTAAAAACTAAGCTCTCCCGCCGATCCTTGCAGAGATCCACCGCGCCTCCATGGCCCTAGGGTCACCAGAGAGGAGGCGCACCTGCGGCGACGTCGGCGGGAGGCAAAAACCCTAGCTTTTTATGAAGGAGGAAGAGGCGACGGCTAGCAACCCACTTCTCTTTCCGTGAGAAAACTGTCATTGACTGACCAAGTTGCACCGACTGCTCTCTGTTTGGGGTCACGTTGCGAAACATCTTATGTCTTATTTCTAGTTTTCCTTTTTTTAAACAAAATTGATCGATTCAAAATTTGTCACGACAGTACAAATAACAACAAAAAAAACAAATATTACAATTAGATCTATGGCCCACCTGGCAATGACTACAAATACGAGAGCGAGCCGAAAGCGCGCAACTATCAAAGCCCCTTCGCTGTCGAAGCCGGGCAAATATTATTGTAGTACACAGTTGAGGAGTCGCCCTGCTAAGCCACCAAAGGTCCAACGCACCGGAACAACAACCGTCGGCGATGAAAAGAATCGTAGAGCCTAATTAGTTTGGTGCCAATAATTGGCATGTCAATTGTTGGCGAGTCTAGAAACTTGGCTCTCAATTGGTTGGTTACCAATTGGTTCTTGCCCACCTCTCATAAAGTTGCCAATTTTTGGTAACTTTTGGTTTTGCCAAATGTTGGGTTGCCACAAATTGGCAATGCCAAACTTTGACAGCGAACAAATTAGCCTCGTAGATCAAAAGAATCAAACATATAAACACACGAACGAAGACGATGGTTGCTAAATCTAGATTTATCCTCCACCAAAGACGAACGAAGATCAAATACAATTAAATCCACAAAAGGCCAACACTAACCTATTACGAAGTTCGGGAGTCTTTCGATGCATTTTGCAAAGGTTCATCGTGAAAATCATACCTCCAAAAGAGGTGAGGGGTTACACTCAGCCACTCGGCCTGGTAAATTGACACCAAAAAGTGTCATGGCGCGAACAGATCTGAGATGCAAAAGGACGCAGAGTTTGTCGACCAGGAGCGTTGCAATTTCTGGTGAGCGACCGTCACTAACGCGTTGGAGTTAGCGGATGAGGATCATGGGACGTGACACCACCCAGATTATGTTATCAAGTGGTTAGTACTAATACACCACTGCGAAAGTATGATAAGCAAGTTCCAGAGATATTTTTCTCCAAGTGGTTAGGGACAGTGCAGGCTCACCATTATAAATTATACAGGATAAGCAAGTTCTAAGGATATTTTTGCCTCCTTTCGTCACACGAAGCACTAGGAGGTCAGATCGCCCGACGTGGACACGGTTCCAGCCCGTGCCGTGTGATGTGAGATGTACCAATGTCCTCCTGGTCTGGTCAAATTAAAGCTACAGTCATGGCTTGTCCACTTGTGTACACAGAGGAAACATGACCCATGACCCCTCTCCTTTAAAACTTCACAGTTCCATAGCCACACCAACACCTTGCTCTCTTTCATGTAGCAGATCCTGTTCATAGATTTTTCTTTTGCCACTCCAGGACTTGTAAAATTGCATCTTCTGGCAAAGTAGTAAGGATCTCTAGCAGTCTTTCTGCCTAAACTTCTAGCTAAGGGGTTTGACAAAAAGTTTTCTAAGAGGATGGGGCTGATGGTGTTTTATAGAAGGGAAAACCACTTAGGTGTGAAGAGGTTTGGAAAGTGAGAGCATCTACGGCCGAACTTGCAAAATCCGACCCCTGAAATAACCGCGGAGGTATTCAGGCGCGTCCAGGAACACTCATCAGTCACGCCTCAAATATTTGATTATGCAACCGGACACCTCAAACTAGAACCTCAAATCATATTATTACATGCAACGTGAAACTTAATCTAAGCGGAGCTCGCCGGTTCCGCCATGGCCATGTCCGGCAGCCGGCTGCGCTCCCCAAGTGTTGGTTCGGTCGCCGGCAAGGTGGAGTAGGGCATGTGACAAGAGCTAGCTCACAAGACTCAAGGCGTCGCCGTTTCCTATGCCCTACTCTTCCTCGTGGGAGCCCGAAACCCGAACAGTGCCGGTGGACATCAGATCGATGATGGATCCGTCCTACGACGAGCCGGCGACATCCACCACGACGCAGTTGCGGCGCCCAGACTGATGCACCATACGGGACGCTGGAGAATGCAACTTTGCCTCGCCGACGTCCACCGCCGCGAGTGCTGCCGCCACCTCCCGCGCCCGCTGTCTCACACAGCGGGTACGTCGCGCAATGTTTGTGTCGAACGACGCCCATGGTGCGTCCATGACCTCGGTGCGCCAACGGATGTGTTGCACGTCCACCACCGCATTCGGACACCAGACGGGCCGCGCCACCTCCGATGAGGTAGTGACCACACACCTAGCGCCGGATCCATGTGCCATTTGGGCGTATGCAATGGATTCCCGACGGAAGGAATCTGAGCGCTGCCTCGCACGGGCATCCTCCCAGGAGTGACAGAGTGCAAGCCGGACGACCATCTCTTCCTTGGGCCCGTGTGGGATGTGCTCGGGGTCGACGGATCTGGAGGTGAAAGACTCAGATCAGCAGTCCGCCATGCCGGAGACGGCCAGAGATCGACGGACGGGAGCATGGGTGGCGAGGGGAATGGAGTGAAGTGGCTAGGGTTTAGTTCAGTGAGCGGATGAGAAGAAATATATATGGGGTTGGTGGGCCGGCCTGGGCGGGGTAGAATGTGGCGGACACGCCCCAGCAACCCGGCCCATATCCCCCCGCCATATTTGGGCTAGATATGAGGATTGCCGGTCATCCCGGGTATTTGAGGCCCGTTTGAGGCGCCCGTTTGGGTCAAATTTTTGCGACTTGTCGATGACTGAGCCATCTGCTCGGACGTTTGAGGAGTGTTTGAGCTGCCTGAGTCTAGATTCTTTAATGGCGAGTACAATGGTGAGCTATAAACCTGATTACATAACACTTTTGTCTATGTGAAGGAGAGATACAGGAAAAAATAGCAGACTCTAAGAGCATGATTAATAGTATACGCAACTACTTGATATATGAAGTTGGCATGTCATACTTATAGTCATTCATATAACAAGATTAGAGCAAGTACAATAAGATATAAGGACTAAAATATTATAACTTTGCTTAGTTGGTGGAGAGAGAAGAGAAGCGGACCCTTGATTAATAGCCAGCTGCAGCACAAGACCTAAAATAGTTTGTGAGGTTGTAAGGTGGGATAACTACTCATAAAGTAGCACACATTTAAAATGTACTATTATACATACCGACTATTAGGTTGGTTGCAGATGACATGGCAACGCCATGTAGCCCATTGTTGGCTCTATTATTAACCATCCTCTTAGTCATTAGGTTGCTATAAAATTACTACTTTTTCACCTTCTGTCTATCCCTTTCTTCAGATTTATTACATTTGCTCATGAGTGCACATATAGCTAGACTCAGACCTGAGAGCCTATTCCCACCATTTTTCCATGTCGCTCTCCTTCACATAGGCAAACATGTCATGTAAGAGCATCTACAGCCGGGCGTCTTAAAACCGTCAGATACGCCCGGGCAGGCCGACCGGTCATTGTTCGCTCGCAAAATTTTGACCCAGGCGGGCGCCTCAAACAGCCCTCAAACGCCCGGGCTGACCGGCACCCCTCATATCCGCCCGGGCACACCCGTCTTGTCGGACCCGATAGCCCGACCACACCGTAAATTACACCAAATCCACCCAAGTCCTGCCGGATCCATTTGTTATCTCCTCTCTACTTCCTCCTCCGCGTCGTTCGTCTCGCAGCTCCGCCACCACGTGCGCTCAACAGTCGTTCCTATCCTCTGCGCCGCCAGATGAGGCGAAGCAGTCCTCTCCCCTGTCCTCGCCGCGGGGGACGTCGTCGCCGGCATGGACGCCACCACGGTATGTACGGCAACTCTTTGTCTCCGCCTTGCGCTTGACGTGTTCGACACATTGTCCGGTCAGATTTTTGTGATTTTGTTAGGGAAAAACGATGGATCTCGATGCTTCGTCGGGCGAGGAGTATGGACCGGCGGAGCTTGACCAAAAATGATCCAAGATGAGTTCTTCGATTTCTCAGATTCAGGCGAAGAAGTGGACTTGATTATACTCATGAGCATGCAAGAGAAAAGAGACCGGCAAGTAGAGCATATTCTCAACTTCAATGGCTCAATCAAAGGGAGAAGAGTGATCAATCGGGATAGAGTTTCCAGAGCAAAGCTACTGCATTGCTCCCAAACCTACTTTCCCAGATGATCAATATTTTCGCCGCCGTTTACGCATGCGGAAACCATTGTTTTTGCGCATCGTGAAGGGAGTGGAGGCACAAGACGACTATTTCAAGCTCACAAGGGATTGGTGCGGACAACTCTCTTCCTCTACCAAGAAGAAGTGTGCAACCGTTCTGAGGATGCTTGCACTTGGTACTACTATCGATGTCGTTGGTGAGATGGTCAGGATGGGGGGAGCACGTGCTTGACACTACTGTCGAGTTTGCCCGTGCCGTGGTGGAGGTGTTTGGACCTGAGTATCTCAGAGAACCAAATGTGCAAGACACAGAGAAGTTGTTGGCTATTGGAGAGGCAAGGGTGTTTCCAGGAATGCTCGGATCAATTGATTGCATGCATTGTCAATGAAAGAACTGCCCCAAAGGTTTGTAGAGAATGTACCAATGTCACACTAGAGAGAGCACCATCACACTAGAAAGCGGTGGCATGACATGACTTATTGATTTGGCATGATTTCTCTGGAATGTCGGGTTCTCACAACGGCATCAACGTGCTTCAACGATCTCTGGTGTTCAGGAGGCTTTGCAATTGGAAATCACCGCCATGCAACTACACCGTCAGCGGATGACACTACAATATGAGATACTATCTTGCCGATGATGTCTATCCTCAGTGGGCAACGTTTGTGAAGACCATATCTGAACCACATGGCAACAAACAAAGAAACTTTGCAACAATGAAGGAAGCGGCTAGGAAGGGTGTGGAGATGGCAATTGGTGTGCTTCAAGCTCATTGGGGAATTGCACGGAGCGCTGCAATGATGTGGGAATCGGAAACTTTTTGGCAACCGATGACATGGTGTGTTATTCTGCATAATATGATTGTCAAGGATGAGGGTGATGGTGTAGGCCAAACCTATGAGTTTGAAGCACCTAAAGAACATGTTGAAATCCTGAAAGAACAAGATATGGCTCAGCTTATGAACTTTCTGCAGATGCATCAGAATCTTCGAGATCATCAGGTGCACACGTGGCTACTCAATGATCTTGTGGAGTACATGTAGACCCAGAATGGCAACCAAGGAGCTAATGCTTGAGTTGTGCACTTAAAAGAAATTTTATGTAAACGCTATCTATGCTCCGTACCAATATTTGTTATTTATGTACGACATTGTGTTTTCTGATCGACGTGCATGGATTTGCATGGATTTGAGAGTCTGGATTTGAGATATGTGGATGCTGGGAGGGAAATATGAGGGCTCGTCTGGATGAGCCCGCGAACGTCCGCAGACGTATAGGGGGTCAGATTTGCTAAGTCCAGCTCTAGATGCTCTAAGCGGGATATAAGCCCATTACTGTACTTGCTCTAATGCAAGAGCCAGAATCTACGCTTGCTCCTACGTAAAAACATTTAGTGAGAGGAAAGAGATAGAGAGAAAGTTCAAAAAAATTGTAAACTTATAACTAACTTTATAGCCAACTATATTGTATGAGTAATTAATAATTCTAACAATTGTTGACATGACATCTCTATATAGCTAGCATCTTGCTATACTATTATTCATGCTCGAATCAGCTTGACATGGATTCTTTGAAAAATAAGCAGTCAACTTTGAAAATCGCCGAAAAGCTCCTCGAAAATCCGTGAAGCCTGACAGTAACCCAGCGTGAAAAGGTAGAAGTAGACTGAGCTAACCATATCAGGAGTTCTCAAGCTAGGCTATAGCAAGTTGCAACTTATATGGAGAAGCATGATGCGCCATAGTTGTACGCTGCAACCTTGCTGACAGCGAGCCCTGTGCTGCGCTGTTCTCTCCCAAGGAACAGTGAAGAGCTAGCCATCTCCAACTATTGCACTTGCAGGAATGGGCCGGGTACGCAGCCTGATGGAAAATGAAGTTGCTGCTGCGAACTGTGATGAAAGTGATCAGTGTGGACTGTATAGCTAGGGCGGGGAGCATTGCTGGTCTGGTTGGTGGTACAGTGAGAACCGAACCCAACAGTGGTCGTTCTTCCTCGAGTATTGCTGTATTGGTCCTGTCCATACAGGTATAGATGGACCATGCCCTCCAAGCTCGGACGTGACGTTCTCAATCACGGCCACCTACCTGCTGAGTAAATAGGCAATTTTCCGATTAATTTAATTCATGAATTAACTATTAGCATGGCATTGACACAAATAATAGCATATTGATATTCAATCATGCAAACACATACTACGCTAATTGTAGACATATCTACATATAACACTAGCATGCCTAAAACAGAAAACAGTAGGAGCGGGATAAACGAGTTATACCCTCCAGTAGGCCATGCAGAGGCCGCGGCAGCGGTGACGGCAGCAGCGTCCTCGGCTGCCTTCTTGTCGGCTTCGAGCTTCTGGGCGGCGGCACGTTCGGCGTCGGTGGCCATGGTGATGACGAGGGCGATGCGGACGTAGAGAAAGTAGATGAACGGCGAGCAGTCGCATAGTAGCTTCCCAAAAACCTATTCGCCCCTCTCCCGTACAGGATCCAGAGAGGCGAGGCTTCGGAGACCTGCTCTCCCGTCGACCGTGTACGCGGCGGACGGGATGGAGTCACCGGCGGCAGCAGCAGCAAAGGGACGACGGCGGGCGTGGAGGCAGATGCGTTCTATGTTGCGGCCGCTAGAGTTGGCAGCGCCCCACATATATATATATGTGCGGCCGCGCGTGGAGAAACGTGGGCCGAACCCACGTCCAAGTCGGTAGCCCACGATCCGACGTCTCAGATCGTGGCCCTACCTGTCAAAGACTCTCCGTTCCTGTCCGGCAAAAAGAAGCGCATAAGAGTGAGCTCGGCTCGGCTCAATCCCGCAACGCGCGGCGCGTCGTGACGAGGCGTGGCGTGGCGTGGCGTGGCGAGGCGAGCGGAGGAGGAGGAGTGCGCGAGGGCCTCATCTCTTCTCAAGCTCCAATATCATGAGGGAAAGAATCCCTTATAAACCACTCCAACTCTCCTTCCACTAGCATGGTGGGACTAAACTTCCCACCACTTTGTCATGCCACCTATATGGGCCCTTAGAGATCAAATCTGAAATTGTCATATGGGCTCTAGGCCCATCTCAGATTTCAACAATCCCCCACCAGATCTCGAGGGCCCATTGTGTCCTCTGTTCCAATTACTGTTTCGATATACCAGTGTTTCAGCGAAGACCTGTTAAGGTTGAGCTTCACCTAGAGCAAGTAGCTACACTCCTTCACAACTGAACAATGGACTATGCCTTGAATTGTCAGTTTGGCGTAAAGAAGTTTCACCACATGTCTTACTGATACTAGGCTGCCGAAGGCTGACCCCTCGGGTGGAGCATATAAGTCACACTCCTGGCCTGTTCATGAGCTTACTAGAGATCACCCCAATCTCATAGACTGTGACCAGCAGTCGGGCTCATATAGGTGTGTTCCTCCAAAGATCGCTCTGTAGGATAGCATCTTGCTTATACATATAAGCCTTGGAACAAATTAAGACAGTAGTCATCCTCCCATACAGTATTGAGAGTATTGCATCTTCAGCGGAGTGGGTTAGCATAGTTACTCTCCTCAGTTCACCACTGGCTTGTTTTCCCAGGTCCTACTTCACGGGATCTCCGATCACATAGGTTGGGTTACCACCATGGCAACACATGTGGGTCTCATGCCCATCTCCCTCGATGCATTATCTATCACAACACGTGATAGCCCTTTTGTAAAGGGATCTGCCAGATTCTTAGCCGTATGGACATATTCCAACGCTATCACTCCGGAGTTTCTCAATTTCTGACAGCTTTTAATCTCATTCTTATGTGTTTGTTGGACTTCATGTTGTCCTTTGAACTCTTCACCTTGGTGATGACGGTCTGATTGTCACAGTTCATAAGGATAGCCGGAACCGGTTTATCAACCAATGGCAAGTCCATCAAGAGATCTCGAAGCCATCCCGCTTCGACACCAGATGTGTCTAACGCTGTTAATTCTGCTTCCATTGTCGATCTCGTTAAGATCGTTTGCTTGCAAGACTTCCAGGAAACAGCGCCTCCTCCAAGAGTAAACATATACCCAGTTGTGGCCTTCATCTCATCAGCATCAGAGATCCAATTCGCATCACTATACCCTTCAAGTACCGACGGGTGTCGTGGAATTAACACGTCAGATGTCCGGTTTACGGACTTAGTGGTGAGGCCGCGCATCTATGTAGTAGCTTGAGAGGGGTTGAGCGGAATCGAGAGACGCGATGCAAGACACGGATTTAGACAGCTTCGGGCCCCGGGAAACATCATCCGGTAATAACCCTACATGCTGTTTGAGGCTAGGTCTCATTATGATCCTCGTGGTGTCGCCGGTAAACCGGCTCTTTGTGTCTAACCCTAGAAACTTGTCTAAACTTCTCCTCTAAAACTTGTCTCTTGTCTAACTTGTCTAAAACATGTCCCTCTTTGGGGAGCCCTGCCCCTCCTTATATATGTTGAAGGGGCGGGTTTACATAACTAGTCCTAGTAGGACTAGGATTGCTTTATTACAAGGAGTCCTAATCTTGCTACCTTTGTAAGAGGATATTCCTTATGCTTTCTTCATAAACCGGCCCACAATTAATATGAACCGGCCTTCTGGGCCTTGGGCCTTGTCATCCATGATCCGCCCGCCGGGTCATCAGTAACTTGCCAAATATAAACCGTCTTAAGTAGAATGCCAAGTCCGGCCGGGTTATAATTCCGGCCGGTTCATACCGCGGGGGTATATCCCCGACATTAGCCCCCAAGTTTAGCTTGGATTTATCCATGGTAAACTTATGCTGCAAAATAAACACAAGAGCGAATCTGACAGGTTGTGCTCCGGGTTAAGAATTTCTTGTAAACCGTCATCTAACCATCCTTAAGTCCTTATCCTTTCCTTCTTCTAGAAAATCCGGGTCAACAGACCAGCTCCATAATCAACTTGCTTGCATAGAAATATTGTAAATCCAGAATTCATTCGAATCAGCCTTTCAATGCTCTGACTTGACAAAAAATATTGATCTTCAAATATTCAATTGATATCCAACCAGTTTGGAAATGTAGAACTTGCCGGTTTATGACTACCACCATTGTCGGGTTATAAAAATTGATAATTCCGGGTCATGACTGTTTATAAATGCCGGGTTATGATTGTTGCAAACGCCGGGTTATGATTGATCTTCCGGATTTACCCAAAACTGATAATTTGAAGATGTTCCTCCTTTATATGCATATTACCTGTAGCCCCCAAGTGCCGGGTCATTATGAAATAATGAGCAGGGACTTTGTATATACTTCATTGAAAATAGCATTGTATAATCTTGAAGAAATCCGGATTGTTCATCCCAATCACTATGAAACTGAATATTCCATATTATGTAGCCCCCAAGTGCCGGGTCATTATGCAATAATGAGCAGGGACTTTGAAAATATGATCATGTAAATTTGAACAACAACATGTAGCCCCCAAGTGCCGGGTTATTATGCAATAATGAGCAGGGACTTTGTAGATATAATCATTGAAAATAACATTGTATAATGTAACTTCCATCGTGGGGTTTGAACACACGTCCACAAGGTTAAGAGCTTTGTGTTTTACCAACTGAGCAGTGGACCATTCAATATAATGGATTAATACTTGTGTACCTTGAATTGTTGACAGGAGCGATTGGTAGCCCCCAAGGGCCGGCTCATTATAATGTGATGAGTCGGGTCTTCAATAAAGTGAGCAAAAAAGATGACTTTGCATTAGCCCCCAAGTGTCATGGTGCATGCTTGCAGCGACATGAGACTTGTGTATTTGATGTAAACTCAATTTGAATAATGTAGCCCCCAAGTGTCGGGTTGTAAGCCTGCAGCAACTCGGGACTATTCCTTTGTAGAATAAATCACTTCCATAGATGAAATAATATCCATTGCGCTTAAAGCGACTTTGATAACCTCAATCATAATATAAAAATCCAGCCATGTTGGCTATTAAAAATTTGAATAATATAATCTGGTTTGAAAACCGGTTCCAGTGATATCTGATCACAACTAGGCCGGGTTAATAAACACCGGTCATTATTTTATCTCATACCGGCGACTTATAGTCGAAAGCCAGGCCGGTTTAATGAACACCGGTCATTATAACTGATCATGTACTGCCAATCTGTTTTTTTTTGGCTCTTTGTCGGCTCATTATGAAGGCCGATCCGGGTTACGATGAACGCCGGTTTAACTCTCGCTGGTGTTCATGACCCAGACTTTAACTTTGTAAATATATGGTCAACCTTGTAGTTGCCCAATCCCGGTAAAAAAACTTGGTTACCCACGAAAAACTTTGAAAAAATCACAAAACGCAAAACATCATTGCAAATAAGACCATGTAGTCGAGGCTTTTTGCGAGCTGCCAGGCTCCCTATGTGCCAATCAAAGGGTACGACCCAAAGGGCTATGACTAACAGTACTCCTAGAGACAAGAACTTTGCCATCAAAGGATGTACTCTTTTGCCATCAAAGGATGTGCTCCAAGGGACAGGAAATATTGCATCTGCCATCAAAGGATGTACTCCTAGGGACAAGAAATTTTCTTTTGCCATCAAAGGGTATACGGCTTCCAAGGGACAGGAATATTACATCTGCCATCAAAGGAAGTACCCTAGGGACAAGAACAGATTTTCTTTTGCCATCAAAGGGTATACGGCTTCCAAGGGACAGGAATATTACATCTGTCATCAAAGGAAGTACCCTAGGGACAAGAACAGATTTTCTTTTGCCATCAAAGGGAATGATCAACCAAGGGACATGAATATTACATCTGCCATCAAAGGAAGGTTCCCTAGGGACAAGAACAGGTTTATTTCTTTTGCCATCAAAGGGATTTGGCCCACCAAGGGACAGGAATATTACATCTGCCATCAAAGGTGGATCCCTAAGGACAAGAACATTATGTAGACCGGACCAGAAAAGATTTCATCGAGGATTCATATGTGATCCGTAGCCCCCTAGCTTGGTCCCTTCTGCATAAAATAGTTTGTTCAAAGCATCTTGTTTTCTTGATGAAAATGATATACATCAAGAGAAATAAACTTTGGATGGATATCACCTGAGTGAATTTGGACCTTATGATCCTCATCGGTGTCTGTTTAGCCTAACCGGTATGTCGAATAGACCGGATCGCAGGGCGGACAGTAAGACGACCGCAGCATCAGAGGCGGCTCAAACAGTTAAACCGGCTGTGAGGTTGTAAACCGGCGGAGACGAGCAAGTTGTCCTCCGTGTTGCAAACCAGTGCGGATGCGTGAACCGGCCGTCCGTTTCATCAAGTAACGCGACACAGATGAAAACACCATTGTAGAATGTTGCCAGTGTGTGTTTTATATCCGCAGTATAACAACGATTTTACCTGTATATTGAAAACACCAATAGGGTAGTGTAATGGCGCTCAGGGGAAATAAAATGATAAAATATATATAAGAAGGATAACACCTGATTTGCTCAAATAGCAGATGGGTCGGCCGGCGTCCACGGGCTAGTTGTCTTCCTCGTTGTGAGCCGGCGCAGTCGTGAGAGATGGCCGCGGCATTATAAACCGGTGTGGTCGCGAAAGATGGCCACGACATTGTAAACCGGCGCGGTCGTGAAATACGGCCAAGGCATTGTAAACCGGCACTTGAATTCGTGGAACAACGACAATCACTTGTGTCGACCAATGTTTGGCGTGCCTCCACCTCCGTGGTATGATACCATTTTATAATAAATAATTTTCCTGCGTAAAAAATACAGCAGGATGGTGTATTCTTGCTTGAATGAATTAATATATATTAAAAATAGATAAGATAGATATCACCTGATTCGCTTCGAGAACAGATGAGTTGGCCGTGGTATTTTAAACCGGCGCGTGCAAACGAATTAATCGCAGGCACAGACATCTGCGTGTTTTATGTAGACCGGACCACGGAAGCGGCGGCGTGCGCACGTCTATTGGCGGGGGAGTTAGCCGCTGTGTTAGAGATCAGCGCACGGGAAGGCGCGGACCAACGAATCGGCCGTATGTTGATGTAGACTGGGCCGCGAGCGATGGCGGCCTGTGCGTGCTTTACTGGGCGATCCGCGCAGTCCTGGCAAGTTGAGGTAGACTAGACCGTAGGAACGCCGGCTTGCACGCATGTGCGCCGAGCAGCTTTGCATGGACGAATGCTAGTGCATGTACTCCGTATCCGCAATATAATGGCATAAAAAATTGTCCTGTGTAAAAATATTACAAAGCAAAGTAATTGTTCCTTGACAAAAACAATATGTATTAATAAGATAAATTTAGATGGATATCACCTGATGTTTTGCGAATGACAGAGGATCCGCATCAAGCGCCCGTGGATGACCGCCAATGAAACAAATGTATTAATTATCCACTGCTACTAGTCTTATGTGAGCAAGCCACTGCTACTAGTCTCCGAATAGTACTTGTGGTTGAACAAATTGTCTTTCGTCCAGCACTTGATTCCTGACCAGCTCGGATTTTTTTTTATATTGACGACTTGATGATTTTGTTTAACGTACGCGCTGCATCAGCGTTTGCTTTTGCTTGTCCGTGTTGGGCGACCCGTGCTGAGCGACTCGACGGCTCAAACGAAACACTGCCGATTATTTTCGCCATCTGTCTCAGTTTCCATCAATGATGCACGCTAGACGCCGACCCAGGACCGCACTAGCAGGGGCAGTAGCGCTGCAACTCGGATCAACACTGGCCGATTGGACTCCTTGTCCGGGTCGTACCTGCCCTGAGTAAAGAAAAAATTTGAACCGCTGTGTCTCGAAGTGGCTTTCCTTCCTAGTATTTGACGTCTCGGTGGAATCTGCAATTAGACTGGTGGCCGGATTTGTTTCTGAATCTGCGGAAAAAATTCCTATTGCCTCCCTGCTCCTTTTCATCCAGAAACTTTATAGAATAGTATCCGCGGAGTAGTATTGTCTCCCTGAGAACAATAGTATAATCCGAGTAGCATATCGTTTTACGAAAACACCTCGGGGTCTGACTCCCGCCTGTCGCTGCGCTTTATTGATTGATCTGACACAGCGTATATCAAGCTGTAGCACAATTCCTATGGGCCTCAGCGATCAACGACTGCAGAAAAATTAGTATTTAACTTCGCAGAGGCGGGACGGTTCAGCCGAAGTAGCTTAATGAGGCCCCTTTGCCGACAGATGATATGGCCAAAAAATCTGATCCGTACTGAACTAGTACTAGTATCCTGTATGCAATAGTAGTCCAATATTTAATCTTATGGACCAGCCTTGACCACCACGTGAGGAGCAATTATATAAATACTTTCTCAAATTGATGATAGCCTGATGGGAAACAGCAGCGGCAGGATTTGTAATCTCTTGAGAGCAGCAGCTACTCCGGTTCTTTTTGTCTTGCTGGACTAGGATCAACCTCGAGTAGAATTTCAGATTTAGTAGCCGCTCCTGACGTAAAGCACTCCTTCCTTTTTTTTAAACGCCAACAACGTTGCAGATTGTTTCCGAGTCTGTGGTCGCCGCCATGAAATTTCCTTGAGACTTTGTAGCAACGCAATCGGATTTTCTTTCAACTCGGATTCGGCGGATCTCTATGGCGCGTGCGGTGGTCACATAGCACATAACGCTAAAAAATCTCTTACTCACAATCTTGTACATGCTCAAACAACCGGCTACTCGTCGATGATGCAGATCTGATTGCGCTGGTTCTCCTTCATCCAATTAATCGCGGGCTTCTCGATCTCTTAGAAAAATCCCTCCAAGAACTCAACACCACTGTGCGCAGGCCCCACGGTGGGCGCCAACTGTCGTGGAATTAACACGTCAGATGTCCGGTTTACGGACTTAGTGGTGAGGCCGCGCATCTATGTAGTAGCTTGAGAGGGGTTGAGCGGAATCGAGAGACGCGATGCAAGACACGGATTTAGACAGCTTCGGGCCCCGGGAAACATCATCCGGTAATAACCCTACATGCTGTTTGAGGCTAGGTCTCATTATGATCCTCGTGGTGTCGCCGGTAAACCGGCTCTTTGTGTCTAACCCTAGAAACTTGTCTAAACTTCTCCTCTAAAACTTGTCTCTTGTCTAACTTGTCTAAAACCTGTCCCTCTTTGGGGAGCCCTGCCCCTCCTTATATATGTTGAAGGGGCGGGTTTACATAACTAGTCCTAGTAGGACTAGGATTGCTTTATTACAAGGAGTCCTAATCTTGCTACCTTTGTAAGAGGATATTCCTTATGCTTTCTTCATAAACCGGCCCACAATTAATATGAACCGGCCTTCTGGGCCTTGGGCCTTGTCATCCATGATCCGCCCGCCGGGTCATCAGTAACTTGCCAAATATAAACCGTCTTAAGTAGAATGCCAAGTCCGGCCGGGTTATAATTCCGGCCGGTTCATACCGCGGGGGTATATCCCCGACAACGGGTATCCGGTATAGTGAAGTCCATAGTTCATAGTACCCTTCAGATAACGCATAACTCTTTCAACAGCATGCCAATGTACATCACCCGGTTTTGATACAAACCGACTCAGTTTGCTCACAGCAAAAGCGATGTCAGGCCTCGTAGCGCTAGCTAGGTACATCAGTGAACCAATGATTTGAGAGTATCTCAATTGATCTATAGCCGTGCCTTTGGATTTTCGAATCAACACGCTAGGATCATATGGTGTTTAAGATGGTGTGCAGTCCGAGTATCCAAAACGACTCAACACCTTCTCAACATAATGGGATTGCAAAAGTGTAATCCCACCCTCATTATCTCTCTGTAGCTTGATGTTCAAGATAACATCAGCCACACCAAGGTCTTTCATCTCAAAGTTCTGAGATAGAAACGACTTGACCTCCTCAATTACTTTGAGGTTGGTTCCGAATATCAGTATGTCATCAACATACAAGCACAGTATAACTCCTTCGCCCCCACCATGGCGATAGTATACACATTTGTCAGCTTCATTAACAACGAAGCTAACAGATGTCAGTGTTGTATTAAACTTATCATGCCATTGCTTAGGTGCTTGTTTCAGGCCATATAAAGATTTTATCAACCTACACACTTTTCCTTCCTGACCATCTATCACAAAGCCATCTGGCTGTTGCATGTAGATTTCCTCGTTTAGCTCCCCATTCAGGAAAGCTGTCTTAACATCCATCTGGTGGACGAGAAGACCATGCGAGGCCGCCAACGAGAGTAATACTCGAATGGTGGTCAGTCTGGCCAGAGGTGAATAAGTATCAAAGAAATCTTCCTCTTCCTTTTGGTCATAGCCCTTGGCCACAAGCCTAGCCTTGCACTTTTCAATCGTACCATCGGGCCTAAGCTTCTTTTTGAACACCCACTTACATCCCAATGGTTTGCAACCATAGGGACGCTCAGTAATCTCCCATGTCCCGTTAGCCATGATGGAATCCATCTCGCTACGGACCGCTTCCTTCCAGTAGTCAGATTCTGGAGAGGCATACGCTTCTGAAATAGAAGTGGGAGCATCATCCACGAGGTACACGAAGAAATCATCACCAAAGGTCTTTGCAGTCCTTTGTCTCTTTCCCCTACCAAGGGTTTCCTCGTCATCCTCCTCAGGATTTTCATCATGTGTTCGTTCATAGTATTCCATAGGAATGGCAGGCTCAGGAGTCTCCTCAGATTCCTGTCTAGAAGTGCTTTGCCTATCTCTCATAGGAAATATATCCTCGAAGAATGTAGCATCCTTAGACTCCATAATTGTACCAACCTTTTGGTCAGGTACCTCAGATTTCACTACTAGAAATCTATAGCCAACGCTATTCTTAGCGTAGCCCAAATTAACGCAGTCCACGGTCTTCGGTCCAAGCTTGCGCTTTTTGGGGATCGGCACATTGACTTTCGCCAAACAGCCCCAAGTACGCAAGTACGAGAGTGTTGTCCTTCTCTTCGCCCATTTCTCATAGGGAGTGATCTCATTGTCCTTTGTCGGAACTTTATTCAGGACATGACATGCCGTCAATATAGCCTCCCCCCACCATGCCTTGGATAAACCCGACGTATCTAACATGGCGTTAACCAAATCAGTTAGAGTACGGTTTTTCCGCTCGGCAACCCCGTTTGACTGGGGTGAATAGGGAGGCGTCCTCTCATGAATAATGCCGTGTTCCGCACAAAAGGAGTCAAACTCACTCGAGAAGTACTCTCCACCACGATCTGACCAGACTCGTTTAATTTGTTTTTCAAGTTGTTTCTCAACTTCTGCCTTATAGATTTTAAAGTAGTGTAGAGCCTCATCTTTAGTATTTAACAGGTAAACATAGCAATATCTAGTGGAATCATCTATCAATGTCATGAAGTATTTCTTTCCACCTTTAGTCAACACACCATTCATCTCACAAAGATCAGAATGTATGAGTTCTAATGGTGCCAAGTGTCTCTCCTCCGCGGCCTTGTGAGGCTTGCGAGGTTGCTTAGCTTGCACACATGAAAGGCACTTAGAACCTTTGGCTAAAGTGAAACTCGGGATTAAATCCAACTTAGCTAGCCGCGTCATAACACCGAAACTAATGTGACAAAGACGTGAATGCCAAACTTCTGATTCATTAACATTCGAATGAATATGGTTCACGACTTTATTACAAAAATCTATGAGGGAAAGGCGGAACATTCCTCCGCTCTCATAACCTTTTCCAACAAAGAGTCCATATTTCGTAACAACTAATTTATTAGACTCGAAAACCAACTTGAACCCTTCTCTACATAGAAGGGAGCCACTAACGAGGTTCTTCTTGATGGCGGGGACATGCTGCACGTTCTTCAGCTGCACGATCCTTCCCGAAGTAAACTTCAGATCGACCGTGCCAACACCATGAACATAAGCACTCGCGCCATTCCCCATCAATACGGACCCGTGGCCTGTGACCTGGTAAGAAGTGAACAATGAAATGTCAGCACACACATGAACTCCTGCACCCGTGTCCACCCACCAATCGTTGGGCTGAAACACTGAAAAAACAGTAAATAAATTATCGTACCCAGATGCACCATTGTCATTGTTGCCCACAATCATGTTGACAGACTTGGAGTCCTGTCCTGGCTTCTTGTACTTGTTTGGGCACTTGTTGGCCCAATGTTCAGCCGAACCACAAGTAAAGCAGCCCTCATCCTTCTTGTTCTTCTTGAAGGTCTTCTTACCCTTCTTCTTAAAGTCGGCATTGTGTTGGACACCGTTCTTTCCCTTGGGCTTGTGGGAGTTGGAGTTCCTCTGGTTCACCATGTTGGCGACAGAAGTCCCCTCAACTGCTTTCCCGTTTGAGTCCTTTGCCCTTGAGTTCTGCTCAACACTCAGATGTGTTGGGGAACGTTGCATGGGAAACAAAAATTTTCCTACCGTTCACCAAGATCAATCTAGTAGAAGCAACTACGAGAGGGGAGTGTGATCTACGTACCCTTGTAGATCGCTAAGCGGAAGCGTTATGAACGCGGATGATGGAGTCGTACTCGTCGCGATTCAGATCGCCGAAGACCTAGCACCGAAGCAACGGTGCCTCCGCGTTCTTCACACGTACGGCTCGGGGACGTCTCCTCCTTCTTGATCCAGCAAGGGGTGGAGGAGAGGTTGATGGAGAACCGGCAGCACGACGGCGTGGTGGTGATGGTGGAGAAGAACTCCAGCAGGGCTTCGCCTAAGCACTGCGGGAGGAGAAGATATGACGGGAGAGGGAGGGCAGCACCGAGGCACAAACTGTGTTGGCTGCCCTCCCTTTGCCCCACTATATATAGGGGGGGTGGAGAGGTTAGGGCGCCCTAGGGTTTCCCCCTAGGGGCCGGCGGCCAGGGCAAGGGGAGGGGGGCGGCGGCCAGGGCAGGGGGGCGGCCAGGCCCTAGGGTTTCCCCCCTTAGGTGCCTTGCCCCCCAAGGCCAAGGGGTGCGGCCAGCCCTAGGGGGTCCCACCCCCTTAGCCGCATGGGGAGAGGGCCCAGGGGGGGCGCACAGCCTCCTGAGGGCTGTGGTGTCCCCCTTTGTGGCCCAATAGGCCCAGAACAACTTCCGGACCCCCCGAAAACCCTTCCGGTATTCCGCCGATTTCCCGATGCTCCCCGGAACACTTCCGGTACTCCGAAACCTTTCATCCTATATATCAATCTTCGTCTCCGGACCATTCCGGAGACCCTCGTCATGTCCGGGATCTCATCCGGGACTCCGAACAACCTTCGGTAACCATGCACTCTTCTCACTAACAACCCTAGCGTCACCGAACGTTAAGTGTGTAGACCCTGCGGGTTCGGAAACCATGTAGACATGACCGAGACACTCTCAGGTCAATAACCAATAGCGGGATCTGGATACCCATATTGGTTCCTACATGTTTCTCGATGATCTCATCGGATGAACCACGATGTCAAGGATTCAGGCAATCCCGTATACAGTTCCCTTTGTCTCGTCGGTATGTTACTTGCCCGAGATTCGATCGTCGGTATCTCTATACCTAGTTCAATCTTGTTACCGGCAAGTCTCTTTACTCGTTACCGTAATACATAATCCCGTGACCAACTACTTAGTCACTTTTGAGCTCATTGAGATGACGTATTACCAAGTGGGCCCGGAGATACCTCTCCGTCACACGGAGTGACAAATCCCAGTCTTGATCCATGTCAACTCAACAGACACCCTCGGAGATACCTGTAGAGCACCTTTATAGTCACCCAGTTACGTTGTGACGTTTGGTACACACAAAGCACTCCTACGGTGTCAGTGAGTTACATGATCTCATGGTCATAGGAACTTATACTTGACATGCAGAAAAACTATAGCGATAACTGACACGATCAAAAGCTATGTTAACATTTGGGTCTCGTCCATCACATCATTCTCCTAATGATGTGATCCCGTTATCAAATGACAACTCATGTCTATGACCTGGAAACCGCGGTCATCTTTGATCAACGAGCTAGTTCTGTAGAGGCTCACTAGGGACACAAAATCTGTCTATTCATCCACACGTGTATCTGAGTTTCCAATCAATACAGTTATAGCATGGATAATAAACGATTATCATGAACAAGGAAATATAATAATAACTCTTTTATTATTGCCTCTAGGGCATATTTCCAACAGTCTCCCACTTGCACTAGAGTCAATAATCTAGCATTACAAGGTAATGAATCTAACACCCATAGAGTCTTGGTGTTGATCGTGCTTAGCCCGTGGAAGAGGCTTAGTCAACGGATCTGCAACATTCAAATCCGTGTGTACTTTGCAAATGTTTATGTCCTCCTCCTTGACCGAATCGCGGATGGAATTGAAGCGTCGCTTTATGTGTCTGGTCCTCTTGTGAAACCTTGGTTCCTTGGCTAGAGCAATGGCACCAGTGTTGTCACAGAACAGAGTCATTGGGTTCAGTGCACTAGGCACAACTCCAAGATCTGTCATGAACTCCTTCATCCAGACACCTTCCTTAGCCGCCTCCGAGGCAGCTATATACTCCGCTTCACATGTAGAATCAGCTACCACGCTCTGCTTGGAACTGCACCAGCTTACCGCTCCCCCGTTGAGAATATATACGTATCCGGTTTGTGACTTAGAGTCATCCGGATCAGTGTCAAAGCTTGCATTGACGTAACCCTTTACGACGAGCTCTTGATCACCTCCATAAACGAGAAACATATCTTTAGTCCTTTTCAGGTACTTCAGGATATTCTTGACCGCTGTCCAGTGTTCCATACCAGGATTACTTTGAAACCTTCCGGCCATACTTATGGCAAGGCTGACATCTGGTCTTGTGCACAGCATTGCATACATGATAGAGCCTATGGCTGAAGCATAGGGGACGACACTCATCTTTTCTCTATCTTCCGCAGTCACTGGGCATTGAGTCTTACTCAACTTTGTACCTTGCAATACCGGCAAGAACCCCTTCTTGGATTGATCCATTTTGAACTTCTTCAAAACTTTATCAAGGTACGTGCTTTGTGAAAGTCCTATCAAGCGTCTTGATCTATCTCTATAGATCTTGATGCCCAATATGAAAGCAGCTTCACCGAGATCTTTCATCGAAAAACTCTTGTTCAAATACCCCTTCACGCTATCCAAAAATTCTATATTGTTTCCAATCAGCAATATGTCATCCACATATAATATTAGAAACGCTATAGAGCTCCCACTCACTTTCTTGTAAATACAAGCTTCATTGTAAACTTGTATAAACCCAAACGCTTTGATCACCTCATCAAAACGAAGATTCCAACTCCGAGATGCTTGCACCAGTCCATAAATGGAACGCTGGAGCTTGCATACTTTGTCAGCATTCTCTGGATCGACAAAACCTTCTGGTTGCATCATATACAACTCTTCCTTAAGAAAACCGTTAAGGAACGCTGTTTTGACATCCATCTGCCAAATTTCATAATCGAAAAATGCAGCTATTGCTAACATGATTCGGACGGATTTAAGCATCGCTACGGGTGAGAAAGTCTCATCGTAGTCAATCCCTTGAACTTGTGAAAATCCCTTTGCCACAAGTCGAGCTTTATACACGGTGACATTACCGTCAGCGTCCGTCTTCCTCTTAAAAATCCATTTATTCTGAATGGCCTTCCGCCCTTCAGGTAATACTTCCAAAGTCCATACTTTGTTTTCATACATGGATCCCATCTCGGATTTCATGGCCTCTAACCATTTGTCGGAATCTGGGCCCACCATCGCTTCTCCATAGCTCGTAGGTTCACCGTTGTCTAACAACATGACCTCCAAGACAGGGTTACCATACCACTCAGGTGCAGTGCGTACCCTTGTCGACCTACGAGGTTCGGTAGTAACTTGATCGGAAGCTTCTTGATCATCATCATTGGCTTCCTCTTCAACCTCTATAGGCTCCACAAAAACATCTTTCTGTGCTGCGCTACTTTCTGGTTGAAGCAGAGGTTCAATAACCTCATCAAGTTCTACCTTCCTCCCACTCAATTCTTTCGAGAGAAACTCTTTCTCGAGGAAGGACCCGTTCTTAGCGACAAACACTTTGCCCTCGGATCTGAGATAGAAGGTGTACCCAACTGTTTCTTTTGGGTATCCTATGAAGACACATTTGTCCGCTTTGGGTTCGAGCTTTTCTGGCTGAAGCCTTTTGACATAAGCATCGCAACCCCAAACCTTGAGAAAAGACAACTTAGGTTTCTTACCAAACCACAGTTCATACGGTGTTGTCTCAACGGACTTAGATGGAGCCTTATTTAAAGTGAATGCAGCTGTCTCTAACGCATATCCCCAAAACGATAGTGGCAAGTCGGCAAGAGACATCATAGAACGTACCATATCTAATAGGGTTCGATTACGACGTTCGGACACACCATTACGCTGTGGTGTTCCAGGTGGTGTCAACTGTGAAACAATTCCACATTTTCTTAAGTGATCACCAAACTCATAACTCAGATATTCTCCCCCTCGATCAGATCGTAGGAACTTGATCTTCTTGTTACGATGATTTTCAACTTCACTCTGAAATTGCTTGAACTTTTCAAAAGTTTCAGACTTATGCTTCATCAAGTAAATATACCCATATCTACTTAAGTCGTCAGTGAAGGTGAGAAAATAACGATATCCACCGCGCGCCGTTACACTCATCGGACCGCGCACATCAGTATGTATGATTTCCAATAAGTCACTTGCCCGTTCCATTGTCCCTGAAAACGGGGTCCTTGTCATCTTGCCCATGAGGCACGGCTCGCACGTGTCAAGTGATTCAAAATCAAGAGACTCCAAAAGTCCATCAGCATGGAGCTTCCTCATGCGTTTCACGCCGATATGACCGAGACGGCAGTGCCACAAGAAAGTGGTATTATCATTATCTACTCTACATCTTTTGGCATCAATGTTATGAACATGTGTATCATCACTATCGAGATTCAATAAGAATAAACCCCTAACTTCGGGTGCATGACCATAAATGATATTACTCATATAAATAGAACAACCATTATTCTCTGACTTAAATGAGTAACCGTCTCGCAATAAACAAGATCCAGATATAATGTTCATGCTTAACGCAGGCACTAAATAACAATTATTCAGGTTCATAACTAATCCCGATGGTAATCGAAGAGCGAGCGTGCCGACGGCGATCACATCAACCTTGGAACCATTTCCCACGCGCATCATCACTTCGTCCTTCGCCAGCCTCCGTTTATTCCGCAGTTCCTGTTTAGAGTTGCAAATGTGAGCAACCGAACCGGTATCAAATACCCAGGCACTACAACGAGAGTTGGTAAGGTACACATCAATAACATGTATATCACATATACCTTGCTTGTTGTTGTTGTTGGCCCCCTTCTTGTCTGCCAGATACTTGGGGCAGTTCCGCTTCCAGTGGCCGTTCCCCTTGCAATAGAAACACTCAGTCTCTGGCTTGGGCCCAGCCTTGGGTTTCTTCACTGGATGAGCAACTGCCTTGCCACCCTTCTTAGAGTTACCCTTCTTGCCCTTGCCATTCTTCTTGAAACTGGTAGTTTTATTGACCATCAACACTTGATACTCCTTCTGGATGTCTGACTCAGCGACTTTCAGCATCGCAAACAGCTCGGCGATGGTTTTGTTCATCCCTTGCATGTTATAATGCTGCACGAAGCTCTTGTAGCTAGGTAGGAGTGACTGGAGAATTCTGTCAATGATAGCCTCCTCCGGGAACACAAGTCCCAGATCAGCTATGCGGGTATAGTACCCAGACATCTTCAGTAAGTGCTCACTGACAGACGAATTCTCCTCCATCTTGCAAGCAAAGAATTTATCGGTGGTCTCATACCTCTCGATCTTGGCATTCTTCTCAAAGATGAACTTCAACTCCTGGAACATCTCATATGCTCCATGACGTTCAAAACGCCTTTGAAGTCCTCCTTCCAAGCTATACAACATGGCACACTGTACTACTGAGTAGTCATCCGCACGCGACTGCCAGGCGTTCATAACGTCCACAGAGGCCGGAGCGGGGGGTTCACCTAGCGGTGCATTTAGGACATAAACCTTTTGGGCAGCTGTGAGGATGATCCTCAGATTGCGGAGCCAGTCCACAAAGTTGCTCCCATCATCTTTCAGCTTAGTTTTCTCTAGGAACGCATTAAAATTCAGGGGAACTACTGCGGGAGCCATCTACAACAAAAGATTTGCAAAGACATCTTAGACTATTGTTCATGATAAGTGAGTTTTAACTAATCAAATTACTTATAACTCCCACTCAAATTGACATCCCTCTGGTCATCCGAGCGTGACATGATCCAAATCCACCAACCCAAGTCCGATCATCACGTGAGATGAGGTGGTGTCAATGGTGAACATCTTCATGTTGATCATATCTACTATATGACTCATGCTCGACCTTTCGGTCTTCCGTGTTCCGAGGCCATGTCTGTACATGCTAGGCTCGTCAAGTCTAACCCGAGTGTTCTGCATGTGCAAAACTGGCTTGCACCCGTTGTATGCGAACGCAGAGTCTATCACACCCGATCATCACGTGGTGCTTCGAAACGACGAACCTTCGCAACGGCGCACACTCGGGGGGAACACAATTTTATCTTGAAATTTTAGTGAAGGATCATCTTATAATGCTACCGTCGTCCTAAGCAAAATAAGATGCATAAAAGGATTAACATCACATGCAAATCATAAGTGACATGATATGGCCATCAACTCGTGCTTTTGATCTCCATCTCCAAAGCACCGGCATGATCTCCATCGTCACCGGCGCCACACCATGATCTCCATCATCGTGTCGCCATCGGGGTTGTCGGCGCCCACCATGCTCTTACTACTATTGCTACCGTTTAGCGATAAAGTAAAGCATTACAAAGCGCTTAATGATTGACACGCAGGTCATACAAAAATTAAAGACAACCCTATGGCTCCTGCCGGTTGCCGTATGTATCGACATGCAAGTCGATATTAACTATTACAACATGATCATCTCATACATCAAATATAATTCATCATGTCATTGGCCATATCATATCACATGCATACCCTGCAAAAACAAGTTAGACGTCCTCTAATTTGTTGTTGCATGTTTTACGTGGCTGCTATGGGTATCTAGCAAGAACGCTTCTTACCTACGCAAAACCACAACGGTGATATTCAAGTTGCTATTTAACCTTCTACAAGGACCGCCTTGTTCTATTCCGATTCAACTAAGATAGGAGAGACAGACACGCGCCAGCCATCTTATGCAACAAAAGTCACATGTCTGTCGATGGAACCGGTCTCATGTACGTGGACATGTAAAGTTGGTCCGGGCCGCTTCATCCTATAATACCGCTGAATCAAGAAAGACTAAGGAGGGCAGCAATTTAAACATCAACGCCACAAACTTCTTTGTGTTCTACTCGAGAAAGCATCTACGCAAGATCCTAGCTCATGATGCCACTGTTGGGGAACGTTGCATGGGAAACAAAAAATTTCCTACCGTTCACCAAGATCAATCTAGTAGAAGCAACTACGAGAGGGGAGTGTGATCTACGTACCCTTGTAGATCGCTAAGCGGAAGCGTTATGAACGCGGATGATGGAGTCGTACTCGTCGCGATTCAGATCGCCGAAGACCTAGCACCGAAGCAACGGTGCCTCCGCGTTCTTCACACGTACGGCTCGGGGACGTCTCCTCCTTCTTGATCCAGCAAGGGGTGGAGGAGAGGTTGATGGAGAACCGGCAGCACGACGGCGTGGTGGTGATGGTGGAGAAGAACTCCAGCAGGGCTTCGCCTAAGCACTGCGGGAGGAGAAGATATGACGGGAGAGGGAGGGCAGCACCGAGGCACACACTGTGTTGGCTGCCCTCCCTTTGCCCCACTATATATAGGGGGGGTGGAGAGGTTAGGGCGCCCTAGGGTTTCCCCCTAGGGGCCGGCGGCCAGGGCAAGGGGAGGGGGGCGGCGGCCAGGGCAGGGGGAGGCGCCCAGGCCCTAGGGTTTCCCCCCTAGGTGCCTTGCCCCCCAAGCCCAAGGGGTGCGGCCAGCCCTAGGGGGTCCCACCCCCTTAGCCGCATGGGGAGAGGGCCCAGGGGGGGCGCACAGCCCCCTGAGGGCTGTGGTGTCCCCCCTTGTGGCCCAATAGGCCCAGAACACCTTCCGGACCCCCCGAAAACCTTCCCGGTACTCCGCCGATTTCCCGATGCTCCCCGGAACACTTCCGGTACTCCGAAACCTTTCATCCTATATATCAATCTTCGTCTCCGGACCATTCCGGAGACCCTCGTCATGTCCGGGATCTCATCCGGGACTCCGAACAACCTTCGGTTAACCATGCACTCTTCTCACTAACAACCCTAGCGTCACCGAACGTTAAGTGTGTAGACCCTGCGGGTTCGGAAACCATGTAGACATGACCGAGACACTCCCAGGTCAATAACCAATAGCGGGATCTGGATACCCATATTGGCTCCTACATGTTTCTCGATGATCTCATCGGATGAACCACGATGTCAAGGATTCAGGCAATCCCGTATACAGTTCCCTTTGTCTCGTCGGTATGTTACTTGCCCGAGATTCGATCGTCGGTATCTCTATACCTAGTTCAATCTCGTTACCGGCAAGTCTCTTTACTCGTTACCGTAATACATAATCCCGTGACCAACTACTTAGTCACTTTGAGCTCATTGAGATGACGTATTACCGAGTGGGCCCGGAGATACCTCTCCGTCATACGGAGTGACAAATCCCAGTCTCGATCCATGTCAAGTCAACAGACACCTTCGGAGATACCTGTAGAGTACCTTTATAGTCACCCAGTTACGTTGTGACGTTTGGCACACACAAAGCACTCCTACGGTGTCAGTGAGTTACATGATCTCATGGTCATAGGAACTTATACTTGACATGCAGAAAACTATAGCGATAACTGACACGATCAAAAGCTATGTTTACGTTTGGGTCTCGTCCATCACATCATTCTCCTAATGATGTGATCCCGTTATCAAATGACAACTCATGTCTATGACCTGGAAACCGCGGTCATCTTTGATCAACGAGCTAGTCCTGTAGAGGCTCACTAGGGACACAAAGTCTGTCTATTCATCCACACGTGTATTTGAGTTTCCAATCAATACAGTTATAGCATGGATAATAAACGATTATCATGAACAAGGAAATATAATAATAACTCTTTTATTATTGCCTCTAGGGCATATTTCCAACAAGATGACCAATGACATCCTCCACTGAGAATTCACGCCTCCGATGTTTCAGAGTAGTGGCAAAGTTCCTCCAGGAATTAGGGAGCTTAGCGATTATGCAGCCCGCGACAAACTTGCCCGGTAACTCGCACTTCAGAAGCTCAAGCTCCTTAACAATGCATATTATCTCATGAGCCTGCTCCAACACAGGACGGTTTTCAACCATCTTGTAATCGTGGAACTGCTCTATAATATACATCTCACTCCCAGCATCGGTGGCCCCGAATTTAGATTCGAGCGCCTCCCACAAGTCCTTGGCGACATGCACATGTAAATATGCGTCGACCAGTTTATCTCCGATCACGCTAAGAAGTGCTCCGAGAAATACGACGGTGACCTCCCTGAACGCCTTCTCTTGTTCAGGAGCAATCGTTCCCGTGGACACACCGGCGACCCAGAACACGTTCATAGCCGTGAGCCATAAAGTGGTCTTAGTCTGCCAACGCTTAAAATATGTACCGGTAAACTTATCCGGTTTCAGTGCAGCGGCAAAGCCACTTGTCGAAAAATTCCTACACATAATAGGTTCTTGGATTGCTGAGTAAATAGGCAATTTTCCGATTAATTTAATCCATGAATTAACTACTAGCATGGCATTGACACAAATAATAGCATACTGATATTCAATCATGCAAACACATACTACGCTAATTGTAGACATATCTACGTATAACGCTAGCATGCCTAAAACAGAAAACAGTAGGAGCGGGATAAACGAGTTATACCCTCCAGTAGGCCATGCAGAGGCCGCGGCAGCGGTGACGGCATCAGCGTCCTCGGCTGCCTTCTTGTCGGCTTCGAGCTTCTGGGCGGCGGCACGTTCGGCGTCGGTGGCCATGGTGATGACGAGGGCGACGCGGACGTTGAGGAAGTAGATGAACGGCGAGCAGTCGCGTAGTCGCTTCCCAAAAACCTATTCGCCCCTCTCCCGTACAGGATCCAGAGAGGCGAGGCTTCGGAGACCTGTTCTCCCGTCGACCGTGTACGCGGCGGACGGGATGGAGTCACTGGCGGCAGCAGCAGCAAAGGGACGACGGCGGGCGTGGAGGCAGATGCGTTCTATGTTGCGGCCGCTAGGGTTGGCAGCGCCCCACATATATATATATATGTGCGGCCGCGCGTGGAGAAACGTGGGCCGAACCCACGTCCAAGTCGGTAGCCCACGATCCGACGTCTCAGATCGTTGCCCTACCTGTCAAAGACTCTCCGTTCCTGTCCGGCAAAAAGAAGCGCATAGGAGTGAGCTCGGCTCGGCTCAATCCGGCAACCCGCGTCGCGTCGAGGCGTGGCGAGGCGAGCGGAGGAGGAGGAGTGCGCGAGGGCCTCATCTCTTCTCAAACTCCAATAGCATGAGGGAGAGAATCCCTTATAAACCACTCCAACTCTCCTTCCACTAGCATGGTGGGACTAAACTTCTCACCACTTTGTCATGCCACCTACATGGGCCCTTAGAGATCGAATCTGAAATTGTCATATGGGCTCTAGGCCCATCTCAGATTTCAACACTACCCATACCGCCATACGTTTCCATTCTCCTGTCCAATAAGGAGTGGCACCACACGCCGGTATGGCAGCACGATGCTTGTATGGTTTAATTGCATGCAGGGAGGCAGAGAGCGAGAGGCTGCCTTTGCCCAAATCTGGATCCTATCCGGGGTGCTAACGGCACGATCTATCTTTTCTTCCAATATTTTTAAGAATTTTTCTTGATCTATTCATAATTTGTCGTGTCATGCAGAACAAAGAACACGAGAAGTAGCAAAAATTGCAACATGGCCCATGGACCATCTAACGATGACCACAAACACTAGAACGAGTCGAAATCATGTCGTCGTTGTCGCCTCTCCCTCAATGTTGCCGGGCAAAGTTTACTATAGTAGACATATGTGAAAATCATTGTGCTAAGACATTAGAGGACCAGCACAACAAAACAACGACCGTCGCCGATAAAGGGAAAAGAGTAGTTCCGAAGGATCAAACTTGTGAACACACGAACAAAGACGATGGCCCGCCGAATCAAGGTGGATCCACCGAAGAAGACTGGATCCAACCAAATTCACCGAAAAATAGCACTAGCATATTGTGAATATGGGAGTGTTCCAATGCATTTTGCAAAGATTCATTGTGAAAGTCATACTCCAAAGATAGGACAAAACCACGTGAGTCTATCGAGGCTGAATTTCGTGTTTTGACCATTTTCCTATACTATTTCGGGATCTGACTCTCGGTGTGAAAAATTTCGGGATCTAACATTTTTCTTACTGTCAGAACCTTTGACGGTAGCAATGTTGAGGATATCGCTTACCGTTATCGTCTCGGTCACCTGGGAATTAGAGATTAATCAGAAATCGGCCGATTAATCAATTTTATCGATCGACTATTAATCGGCCATTTTTTTTTCAAATCCCAGGTTCCCAACACTAAAATATGTTATATTCAACACCAAAATAATATTGGACAGAAGTGTTACCTTGAATCCTAGCCTTTGAATCCTGATATAATGACAAACAAAATAGAAAAACATTACATATTGTGTAACAAGGTCCACAAAACATAAATAAACATATTTCTTGCAAACATAGTGCTACGAATAGGCCCGATTTATCGGTAGATTCCCGATAAATCGCTTGTCATAGCGACAAATCGGCCCAAATGATAAATGATGAAGATAAGGCATAATCTTATCGGTCACCCTAAGAGTAGCGATAAATCGCTGAATCGGAAAATTTCTTGAACAGTGGACGGTAGTGTATAATAACCTACCGTCAAACCCCTTGACGGTAGGGTTGAACGCCCTACCGTAGAAAAATTCAAGTCTTCAACATAGTGCGTACAAGGGCCTACCGCCAGGCACCTTTGTGATAGGGTTGCACAGCCTATCGCCAGCCTGTTTGACAATTGACAGGAACCCTACTGCCATGCCCCTTGGCGGTAGCTAGGCTTTTATACCCTACCATCAAGAAGTTTGGCGGTAAAAAAAAAATCTCGAAATAGTATAGAAAAAGGGTCAAAACACCAAATTCGGCCGTCTATCGATCGGAAGCGCTGCAATGTCTGGTGAGCGACCGTCACTAACGCGTTGGGCCAGCAACTAATTAACCCACCTCACCTCAGGGGCAGGCTTCATCATTTGTCCTGGCATGAGACGTGACGCCACCCCAGTTATTTTTCTCCAAGTGGTTAGTGATAGTACATGCTTACCACTATAAAAGTTACAGGACAATAATCAAGTTACAAAGATATTGTTTGCTTCTTCGTGCTCAGTCACACGAAGCACTAGGAAGTCAAGATCGCCCCATGTGGACACGGTTCCAGCCCGTGCCGTCCTCTTGGTCATCTTCATCGGCGACGATTGTTGTTCTGGAGCGATGGTTTTATGAAGCCTTAGCACGACGACTTTCTGATTGTCTACTATAATAAGTTGTACCCGATTCCGACGAGGGAGAGGCGATGACGGCGGCGCGCCTTCGGCTCGCTTCAGTGCTTGTAGTCCTCGCTAGGTGGTCTACGAATCTGAATATAATTTTTATTATTTTTTGTGTTCGTTGTACTGCCATAATTAAACATGAATAAATTGGAAGTTTTCTCGAAAAAAATGAAAGCTACAGGGCATTGCTTGTCTCCTTGCGTACTCTCTTGCGGGAGGTGCTGTTCATGGATTTTTGCCACTTCCAGACTACTATAGTACTTAGGGTTGAGTAAATAGGCAATTTTCCGACTAATCAAATCCATAAATAAATTACTAGCATGGCATTGACTGATTTGATGACATAATGATTCTGATCTAAACATGCACGTACTACACAAATAGTAGATAGGTCTACACATGATGCTAATACTGCAAGTACGGAAATAAACAGGAGCGGGATAAACGTGTTATACCCCCCCCCAGTAGGCCAGGCGGTCGCGGCGGCGATGGTGGCAACAGCGGCGTCCTCGGTTGCCTTCTTGTCGGATTCGATCTTCTCGGCGACGGCACGTTCGGCGTTGGTGGACATGATGAAGACAAGGGCGACGCAGACGTAGAGCAAGTAGACGAACGAAAGTGAGCATCTGCGTAGTCGCTGCCCAAAAACCTATTCGCCCCTCTCCCGTACATGATCCGAAGAGGCGGGGTTTCGGAGACCTGCTCTCCCGTCAGCCGAGTACGCGGTAGACGTGATGGGATCACCGAAGGCAGCAGTAGTGAAAGGAACGACTAGTGAGCAGTGGAGGTGTCAAGTGTTGTGTGTTTAGCCAGTCGGGTAGGAGGACGGTCCAGCCATAAACTCGTTTAATTACACAACAATAAACTCGTTAATGGTCCAACCATAAACTCATTTAATTATACAGCAATAAACTCATTAATGGTCCAGCCATAAACTTGTTTAATTACACAGCAATAAACTCGTTAATGATATAACCATAAACTTATTTAATTACACAGCAATAAAACTCATTTAATTACAGACATTTCATCTCCACAATAAAACGTACTCCCTCCATCCCAAAATTCTTGTCTTTGATTTGTCTAAAAACGAATGTATCTAGTCACATTTTAGTGTTAGATACTTCCCTATCTAGGCAAATCTAAGACAAGAATTTCGGGACGGAGGGAGTATTTATTATGGACGTTTCCATTTCCGCAATGAATATGATGTCTCATATTCATTTTGTGTCTGTAGTGGACTCTCTAATTTTGATCGGCAAAACATTGCATCGGCTCACCACTCCTTGACAGCATGGGCCCTTAAGGATTTTCTGAAATTGTTGGATGGGCCTATAGCCCAACTAATATTCAGCAATCCCCGACCAGATCCCGAAGGCCCATGGTGTTGTCCTCTGTTCCAAACTCTGTTTTGATATACCAGTATTTTCAGTGGAGACCCGTTAAGGTTGAACATCCACCTAGAACAAATAGCTACACTCCTCCATAACTGAACAATGGACTAGGCCTTGAATTGTCAATTTGGCGTGAAGGGGTTTCACCAAGTGTCTTACCAGTACTAGGATGCCGAAGGCTGACCCCTCGGGTGGAGCATATTGGTCACTCCTGGCCTGTTCATGAACTTACTAGAGATCACCCTAATCTCATAAACTGTGACCAACAGTCAGACTCATATAGGTGTGTTCCTCCAAAGAACGCTCTGTAGGATAGCATTTTGCTTTTACAAGCCTTGGAACACATTAAGGCAAAAGTCAACCTGCCATGCAGTTACCGAGAGTTGTGCATCTCCAACGGAGTGGGTTAGTTAAAATACTCTCCTCAGTTTACCACTTGCTTGTTTTCCCAGGTCCTACTTCAAGGGATCTCCGATCACATAGGTTGGGTTACCACCATGGCAATTCATGTGGGTCTCATACCCATCTCCCTCGACGCATTATCTATCACAACACGCAATAGCCCTTTTGTAAAGGGATCGGCCAGATTCTTAGCCATTTGGACATACTCCAACACTATCACTCCGGAGTTTCTTATTTTTCTGACAACTTTTAGTCTCATTCTTACGTGTTTGTTGGACTTCATGTTGTCCTTTGAACTCTTCATCTTAGTGATGACAGTCTGATTGTCACAGTTCATAAGGATAGCCGGAACCGGTTTATCAACCAATGGCAAGTCCATCAAATGATCTCGAAGCCATCCTGCTTCGACACCAGATGTGTCTAATGATGTTAATTCTGCTTCCATTGTGGATCTCGTTAAGATCGTATGCTTGCAAGACTTCAAGCAAACAGCGCTACCTCCAGGAGTAAACATATACCTAGTTCTGGCCCTCATCTCATCAGCATCAAAGATCCAATTCGCGTTACTATTTTTAGAACAGTAAAACTGAGCCTAATCCGAGCTCTTTCACGCCATTAGGCTTTGTGGCCGTCCGTTTTGTTGATTTGAACAATCCTGGCTGTCAGATCTGCTTCATATGGCATCCTATAGCGTGGTAGCCCAACTCCTTTACTGTCATGGCCTGACTGTTCTAAAAGGGCTGCTATTCTGGAAGACAAAACCAAGGCATGTGGTTAATTGGGCCGTTTGAGACAGCCCATTTAACCGAGCGAGGTCCGACTCCAATCGTTGGCTCGCTCTGCTCGGTCGATCCAGTCTCGTTTTTCAGGGATTCGAAGAGGGGCGGGAGGTGCTCGGTCGATCCATTGTACGGTCCACAGGATGCGGGGAGCCGCGGCGCGCGAGTTGATCCAGCGACACATGGATGCGCGCGAGGGAGCCGATTCAGCCGGCGCGGTCAATCGATCTGCTTGCGAAGTGGAAAGGGCGTCGCGCATGATATGCTAGAAACTGCTAGCAATCAAACTTCAGTTTCTAAGCGCTCATTCATGGATGATTGATGTGCCAATCCTTCCGCTGGCAAGTAGTGCATCTATATATTCTTCCTCCCCTGACACTATTCAGGTAGGGTTCCCTGTATTTTTCTTGGTTCATGTATGATTTTCATTTATGCACAAAGCAATTAGATATCCTCTCATACCAAAAAATTGTGCGTACATGTGATGTTCATGCTAGCTGTGCTTGATGCCTCGATTAATTTCATTTGGAGTTTGCCACTGGATTCTTTTTATTAGCGGCTGCGTGCGCGACCACAACATCCCCGCCGGCATCAAGCAGCCACGTAATTCCTCGCCTCTAGACAACCGTTGCTCCGGACCAGTTCCGCTACCCAAGTGCGAGAGCTTCCTGAATGCCTCTTTGCTCCAGTTGCTGATAAAATTTGAAGTTGCTCCGAGACAAATTGGAACATACATGGAGGTTCTGTGCTCTCAGGTAGACATCTACACACATCCTTATGTTTAGCACGAACAGAAGTTTTATCCTGATTTTGGTTCATTTCCTCGAGAAATTCTTGGAGGCTGTGGTTCTAATATATTTGTTCAGGAATTATTTACCTTATAATTTGCCGTGGCTATTCCTTAGATATTACGTCACAGAATATATGTGTATCGATCATTCACACCATGGTATTGTTAATTATTGTTGTTGTGAATAGGGGCAATAATCTAGTGGACTGAAGATGCATGAGGGAGCATTGACATAGTGAGAGATAAGATATCAACAAGGATCATGTAATCAGGCTGGAGAGATCAACATCAAATCTGTTAATAAGATAATACTCCTTCTGTAAACAAATATAAGACGTTTTAGATCAGTAAAGTAATGATCGAAAATGTCTTATATTTATCTACAAATAGAGTGTATATTTATTTCTAATCAACTTTTGGTGCTAAACTTCAGATTGGTTTTGGAAAAGCGTTCCTGCTGGTCCAAGATCAATGTTACGAAGTGGTACAAAATCAAAACAAAAGTTCATTACTTCAGATCATCCCCTTTTCAGCCTCCAAATCAATGAGTTTGTGACCTTTAAATGATTTTGTCTCCTTGCGTACTAGGTTTCATTAGCAAATGCAGTTACAAAATTGTCTACAGTGGACCTCTGCTGCGAACAATATGCATAATCACCTTTTTGGGTCTGTTCAGTTTTTTGCATGATAATAATTTGATTATTAAAACATGGAGTATTTGGTTGCATTTTCTTTATACTTTTTTGGTTGCAAAGTTTTTTCTGGTAGATGTCGTGCATTCTCACTTAACATGATATAAATGATTCTATCATTTTATCCTAATGATTAATCAACTGTTGAGGACTTCAACATGGTTTGAATACGATCAATCCTGCCAGATGAGTAGCTTTGAGAATATGAAACACTAATAATTGGCTCCTCTGTTTCGTTAAGCTTGCTCCAAAGTGTAGCGTTATGTCATCTCAGGCAATGGCATCCATTCTTTGTTAAATTAGGTGATGTTATTGTCCAAAATGGTGCGACCTGTATCATCGTTTAGTGTGTTATTTAGTTCACCAAAGTGCAGGGAGTTAGCCCAACAACATCATATGGGATAGGTACAATACAATTGCAACTTGAAATCAGTACGACTACCACTGTCTTAGGTTGATTTGTGGCCATGATCATTTGTTTGTACTTCAAATTACTACTTTTATTCTCATCTTAATATTTACTTCTTCGTGCAATTGAATTGTTTTAGGCCTGGGTTAGATTAAATATTTTGGTGCTGATGAGGTCGGCACCTTTTCGTAAATGGGCATATAGCCCAACTAATATTCAGCACTTAGTAAAATTGCATCTTCCAGTGATAGTTTAGATGGTGATTTGCAGCGGCACGTACTATTCCAGCATAGTTGCAACACGGACAAAGGTGTCACTCACCATTTTTCTCAAACGTGTCACTATCCAACATGGCCGCTCGCTCGCCCCCCTACCATTGTTGCAGCCCCTATTTCCTCGATACCCTAAATTGTCCAACCCGGCCGCCTGATTTCAGCGCATCCGGCAGCCGGATTTAGGGCAGATCGGTTCGGATTTGAGCTCACCCGGTTGCTGGAGGCCGTGTCGTGCCATGGACTGGCCGGGTACCGAGAAGATACTAATCCAGCTTGGGGGAGCAGTTATTGAAGTTGAATATTTTTTTAAAATATCTTCTTGTGGTTATTGTTTTCTTTGGTTTTTCTATTCTAGTCAAGTTTTGATGAATGTACTTCAATATATCAAAAAAATGAGCGATGAAAATAATATGAAATGCAGCGAAAAAAGTCGTACGAGATGTGGCAGCGCGTTGGGCTCGATGCCGGCGCATCCAGAATTCCGGGCGGAAACCGCCCATTGCCACCTCCAAACGGACAAAATCCAGACAAAACTGATGTCTGTTTCGGGTCGCACGGACAAAAGACACGACCCAATGCACAACCTCATCCTCAAGTTTTGTTCGTTTTGTGTTTGTTCGACCCCATCCCTGAAGCAAATCTGGGCTGGATTTGCATCTGAAATGGACAAAGTGCGGATGCTCTCACAACGTGCTCATCCGCCCGCAGTGAGCCTGGCACGCCTGTCATTGAAATAGAGGGGCCCAGCCACCCACCCATCCTTCCTTCTCTCTCTCCTCCTTTACATGTGTTCTTCCTCACCATGCCACAACCCCGGTCAGCCAGCCACTCTGGCGCGCATCTCAACAGGGGAACGGGCAAGGGCAGGCGAACAAGCGGGGAGAACGCGGACGGTGCAGGCGTGGCGCGTAGGCAGGGACGGGTGAGAGCACGCAGGCGGCGGCGAGGCGGCGCGGGCGCGGGCGGCAGGCGGGTAAGCGAGCGGGCGCGCATAGGTGGGCAAGGCGTGGGCGAGGTGGCGAGCGGCGAGGCGGCGCAGGCGGGCAGCGCGCCGACGCGACCGAGGGTGGGACGCGGGGCGCGTTCTGGCTGGCAGGGTGGCTGCGCACAGAGGGGCGGGCAGAGGGCGTCGTCGTGGCGGCACGGCCGCTGCGGCGTGAGCGGGTGGCGGCCCGCGGTGAGCGCACGGGTGCTTGGCGGACCTCTGCTGTCGAGCGCCAGACGGGCAAGCGCGCGGGCCTGCGGGGGAGGTCTGTTGCGGGCATGGCCGGCAGCCGAGGGCGCGGCGGGCGGCAAGGCGGGAGCCGGCGAGGTGGAGCGGGGCTGCGGCGGTGGCGTTCTTCCGAGGTGCAACCGGAGCGCTGCTTTTTTCTTTGTTCTTTTCAAAAGGTGTAGGATGTCCGCTTGAGATGGGTATCCGCGTTAGGCACTCCGGCCTTGTCCTTCTGTTCGGGATTGTCGTATGTTCATTTTCTGCCTCAAATGGACAAAAGCGGATAAAATCCATATCCGTTTGGGTCTAGCGTTTAAGAGCAACTTTAATGGAGCGACACATTTCGTCTGTTGACGTCTCTTTAAATCGGCGCGGACACAAAATTCGCCCCAACGGGCCGACCCAAACGGACGCGCGTCCGCTTTTCGTGCACCTGTCGACCCATTCCTGACCCATTTTGAGCCGGATTTGTGTCGGCGCGGACACGAGACGACGCGCGCGCCTTCTCCTCCCCCGGGCCCGCTGGTCGGTGGCAGCCTCCACCATTTCCCCCCCAAAAAAAACCCTCCCGCCCCCACCCGCCATGGACGACGACCTTGACGCCGCCGCCGGCCTCGCCTCCCTTGCCTCGTCCGGCATGACGACCGCCCCCTCCGGCAAAGGCAAGCCTCGCGCCTCCCGCAAGACCGCCGCCGCGCCAAAGCCGAAGAAGACGCTGCCGCCCAAACAGCGGGCAAGGGAATCGGCCAAGAGGAAGGGCCAGAGGCACGCGGCGGACGCGAGGGATGAAGCAATCGCGGCGGCCGCCGTCGCCCGCGCCGCAGCGGCAGCGAGGGAGGCGCTCTATATGCTAGGGTTAAACCCTAGCTAGCACGGCCTCGCCAACGCCGCCGTGGCCACGACCAGCACCGGATCATCCGCATTCCCTCGGATGGTGCTGCCAGACTCGCCTCGCACATCGGCCTGCACCATGATGCCCGGCTTCCACGTCTACCCACAGGCCTCCCGCTTCTTCGGGGAGTGCTCGCTCGAGGTGAGCGTGGTGGCGCCTTCCACGCCCGTGCCCCGTCCATCGATCTCAACGCCACACCGGTGGTCTATGGCGGCGAGCACCATCTTTTTTTGTATGCCGACATGTGTGCTGGCATGAACATGGGGCTACGATGGCGTGGTCGAACTCAAGTCCCACCCCATTTTGTGTGCTGGCATGTGTGCCGGTCGCTGGCGAGTGCCCCAGCATGAACTGTGTGGTGTTATTTTGAAGCCGGCATTGTATGCCGGCGCCGACATGAGAAAATGACCGCTTGCATGACCAATGGCCACGGGCCTTTTTTAAAAATTGCGTGTGGACATGAAATGGGTCGTTGTGTTGGGCGCACTTCCGACCCAAATCTAAATCAGGGAGGACGCCGGGCGGGCGGCCGACCCAAACGGACAAAACACGGACAAATGCGCCGTCCGTTTGGGTCTCCCCGTTGGAGTTGCTCTAAAGGTCTAGCGTTTAGGGCCTACTCCAATGCACTACCTCAAATCGTCTGGGTATGTCCGTTTAAACCCAAACCCAGGGAAATGTTTTGGCGTCGGCGCCGAAAAAATCACCCAGTCACGCCCCCAAGACGCCGAAATCCGCCGGCTAGGCCCATTTTTGGGCCCGGAGATCCAAGGCCGAACCTAGAGCACTAGGGGCGCTCGGGGGCTCCGGCGTCAGGGGAAAACACGCCTGGGCCCAACTGTCAGGCGAAAAGTAAAGACAATCGACCAGATTCGCCCCCTACCCCCGTGCGCTCGGCCACCACCCCACCGATCCCGGTGCCGCCCCACCGCCCAGCACCGCTAGATAGGCCATTCCTCGCCGGAAAAGAGAGAAGGTTTCGCCGCGGCAACATCTCCACCACCTTTCGGGCGAGTTTTCCGGCGCTCCGGCCACGCAGGGCGGCATACCGGCAGCTCTGCGCCCACCGCGCCCGCCAGGTATTTGGGGATTTGCCTGCTCGGCCGATGGACTCGGACGACGAGGAGGCCTTCGCGGTGTTGTTGGAGGAGGAAGCCGATGCCGATGTAGGATCGAAAGTACGTCTAGAGGGGGGTGATTAGACTACTTGACCAAATAAAAATCTAGCCTTTTCCCAATTTTAATTCTTGGTGGATTTTACAACTTAGCACAAGTCAAGCAATCAACCTACACATGCAATTCTAAGAGTATAGCAGCGGAATGTAAAGCAATTGCATATGAAGGTAAATGTAGGAGTTTGATGGAGCAAACGCAATGTAGACACGGAGATTTTTTACGTGTGGTTTCGATAGGTGGTGCTATCGTACATCCACGTTGATGGAGACTTCAACCCACGAAGGGTAACGGCTGCGCGAGTCCACGGAGGGCACCACCCATAAAGTGTCCACGAAGAAGCAACCTTGTCTATCCCACCATGGCCATCGCCCATGAAGGACTTGCCTCACTGATGACCCACAAGTGTAGGGGATCTATCGTAGTCCTTTCGATAAGTAAGAGTGTCGAACCCAACGACGAGCAGAAGGAAATGATAGGCAGTTTTCAGTAAGGTATTTTCTGCAACCACTGAAATTATAGGTAACAGATAGTTTTGTGATAAGATAATTGGTAACAAGTAACAAACGGTAAAAGTAAATAAGGTGCAGCAAGGTGGCCCAATCCTTTTTGTAGCAAAGGACAAGCCTGGACAAACTCTTATGCAAGGTAAAGCGCTCCCGAGGACATATGGGAATTATCGTCAAGCTAGTTTTCATCACGATCATCTGATTCGCGTTCGGTACTTTGATAATTTGGTATGTGGGTGGACCGGTGCTTGGGTGCTGCCCTTACATGGACAAGCCTCCCACTTATGATTAACCTCTAATGTAAGCATCCACAACTACAAAAGAAGTATTAAGGTAGACCTAACCATAGCCTGAAACATATGGATCCAAATCAGCACCTTACGAAGCAACGCATAAACTAGGGTTTAAGCTTCTGTCACTCTAGCAACCCATCATCTACTTATTACTTCCCAATGCCTTCCTCTAGGCCCAAATAATGGTGAAGTGTCATGTAGTCGACGTTCACATGACACCACTAGAGGAGAGACAACATACATCTCATCAAAATATCGAACGAAGACCAAATTCACATGACTACTAATAGCAAGACTTCTCCCATGTCCTCAGGAACAAAAGTAACTACTCCCAAGACATAATATTGTTCATGATCAAAGGTTTATTAATATGCATAATGGATTGCTAGGCTTCTCGCCCCTCGTTGGTTACCCCAAGTGGAAGGTGTGAGATGTAGTGTTGCGGAAGTTTTTCCCTTGGCAAAGATACCAAGGATCGAATCCCAGAGACTCCTAGGTTCAACAAGAAGGTGTCAACTGCTACGGCGCCAGATATTAGCAATCAACGTGGACCTGCACACAGATACAAATAACTTTGCTCCCAACGAGTATAGAGAGGTTGTCAATCCCTCCGGCCTTGTAGTTCACAAAGGATTAAACGCAAGTGATAGTAGTGATAGATATAATTGCAATAGTAAATAATAGCGAAAAGTAAATAGCGGATGTGATCAATGGTGGTAATATGGACCGGAGTCTCATGATGTTCACTAGTGATGTCTCTCTCCCAAAAGACGATAAAACAACTATGTGAGGTAAACGAATTACAGCTAGGCAATTGACAGGACCATGTGCGCAAACCAATGCTGATTACATTGCAAGAAAGGTTGAGGTTTAAAGCATGGCCGGTACGCCAAAGTAAGTAGACCGAAATCCATCAATATCTACTACTAATCATCCACCTTGAGATATCTATCCAGAACATCTCGCTGGTATTAAGTTGCGAGTCCCACCCATAGTGTAAACTCAATGCAACAGACAACTGCATTAAAAGAACTTTGCGTAAAGTAAACAATCCTTGCACCCGCGGGCACAAGCACCGTTGTTTTCCCCCTTGTGGCAACAGCACATCCCCTAGACTCATGTTTCTGTCACTCAAACTAGTCATCGAGGGGCATGAACCCACAATCAAGCATAACGTTCCCTCTTGGAGTTACTACCTATTACTTGGCCAAAGCAATAAATAACAACGGAGAACATGCAAGAATTACTTACGAACATAAATATAAAAGAGGTAGATCAAATATATTACTCAAGCACAATCTGAACATAATCTCATAATCCATCGGATCCCAGCAAACTCATCATAGCAATAGCATAAGGATTACATATGTGCCTCAATCATGTAGGGCAGCTCACGAGGACTAATTAGTGAAGAACAAGAACGGGAGGAGAACATCACATAGCTACTGGTCATGGACTCATGGTCCAAGGGAGACTACTCACAACTCATCCGGGAGGCGTCCATGGTGGTGGAGAGGCTCCCGGTGGTGATCCTCCCCTCCGGCAGGGTGCCGGGAAGAGTTCTCCTGGTGCTCCCGATCTTGGAAGCGGCGGCGGCGGCAGAACAGAGATGAGATCGCGAAAAAAGTTCCTCCCTCGAGGGTTTCGGGAGACGCTTTAAATATATGCCAAAGGGGGGCATCGGAGGAGCCTCGGGGTGCCCAGGCGCCCCCCCGGCGCGGCCCAGGGGGGGCGCCGCCAGGGCGCCTGGAGCCCTGGTGGCCCCCCCCGGCTGTCCTTCGGGCGCACGGTAGTTTCTGGAACGCTGATTTTTTATATAATTTTTCTGGATTTTTCCTGACAGTTCTCGTAATGTGAAAACCTGAAATACAAAAACAGCCGAAAACAGAAACTGGCACTGGGGTGCACTGAGTTAATAGGTTAGTCCAAATATGATCAAAAGTGTATGGAAGTGTATAAATATCATAGCAATATCACCCAAAAGAGGCATGGAGCAAGCAGAAATTATAGATACGTTTTGGACGTATCAACATCCCCAAGCTTAATTCCTGCTCGTCCTCGAGTACGTAAATGATAACAAGAATGATTTCTGTGGTGACATGCTATTAACCATATAGGACTTTTTTATAGTCATATGACAAAAGCTTACTGAGACAATGAATCTATAGTAATTAAGTTGCCTCATGAGAAAATCACAAAGGACTGAAAGTTTTACAATATGATACTGAAACATCAAATAGATTTGCAATGAACATGATGTGCAAATATGATAAAGTGATATCTAGCTTGCCCCCTTTAGTGAAGCAAAACATAAATGCAGGGGCACCTCCAAGGTTTAAGTGATGACTAGATACAATGATTTCAGAATAAACGATATCACAATCATGCAAAAGACAATGCTACTTTGGGACAATGCACATTACACTCAGAATGACAATCATGCTCTCAGTAGTTGGTGCTTTTAAAAAGAAGGTGAAGACTCTCGAACCGTGGCTTTTGTTGGCAAGGTTGAAAACCCGTAGTCGGAAACAAAGACAAAACATGTACCAGAGCTCTTGGTTTTAAAACAGAGGTAATAATTTATTTTAGATCATGCATGTTTCGTCAACGAATGCTAGCAGACAACTCAATCACTTTTCGAGATGGACAAGTTTCGAGGAACGGCTCCCGAATGAGGATGATCACATCCTCTTAATCTCCTTTGTTTATCACTGCCAAAGTTTTCTGATTTCTCATGAACAAAGCGTGAAGGAGGGTTTGTTTGTTATATTATCTATTTGAGCCGGGCGCACTCAATGCCAGTTCCTTCTTGTATTATGGGTTTGCACATTATACATGCAATCCCGGGGTGAAGCTTGTCCAACTTAAAAAAAGGTCATGAATGAACCACTACTTCCTCATGAACTTACAACAGAGGCACAAAATAAGAATGCTTTTTCTTTGAATAATTTCGAGATGGCACATGCAAGTCTCCGTTAGGAATGGCAGGTAAATACCATGTAGGAAGTTATGGTGGACTCATATGGCATAACTGGATTAAAGGATGTGGATGCACAAGCAGTCAGTCCGCTTAGTACAGGCGAAGGTTAGCAAAAGACTGGGAGCGACCAACTAAGAGAGCAATGACGGTCATAATCATGCAGAGCGACAAAGCAACATTGAATCAGGCATGGTAGTTATATCGCTACTCAGAAACAAAAGATCATCAAGGCTTGACAGACTTTCTTTACAGTCTTAAATATGCGTGAGCATACGCCAAGTCAATCAAATAAATTCTCGAAGGAAGATATTACTAAACCATACCACATCATAGGCAAACAAATCATGTTGGTACTCCAATAACACATTGGGAACCCCCCAGTTATTTGAGACTAACCATAAGAAAACATGAACTACTAAGCGCCATCATGCACGTAGCATCTTTATCATAGACATATCAACCAATGCAACGGAAGCAAACTCTCTTAATAAGGTGAGCATGATAATTAAAGAGAGTTCAAGCAACCAACTAAACAAAAGCTCTTTGAAAAGATAAGCATGAAAGCTAAGAGCTGAACATGATAGTAGCTATTAAAAGACAAAGAACACACACAGCAAGGATAGACATGAAAATTCTATGTTATGTTCTAGGTAGAAGTGGAGCGTGTTTCTCTCCCACATAAAGAAAGCTGAGTTCCGACTCGTTATGAAAAACTAAAGAAAACTAAAAGCAAGACGCTCCAAGCATAGCACATAACACATGAAGTGATTAAAATATAGTGGAACGAAAGACGAACTGATAATGTTGATGGAGAAGGGGATGCACGGGGGCATCCCCAAGCTTAGACGCTTGAGTCACCTTGAATATTTCTTGGGGGTGCATGGGGGCATCCCCAAGCTTGAGCGCTTGACACTCCTGAATCTTTTTATCATCTTCCCTCGCACACTTGAAAACTCCCTTGATACATAACTCATCATAATCTGATTAGCGAGGTTAGTACCCATAATAAAATAATTATACCTTGCTGGAAATATAGATATTCTTGAAGGTCTACTGTTTCTCAAGATTGCCAAAAGGTTTTTGCAAAGAAAAAGCAAGCTCTTGGTTTGCAAAATGAAGGAAAAGCAAAACAGGACAGAATCTGTGAAAAACAGAACAGCAGGTAGTAATTGATTTGTTCGGGGCACTTCTGCAACTCTAATAAAAAAACTCAGAACAGACGCACGAAAGATAATTATATAGAGCACGCTGTCGAAAAAATTCAGACCAAAAAGTTGACCTGGTGATTTTATACGAATTTTTCTATCCAAGGACAGAATCTGTTTCCTGGACAGCACCTCACAACTTTTGAACTTTCTAGCAATCAGAGGCTACACTTGGCACAAAATTGAAAAGCAAAGATACAATGATGATGCTACAGTAGTAACAACATCAAGACACAACAAAAGCAAAATAAATTTATTCATGTGGGCTGCCTCCCAAAAGCGCTTTCTTTTATGCCTTTAAGCTAGGCATAATGCATATAGATCAAGTTTTATCAAGAGTAAAAGAATAGCTAGCCCGTACAACGGACTCAAAAGGTAACTTGATCTTCTTTCGAGGGAAGTGTTCCATCCCTTTCTTGAGAGGAAACTGAAATTTTATATTCCCCTCTTTCATGTCAATGATAGCACCAACGGTGCGTAAAAAGGGACGTCCCAAATTAATTGGACAAGAAGGATCACATTCAATATCCATAATAGTAAAATCAACGGGAACATAATTATCATTGACAACGATAAGAACATCGTTGATCCTCCCCAAAGGATTCTTTATGGAAGAATCAATGAGACGAACACCAAAAGAACAAGAATCATAAGGTTTCAATTTAAGCATATCATATATTCTTTTGGGCATAACAGAGGTACTAGCTCCAACATCACATAATGCATAGCAAGAGAAGTCATTCAATTTAATTTTTATCATAGGATCCCAACCATCTTCTAGCTTTCTAGGTATGGAGGCTTCTACTCTAAGTTTCTCCTCCCTAGCTTTGATGAGAGCATTAGTGATATGCTCTGTGAAGGCAAGGTTAAGCGTGCTAGTGCGGGGATCTCTAGACATCTTATGAAGAAAATCAATAACTTTGGTAAGAATGCAATTATCAAAATCAAGGTCACTAGCATCAAGTAAAGTGGTAGTGGTGTCCTTTAGGTTCACATGTTTGGTAGTTTCTATAGTCATAGCATCACCATTAATAGGTCCAATGGGACCAGGAGTACATTGGGTGCTAAGAGTTTGGATATCCTCAACAACTTGGATAGTAGCAACAGTGTGGTGGGTAGGAAGGCTCTTAATTCTATCCTCTTCCTCCCTTTCTCTAGCCCATCTTTCTTTAAGTTTAGCCATCATCCTAATATTTTCATTAATTTGCACTTGAGTAGCATTAATAGGAGTGACCTTCCTCTCCTCAAGAGGAGAAGTTTTAATTTTAAGCAATTCTATCTCATTGGCTAAATGGTCTACCTTCAAAGAGAGATCATCTAGTTTATGTAGTTTTTCTTCTACACTCTTATTAAAGGCTTTTTGGGTAGTGATGAAATCTTTAAGCATAATCTCTAGTTCAGTATTGGAGTTCTTGGTGCTAGGATAAGCATTGTTGTTCCCATAAGAATTAGAGGGGAACGGTCTAGGATTGCTACCAAAATTACTCCTATAAGCATTGTTGTTAAAATTGTTTCTAGAGATAAAGTTCACATCTACTTGTTCTTGAGCAATCAAAGAATTTAAAGGAACATCACGAGGATCAACAGAGGATTGTTTCGAAAGTAGAGACATGATCAAGTCAACTTTTTCATTAAGGGAGGAAATTTCCTCGACAGAGTTTACCTTCCTACCTGTTGGAGCGCGTTCGGTGTGCCATTGGGAATAGTTGGTCATCATCTCATCGAGAAGCTTCGTGGCAGCACCAAGTGTAGTTGACATAAAGGTTCCTCCCGCGGCCGAATCTAACAAGTTCCGCGAGGTAAAGTTCAAGCCTGCATAAAAAGTTTGGATAACCATCCAAGTAGTCAAACCATGAGTAGGGCAGTTCTTGATAAGAGATTTCATACGTTCCCAAGCTTGGGCAACGTGTTCATTATCCAATTGTTTAAAATTCATTATGTTACTTCTCAGTTGGATAATTTTAGCAAGTGGATAGTATTTTCCAATAAAAGCATCTTTGCACTTGTCCCATGAATCTATGCTATTTCTAGGCAAAGACTGAAACCAAATTTTAGCTCCTCCTCTCAAGGAGAAAGGAAAAAGCTTAAGCTTAACAATATTACCATCTATTTCTTGGTACTTTTGCATATCACAAAGTTCAACAAAGTTGTTCAAGTGTAAAGCAGCATCATCTCCAGCACCGGAGAATTGATCTTTCATAACTAGATTCAGTAAAGCAGGTTTAATTTCATATGAAGGTGCTGAAGTCGCAGGTGTAGTGATAGGTGTGCTGATAAAGTCATCGTTGTTGTGACTAGTGAAGTCACACAACTTGGTGTTCTCGGTGGAACCCATAGTAGCAAGCAAGCAAGATAACTATTTTTGTGATTTTCGATAAAAGATACTAAAGCAAAAATTGAAAAGTAAACTAACAAGACTAAAAGCAAATGTAAAAGATAGCGTGCAACTCCCCTATCTTGAAGAGTGGAGTCCCCGGCAACGGCGCCAGAAAAACTCTTGCTAGGCTTCTCGCCCCTTGTTGGTTACCCCAAGTGGAAGGTGTGAGATGTAGTGTTGCGGAAGTTTTTCCCTTGGCAAAGATACCAAGGATCGAATCCCCAAAGACTCCTAGGTTCAACAAGAAGGTGTCAACTGCTACGGTGCCAGATATTAGCAATCAATGTGGACCTGCACACAGATACAAATAACTTTGCTCCCAACGAGTACAGAGAGGTTGTCAATCCCTCCAGCCTTGTAGTTCACAAAGGAGTAAACGCAAGTGATAGATATAATTGCAATAGTAAATAATAGTGAAAAGTAAATAGCGGATGTGATCAATGATGGTAATATGGACCGGAGTCTCATGATGTTCAATAGTGACGTCTCTCTCCCAAAAGACGATAAAATAGCTATGTGAGGTAAACGAATTACAACTGGGCAATTGACAGGACTATGTGCGCAAACCAATGCTGATTACATTGCAAGAAAGGTTGAGGTTCAAAGCATGGGTGGTACGCCAAAGTAAGTAGACCGAAATCCATCAATATCTACTACTAATCATCCACCATGAGATATCTATCCAGAACATCTCGCTGGTATTAAGTTGCGAGTCCCACCCATAGTGTAAACTCAATGCAACAGACAACTGCATTAAAAGAACTTTGCGTAAAGTAAACAATCCTTGCACCCGCGGGCACAAGCACCGTTGTTTTCCCCCTTGTGGCAACAACACATCCCCTAGACTCATGTTTCTGTCACTCAAACTAGTCATCGAGGGGCATGAACCCACAATCAAGCATAACGTTCCCTCTTGGAGTCACTACCTATTATTTGGCCAAAGCAATAAATAACAACGGAGAACATGAAAGAATTACTTACGAACATAAATATAAAAGAGGTAGATCAAATATATTACTCAAGCACAATCTGAACATAATCTCATAATCCATCGGATCCCAGCAAACTCATCATAGCAACAGCATAAGGATTACATATGTGCCTCGATCATGTAGGGCAGCTCACGAGGACTAATTAGTGAAGCACAAGAACGGGAGGAGAACATCACATAGCTACTGGTCATGGAATCATGGTCCAAGGGAGACTACTCACAACTCATCCGGGAAGCGTCCATGGTGGTGGAGAGGCTCCCGGTGGTGATCCCCCCCTCCGTCAGGGTGCCGTGAAGAGTTCTCCTGGTGCTCCCGATCTTGGAAGCGGCGGCGACGGCGGAACAGAGATGAGATCGCGAAAAAAGTTCCTCCCTCGAGGGTTTCGGGAGACGCTTTAAATATATGCCAAAGGGGGGCATCGGAGGAGCCTCGGGGGGCCCAGGCGCCCCCCCCCCGGCGCGGCCCGGGGGGGCGCGCCGCCAGGGCGCCTGGAGCCCTGGTGCCCCCCCCCCCCGGCTGTCCTTCGGGCGCACGGTAGTTTCTGGAACGCTGATTTTTTATATAATTTTTCTTGATTTTTCCTGGCAGTTCTCGTAATGTGAAAACCTGAAATACAAAAATAGCCGAAAACAAAAACTGGCAGTGGGGTGCACTGAATTAATAGGTTAGTCCAAATATGATCAAAAGTGTATGGAAGTGTATAAATATCATAGCAATATCACCCAAAAGAGGCATGGAGCAAGCAGAAATTATAGATACGTTTTGGACGTATCATGGATCTGAACATATGATCTTCTACCAAATAAACCAACTAGCATCAACTACAAGGAGTAATCAACACTACTAGCAACCCACAGGTACCAATCTGAGGTTTGGATACAAAGATTGGATACAAGAGATGAACTAGGGTTTGAGAGGAGATGGTGCTGGTGAAGATGTTGATGAAGATAACTCTCCCCAAGATGGGAGAGTTGTTGGTGATGATGGCGGTCACGATTTCCCACTCCCGGAGGGAAGTATCCCCGGCAGAACAGCTCTGCCGGAGCCCTAGATTGGTTTCCGCCTCGGTTCCACCTCGAGACGGCGGTGTCTGGTCCCGAAAGCCTCTCCTTGATTTTTTTTCCAGGTCAAAACGCTTCATATAGGAGAAGATGGGCACCAAGGGCCCATCGGCTGGTCCTCGAGGCAGGGGGCGCGCCCTGGGAAGGTGGGCGCGCCCCCACCCTCGAGGCCAGCTAGTGGCCCCTCTCGTGGGTTTCTTTCGCCAGATATTTTTTATATTTTCTGAAAGAATGTTCTGTGGAATTTCGGGGCTTTTGGAGTTGTGCAGAATAGGTTTCCAGAGTTTGCTCCTTTTCCAGCCCAGAATTCCAGCTACCGGTATTCTCCCTCTTCATGTAAACCTTGCAAAATAAAAGAGAAAAGGCATAAGTAGTGTGACAAAACATGCAATAACAGCCCATAATGCAATAAATATAAACTTGTAAGCATGATGCAAAATGGACGTATCAACTCCCCCAAGCTTAGACCTCGCTTGTCCTCAAGAGAAAGCCGATATCGAAAAATATGTCCACATGCTTAGAGATAGAGGTGTCGATAAAAACAGAATACGGACATGAGGGCATCATGATCATTCTCATACAGCAACTTATAAATATAGTCATATGATCATTATGCTAAAGTAACAATTCATCCACAATATCAAGTATGCATCATAAACTTCATTGGAAACTAACAAACTTTGGTCTCGGTTATTGAAGCAATTGCAATTTATCGTAACATCAGAAAGAGTCAATATAAGAGCTTTTCAGCAAGCCTACATACTCAACTATCACATAGTCTTTCACAATTGCTCACACTCACGCTATACTTATGTTTATGGAGTTTTAATCGGACACAGAGAAAGATAGGGGCTTATGGTGTTGCCACCCAACCTTTTACCTCAAGGGTAATGTCAACAGTAATAGATCATAAAAAATTACATCCAAGTGGGTATATATGTCAGGATCTTTCCAACACAATGTACTTTCCAAAGGATAAATTGAAAAGGAAAGGTGGATTTCACCTTGACACTTATAAGACAAGAATAAAAGATTGGCCCTTCGCAGAGGGAAGCAGAGGTTGTCATGTGTTTTTATGGTTGGATGCACAAAGTCTTAGTATAGAAGAACTTCGCTTTATATTGCCACTTGTGATAAGGACCTTTATTATGCAGTCCGTCGCTTTTATTACTTCCATATCACAAGCTCGTATAAAGCTAATTTCTCCCACACTAATAAATCATACATATTTTAACGGGTTTACAACATGACAACATACTTGGAAGGATCTTTCTCAATCCATAGGTAGGTATGGTGGACTCTCATGGCAAAACTAGGTTTAAGGATATATGGAAGCACAAGTAGTATCTCTACTTAGTGCGAGGAGTTTTGGCTAGCATGAGGGGGAAATGCAAGCTCAACATGTTGGAAGATCCATGACAACATACTTTATTTCGGATATAAGAAGACATAACCCATTATGTTGTCTTCCTTTTCCAACATCAACTCTTTAGCATGTCATACTTTAATGAGTGCTCACAATCATAAAAGATGTCCAAGATAGTATATTTGTATGTGAAGCCTCTCTTCTTTTATTACTTCATATTAATTGCAGCGATGACCTAAACTATGTTTGTCACCTCCCAACAACTTTTATTTATCATACTCTTGTATGTGAAGTCATTACTTCCCATAAGATCGATGTGATCTCTTTGATTCTCTTTTTGTTTTCTTTCTTTTTATCATTACCCAAGTGAGGGGATCAACCCCTTGACTCAAACACTAATCTTTATTGTATAGCTCACGGACTCGATTACAAAGGATAAAGCTCATAACTAGATCATGATGACTTTAATCTAATAGATCAAGCTACTACCAAAACGATCGAACTAAGAAAAATGGTAAAGATAGGAGTGATGGTGATACGATACCGGGGTCACTCCCCCAAGCTTGGCAATTGCTAAGGGGAGTGCCCATACCCATATGATTATGTCTCCTTCTTCAGGGTTGGCGACGATGACTTCTTCCCAAGCTTACACTTAAGAGCAGAATTTTGCTCCTTCAGATCATTGATCTCTTGCTCAAGGTGTAATATCTTCTTGTATAATGCCTGCTTGTTTTCCTGCAAGAGGTTAAAAGGGATAAATTCGATCTTAGGTTTCTTTACTCTGTAGGGGAGGCTTGACTTTTTGAACTCCACATGCATGTCCCCCGGTTGAGGTAGTGGGACTTCATCTTCATCTGAGCTAGTCCAATCCTTCCTCTTTGAATCATGGTCCTCTTCTTCTTCCGTGGTCCAACCATAATGCTCCAAATCACCATAGACCTTAGGGTCAGCAAGGGAATCAGCCACATAGCTTTCTCCCTCCGAATCCTGGGACGACATGTTGCCTTTATCTGTGACAGAAACAGCTTGAAACAAAAACAGAGGGATTCCGCGTGATACAGAGGTCAAAACCTCCGGGAGTATATATAATGAATTTTTCCCGCACGAAAGGAGTAACCCACAAGAAAACGGAGTCCAGGGGTCACACGGGGTGCCCTCGAGGCAGGGAGGGCGCGCCCCTACCCTCGAGGAGGCCCTGTGTCTCCTCCGGACTGCGGTTTATTTTTCTATTTTTCTAAATATTCCAAAACGGAGAAAATTTGCCTTTAGAACTGTTTTGGAGTCGGTTTACTTACCGTATCACGTACCTCTTCCTTTTCGGAGGCTGAATCATTCTGGAAAGTGTCCCATATGTATTCCTTCGGGGTTATGGTTTTAATAATATTAGTTTCAACATTTATAGGATTACCTGAGATATAATGTTTGATCCTTTGACCATTCACCACCTTCGGGTTTGTGCCTTCGAAGTTGTTGATTTTTATGGCACCGGAACGATAGACCTCCTCGATAACGTAAGGTCCTTCCAACTTGGAGAGAAGTTTTCCTGCAAAAAATCTTAAACGAGAGTTGTATAGCAAAACATAATCACCTACGTTGAACTCACGCTTTTGTATCCTTTTGTCATGCCATCTTTTAACTTTCTCTTTGAATAACTTGGCATTCTCGTAGGCCTGGGTTCTCCATTCATCGAGACAGCTAATATCAAATAGCCTCTTTTCACCGACAAGTTTGAAATCATAATGGAGTTCTTTGATAGCCCAATATGCCTTATGTTCTAGCTCAAGAGGTAAGTGACAAGCTTTTCCATATACCATCTTATATGGAGACATACCCATAGGATTTTTGTATGCAGTTCTATAGGCCCATAATGCATCATCTAGTTTCTTGGACCAATTCTTTCTAGACCTATTAACCGTCTTTTGCAAGATTAATTTCAACTCCCTATTACTTAGTTCTACTTGACCACTAGTCTGTGGGTGATAAGGTGATGCAGTTCTATGGTTGGCATCATATTTAGCAAGCATCTTACGGAAAGCACCATGAATAAAGTGTGAAGCACCATCAGTCATAAGATATCTAGGGACTCCAAACCTCGGAAATATAACTTCTTTAAGCATCTTAATGGAGGTGTTATGATCAGCACTACTAGTTGGAATAGCTTCTACCTACTTAGTAACGTAATCAACAGCAGCTCGAATATGTGTGTACCCATTAGAGGCAGGAAAAGGTCCCATATAATCAAAGCCCCAAACATCAAATGGTTCAATAACAAGTGAATAATTCATAGGCATTTCTTGACGTCTACTAATATTACCAATTCTTTGACATTCATCACATGATAACACAAACTTACGGGCATCCTTGAAGAGAGTAGGCCAATAAAAACCGGATTGCAATACCTTGTGTGCAGTTCTTTCTCCCGCATGGTGTTCTCCGTAAGCTTTGGAGTGACACTTGCATAGGATCTGTTTCTGTTCATGCTCGGGCACACAACGTCTAATAATACCATCTACTCCTTCTTTATAAAGATGTGGGTCATCCCAGAAGTAATGTCTCAAATCATAGAAAAACTTTTTCTTTTGCCGGTATGTGAAGCTAGGAGGTATAAACTTGACAACAATGTAATTAGCATAATTAGCATACCAAGGAGTAGTACGAGAGGTACTTATGACAGCTAGTTGTTCATCAGGAAAGCTATCATCAATAGGTTGTGGGTCATCAAGTATATTCTCTAACCTAGACAAGTTATCTGCCACGGGGTTCTCAGCTCCCTTTCTATCAATAATATGCAAGTCAAATTCTTGCAGCAAGAGAACCCATCTAATAAGTCTAGGTTTAGCATCTTTATTTTCCATAAGGTATTTGATAGCAGCATGATCAGTGTGAATAGTTACTATAGAATCAACGATATTGGGTCTAAACTTATCACAAGAAAACACAACTGCTAAAAATTCTTTCTCAATGGTAGCATAATTTCTTTGGGCGCTATCTAGAGTTTTCCTAGCATACTGGATAACATTCAATTTCTTATCAACTCTTTGCTCTAGAACAGCTCCGACAGCATAATCACTAGCATTGCACATAATCTCAAAGGGTAAATTCCAGTCAGGAGGTTGGACAATAGGTGCAGAGATCAATGCTTTCTTAAGTAATTCAAATGCTTCTAGACAATCATCATCAAAGACAAAAGGAATATCTTTATGTAAAAGGTTAGTCAGAGGCCTGGAGATTTTGGAGAAGTCCTTAATGAACCTCCTATAAAATCCGGCATGACCAAGGAAACTTCGTATACCTTTGATATCCTTAGGGCATGGCATATTTTCAATAGCATCCACTTTAGCTTTGTCAACTTCAATACCTCTTTCAGAAATTTTGTGTCCCAAGACTATGACTTCATTAACCATAAAGTGGCACTTATCCCAATTCAAGACAAGATTAGTGTCTTCACATCTCTGAAAAACTCGATCAAGGTTGCTTAAGCAATCATCAAAAGAAGTTCCATAAACGGAGAAATCATCCATGAATACCTCAATAATCTTTTCACAAAAATCAGAGAATATAGCCATCATGCATCTTTGAAAGGTAGCAGGTGCATTACATAAACCAAAAGGCATACGTCTATAAGCAAAGGTACCGAAAGGACAAGTAAAGGTGGTCTTCTCTTGATCCCCCTTTGACACAGGTATTTGAGAGAAACCAGAATAACCATCTAGAAAGCAAAAATGAGTATGTTTGGATAACCTTTCTAGCATTTGATCAATAAATGGTAAGGGGTAATGATCTTTCTTAGTAGCTTTATTTAACTTATGGAAATCAATTACCATCCTATAACCTGTAACTATTCGTTGCGGGATCAATTCATCTTTATCATTAGGTACTATAGTCATACCTCCTTTCTTAGGAACACAATGGACAGGACTTACCCACTAGCTATCAGCAATGGGATAGATAATACCTGCCTCTAGGAGCTTTAGAATTTCCTTCCTTACCACTTCTTTCATCTTAGGATTTAACCGTCGCTGATGATCGATGACTGGTTTAGCATTTTCTTCCAATTTTATCTTGTGTTGACATATAGTGGGACTAATGCCCTTAAGATCATCCAGAGTATATCCAATAGCAGCTCGGTGCTTCTTCAGAGTTTTCAATAACCTTTCTTCTTCATGTTCTGAAAGGTTAGCACTAATAATAACGTGATATATCTTCTTTTCATCAAGATAAACATACTTAAGATCATCAGGCAAAGGTTTAAGTTCAAATACGGGATCACCCTTGGGTGGAGGAGGATCCCCTAGGATTTCAACAGGCAAGTTGTTTTTCAATACGGGTCCCTGTGTAAGGAATATTTCATCTATCTCCCTTCTCTCGTTCATATGCATATCATTTTCATGGTCTAGCAAGTATTGTTCTAAAGGATCATTGGGTGGCACGACAATAGAAGCAAGACCAATAAGTTTATCCTGACTGGGTGGTGCCTTTTCAAGGGGTTGTCTATGGAATTTAGCAAAGTTAAAATCATGAGACATATCCCCCAATCCGACAGTGACAATGTCTTTCACGCAGTCTATCTTGGCATTAACAGTATTCAAGAAGGGTCTACCAAATATAATGGGACGAAATGCATCTTGTGGGGAACTAAGAACAAGAAAATCAGCAGGGTATTTAACCTTCCCACACAAAACTTCAATATCTCTAACGATCCCAACTGGTGAAATAGTATCTCTATTAGCAAGCTTAATAGTAACGTCAATCCCTTCTAACTCAATAGGTGCAATATCATGCATAATTTCGTTATACAGATCAAAAGGGATAATGCTCGCACTAGCACCTACGTCACATAAACCATGATGGCAATGATCTCCTATCTTGACAGAGATAACTGGCAAGCCTACGACAGGTTTATGTTTATTCCTGGCATTGGGTTTGGCTATCCTAGCAGACTCTTCTTGGAGATAAATAACATGTCCATCTAAATCTTCTACCAAGAGATCTTTAACAATAGCAATACTAGGTTCAACTTTAATTTGCTCAGAGGGTGTAGGTGTTCTAGTATTACTCTTACGAACTACAGTTGAAGCTTGAGCATGATCCTTTATCCTAACAGGGAAAGGTGGTTTCTCGATATAAGCGGTAGGAATGACAGGATCAACATTATAAGTGATAGTATTTTCTTCAACTTTAATAGGTTTGACTGCTTTTACTTCAATAGGGTGATGGTATTTAAACCATTTCTCCTTAGGGAGATCAACATGAGTAGAAAAAGATTCATAGAAAGAAGCTACTATCTCAGAGTCAAGCCCATATTTAGTGCTAAACTCACAGAAAACATCGGTATCCATAAAAGCTTTAACACAATCAAACTTAGGGGTCATACCTGACTCCTTACCTTCGTCGAGATCCCAGTCTTCGGAGTTGCGTTTAATTCTTTCCAATAAATCCCATTTGAAGTCAATAGTCTTCATCATAAAAGAGCCAGAACAAGAACTATCGAGCATGGTGCGATTATTGAGAGAAAGCCGAGCATAATTTTTTTGGATAATCATCTTTCTTGAAAGCTCATGATTGGGGCATGAATATAACATTGACTTAAGCCTCCCCCAAGCTTGAGCGATGCTTTCTCGTTCGCGAGGCCAAAAATTATAAATATAATTACGATCACGATGAACCTGGTGCATAGGGTAGAACTTCTGATGAAATTCCAACTTCAGATGATTATAGTTCCAAGATCCCATATCATCGCATAGCCTAAACCATGTCAATGCATCTCCCTTAAAAGATAAAGGGAAGACCTTCTTCTTGATAACATCCTCGGGCATACCTGCCAGCTTAAACAATCCACAAACTTCATCCACATAGATTAGATGTAAATCGGGGTGAAGTGTCCCGTATCCTGTACAAGGATTTTCAAGCAGTTTCTCTATCATACCCGAAGGAATCTCAAATCAAACATTTTCAATAGGTGCAGTAGGTTGAGGAGCAACTCTTTGCTCTTCTGCTCGGGGTGAAGATACCCCGAACAAGCCCCTCAAAGGATTTCGAGCCATAGTAACAAGTGACAATAAATTTCAGCACACTATATAAATTTTTCCTTACCAAATTCCACTTACCAAAGGTGCTTCACTCCCTGGCAACGGCACCAGAAAAGAGTCTTGATGACGCACAAGAGTAGGGGATCTATCGTAGTCCTTTTGATAAGTAAGAGTGTCGAACGCAACGAGGAGCAGAAGGAAATGATAGGCAGTTTTCAGTAAGGTATTTTCTGCAAGCACTGAAATTATAGGTAACAGATAGTTTTGTGATAAGATAATTGGTAAAAAGTAACAAACGGTAAATTTAAATAAGGTGCTGCAACGTGGCCCAATCCTTTTTGTAGCAAAGGACAAGCCTGGACAAACTCTTATGCAAGGTAAAGCGCTCCCGAGGACATATGGGAATTATCGTCAAGCTAGTTTTCATCACGATCATCTGATTGGTGTTCGGTACTTTGATAATTTGGTATGTGGGTGGACCGGTGCTTGGGTCTGCCCTTACTTGGACAAGCCTCCCACTTATGATTAACCTCTAATGCAAGCATCCGCTGTTGGGGAACGTAGTATTTTCAAAATTTTCCTACGATCACGCAAGATCTATCTACTAGATGCATAGCAACGAGGGGGAGAGTGTGTCTACGTACCCTCGTAGACCGGGAGCGGAAGCGTCAAGTGACGCGGTTGATGTAGTCGAACTTCTTCGCGATCCAACCGATCAAGCACCGAACGTACGGCACCTCTGCGTTCAGCACACTCTCAGCTTGATGACGTCCCATGAGCTCTTGATCCAGTTGAGCTTCACGGGAGAGTTTCGCCAGCACGACGGCGTGGTGACAGATATGATGTATCTACCGGCGTAGGGCTTCGCCTAAGCACTGCAACGGTATGACCGAGGTGTGTTTCTGTGGAGAGGGGCACCGCACACGGCTAAAACAATTCAACTTGTGTGTCCTAGGGTGCCCCCCTGCACCCGTATATAAAGGAGCAAGGGAGAGGCCGACCCTAGAGGGGGCGCGCCAAGTGTGGGGAGTCCTACTAGGACTCCCAAGTCCTAGTAGGATTCCCCTTCCCTTTCCGGAGTAGGAGAGAAGGAAAGAGATGGAGAGGGAGAAGGAAAAGGGGGCTGCACCCCTTGTCCAATTCGGACCAGAGGGGGGGCGCGAGCCTCCTTCCTTTTGGCCTTTCTCCTCTATTCCTGTATGGCCCAATAAGGCCCATATACTCCGAAAAATACGCGAATCACTCGGAACCTTTCCGATGTCCGAATATAGTCGTCCAATATATCGATCTTTAAGTCTCGACCATTTCGAGACTCCTCGTCATGTCCCCGGTCTCATCCGGGACTCTGAACTCCTTCGGTACATCAAAACTCATAAACTCATAATACCGATCGTCATCAAACGTTAAGTGTGCGGACCCTACGGGTTCGAGAACTATGGAGACATGACCGAGACTCATCTCCGGTCAATAACCAATAGCGGAACCTGGATGCTCATATTGGCTCCTACATATTCTACGAAGATCTTTATCGGTCAAACCGCATAACAACATAAGTTGTTCCTTTTGTCATTGGTATGTTACTTGCCCGAGATTCGATCGTCGGTATCTCTATACCTAGTTCAATATCGTTACCGGCAAGTCTCTTTACTCATTCCGTAATACATCATCTCGTGACTAACTCATTTGTCTTTTGCTTGCAAGGCTTATTATGATGTGCATTACCGAGAGGGCCCAGAGATACCTCTCCGACACTCAGAGTGACAAATCCTAGTCTTGATCTATGCCAACACCACGAACACTTTCGGAGACACCTGTAGAGCATCTTTATGATCACCCAGTTACGTTGTGACGTTTGATAGCACACAAGGTGTTCCTACGGTATTCGGGAGTTGCATAATCTCATAGTCATAGGAACATGTATAAGTCATGAAGAAAGCAATAGCAGTAAAACTAAACGATCATAGTGCTAAGCTAACGGATGGGTCTTGTCCATCACATCATTCTCCTAATGATGTGATCCCGTTGATCAAATGATAACTCATGTCTATGGTTAGGAAACATAACCATCTTTGATCAATGAGCTAGTCTAGTAGAGGCATACTAGGGACACTCTGTTTTGTCTATGTATTCACACATGTACTAAGTTTCCGGTTAATACAATTCTAGCATGAATAATAAAAATTTATCATAATATAAGGAAATATAAATAACAACTTTATTATTGCCTCAAGGGCATATTTCCTTCAGTCTCCCACTTGCACTAGAGTCAATAATCTAGCTCACATCGCCATGTAATTTAATACCGATAGTTCACATCGTTATGTGAATAACACCCATAGTTCACATCGCCATGTGACCAACACCCAAAGGGTTTACTAGAGTCAATAATCTAGTTCACATCGCTATGTGATTAATACCCAAGAGTAATAAGGTGTGATCATGTTTTGCTTGTGAGAGAAGTTTAGTCAACGGGTCTGTCACATTCAGATCCGTATGTATTTCGCAAATTTCTATGTCTACAATGCTCTGCATGGAGCTACTCTAGCTAATTGCTCCCACTTTCAATACGCATCCAGATTGATACTTAGAGTCATCTGGATTTAGTGTCAAAGCTTGCATCGGCGTAACCCTTTACGATGAACTCTTTATCACCTCCATAATCGAGAAACATTTCCTTAGTCATCCAGTTACTAAGGATAATTTTTACCGATGTACAGTGATCTACTCCTGGATCACTATTGTACCCCCTTGACAAACTCATGGCAAGGTACACAACATGTTTGGTACACAGCATGGCATACTTTATAGAACCTATGGCTGAGGCATAGGGAATGACTTTCGTTCTCTCTATATTTTTCTGTCGTGGTCTGGCTTTGAGTCTTACTCAACTTCACACCTTACAAGTCAGGCAAGAACTCCTTCTTTGATCGATCCATTTTGAACTACTTCAAAATCTTATCAAGGTATGTACTCATCGAAAGTCTTATCAAGCGTCTTGATCTATCTCTATAGATCTTGATGCCCAATATGTAAGCAGCTTCACCAAGGTCTTTCTTTGAAAAACTCCTTTCAAACACTCCTTTGTGCTTTCCAGAAAATTCTACATCATTTCCGATCGACAATATGTCATTCACATATACTTATCAAAAAGGTTGTAGTGCTCCCACTCACTTCTTGTAAATACAGGCTTCACCGCAAGTTTGTATAAATCTATATGCTTTGATCAACTTATCAAAGCGTATATTCCAACTCCGAGATGCTTGCACCAGTCCATAGATGGATCGCTGGAGCTTGCACATTTTGTTAGCACCTTTAGGATTGACAAAACCTTCTGGTTGCATCATATACAAGTCTTCTTTAATAAATCCATTAAAGAATGCAGTTTTATTATCCATTTGCCAGATTTCATAAAATGCGGCAATTGCTAACATGATTCGGACAGACTTAAGCATCGCTATGGGTGAGAAAGTCTCATCGTAGTCAACTCCTTGAACTTGTTGAAAAACTCTCGCAACAAGTCGAGCTTTGTAAACAGTAACATTACCGTCACCGTCAGTATTCCTCTTGAAGATCCATTTATTTTTGATGGCTTGCCGATCATCGGGCAAGTCAACCAAAGTCCACACTTTGTTCTCATACATGGATCCCATCTCAGATTCCATGGCCTCAAGCCATTTTGCGGAATCTGGGCTCATCATCGCTTCCTCATAGTTCGTAGGTTCATCATGGTCCAGTAACAAGACTTCCAGAACCGGGTTGCCGTACCACTCTGATGCGGAACGAACTCTGGTTGATCTACGAAGTTCAGCAGAAACTTGATCTAAAGTTTCATGATCATCATCATTAGCTTCCTCACTAATTGGTGTAGGAATCACTGGAACTAGTTTCTGTGATGTTCCACTTTCCAATTCGGGAGAAGGTACAATTACCTCATCAAGTTCTACTTTCCTCCCACTCACTTCTTTCGAGAGAAACTCCTTCTCTAGAAAGGATCCACTCTTAGCAACAAAGACCTTGCCTTCGGATCTGTGATAGAAGGTGTACCCAATAGTTTCTTTTGGGTATCCTATGAAGATTTACTTCTCCGATTTGGGTTCGAGCTTATCATGTTGAAACTTTTTCACATAAGCATCGCAGTCCCAAACTTAAAGAAATGACAGCTTATGTTTCTCGTCAAACCACAGTTCATACGGTGTCATCTCCACGGATTTAGATGGTGCCCTATTTAACGTGAATGTAGCTGTCTCTGATGCATAACCCCAAAAGCGATAGTGGTAGATTGGTAAGAGACATCATCGATCGCATCATATCGAATAAAGTACGGTTATGACATTCGGACACACCATTACACTGTGGTGTTCCAGGTGGCATGAGTAGTGAAACTATTTCACATTGTTTTTACTGAAGGCCAAACTCCCTAACTCAAATATTTTACCTCTACGATCATATCGTAGAAACTCTTATTTTCTTGTTACGATGATTCTCCACTTCACTCTAAAATTCTTTGAACTTTTCAAATGTTTCAGACTTGTGCTTCATTAAGTAGATATACCCATATCTGCTCAAATCATCAGTGAAGGTCAGAAAATAACGATACCCGCCGCGAGCTTCAACACTCATTGGTCCACATACATCTATATGTATGATCTCCAGCAAATCTGTTGCTCGCTCCATTGTTCCGGAGAACGGAGTTTTAGTCATCTTGCCCATGAGGCATGGTTCGCAAGCACCAAGTGATTCATAATCAAGTGATTCCAAAAGTCCATCACTATGGAGTTTCTTCATGCGCTTTACACCATTATGACCTAAACGGCAGTGCTACAAATAAGTTACACTATCATTATTAACCTTGCATCTTTTGGCTTCAATATTATGAATATGTGTATCACCACGATCGAGATCCAACAAACTATTTTCATTGGGTGTATGACCATCGAAGGTTTTATTCATGTAAACAGAATAACAATTATTCTATGACTTTAAATGAATAACCGTATTGCAACAAATATGATCAAATCATATTCATGCTCAATGCAAATGCCAAATAACATTTATTTAGGTTTTACACTAATCCCGAAAGTATAGGGAGTGTGCGATGATGATCATATCAATCTTGGAACCACTTCGAACACACATCGTCACTTCACCTTTAACTAGTCTCTGTTCATTCTGCAATTCTCGTTTCAAGTTACTAATTTTAGCAACTGAACCGGTATCAAATACCCAGGGGTTGCTATGAACACTAGTAAAGTACACATCAATAATCTGTATATCAAAATATACCTTTGTTCACTTTGCCATCCTTCTTATCCGCCAAGTATCTAGGGAAGTTCCACTTCCAGTGACCATTTCCTTTGAAGTAGAAGCACTTAGTTTCAGGCTTGAGTTTTAGCTTTGGGTTTCTTCACGGGAGAGACAACTTGCTTGTCATTCTTCTTGAAGTTCCCCTTCTATCCCTTTGCCCTTTACTTGAAACAAGTGGTCTTGTTAACCATCAACACTTGATGCTTTTTCATGATTTCTACCTTCGCCGACTTCAGCATCGCGAAGAGCTCGGGAATTCCTTTCGTCATCCCTTGCATATTATAGTTCATCACGAAGTTCTACTAACTTGGTGATAGTGACTAGAGAACTGTCAATTACTATCTTATCTGGAAGATTAACTCCCACTTGATTCAAGTAATTGTAGTACCCAAACAATCTGAGCACATGCTCACTGGTTGAGCTATTCTCCTCCATCTTGTAGGCAAAGTACTGTTAGAAGTCTTATACCTCTCGACACGGGCATGAGTATGAAATACTAATTTCAACTCTTGGAACATCTTATATGCTCCGTGGCGTTCAAAACGTTTTTGAAGTCTCGGTTGTAAGCCGTAAAGCATGGTGCACTTAAACTATCAAGTACTCATCATACCGAGCTTTTGTCAAAACGTTCATAACGTCTACATCTGCTCTTGCAATAGGTCTGTCACCTAGCGGTGCATCAAGGACATAATTCTCCGTGCAGCAATGAGGATAATCCTCAGATCACGGAACAATTTCGCATCATTGCTACTAACATCTTTCAACTTAGTTTTCTCTAGGAACATATAAAAAATAAACGAGGAGCAACATCGTGAGCTATTGATCTACAACATAGATATGCTAATACTACGAGGACTAAGTTCATGATAAATTAAAGTTCAATTTAATCATATTACTTAAGAACTCCCACTTAGATAGACATCCCTCTAGTCATCTAAATGATCACGTGATCCAAATCAACTAAACCATGTCTGATCATCACGTGAGATGGAGTAGTTTCAATGGTGAACATCTAATGTTGATCATATCTACTATATGATTCACACTCGACCTTTTGGTCTCCAGTGTTCCGAGGCCATATCTGCATATGCTAGGCTCGTCAAGTTTAACCCGAGTATTCTACGTGTGCAAAACTGTCTTACACCCGTTGTATTTGAACGTAGAGCTTATCACACCCGATCATCACGTGGTGTCTCGGCACGAAGAACTTTCGCAACGGTGCATACTCAGGGAGAACACTTGTACCTTGAAATTTTGTAAGGGATCATCTTATAATGCTACCGTCGATCTAAGCAAAATAAGAAGCATAATAAGATAAACATCACATGTAAATCAAAATATGTGACATGATATGGCCATCATCATCTTGTGCTTTTGATCTCCATCTCCAAAGCACCGTCATGATCACCTTTGTCACCGGCGCGACACCTTGATCTCCATCGTAGCATCGTTGTCGTCTCGCCAACTATTGCTTCTACAACTATCGCTATCGCTTAGTTATAAAGTAAAGCAATTACATGGCGATTGCATTTCATACAATAAAGTGACAACCATATGGCTCCTGCCAGTTGCCGATAACTTTACAAAACATGATCATCTCATACAAAACCGTATAACTCATCATGTCTTGACCATATCACATCACAACATGCCATGCAAAAACAAGTTAGACGTCCTCTACTTTGTTGTTGCTAGTTTTACGTGGCTGCTACGGGCTTTAGCAAGAACCGTTCTTACCTACGCATTCAAAACCACAACGATGTTTCGTCAAGTATGTGTTGTTTTAACCTTCACAAGGACCGGGCGTAGGCACACTTGATTCAGCTAAAGTGAGGGTGACAGACACCCGCCAGTCACCTTTAAGCAACGAGTGCTCATAACGGTGAAACCAATCTCGCGTAAGCGTACACGTAATGTCGGTACGGGCCGCTTCATCTCATAATACCGCCGAAGCAAAGTATGACATGCTGGTAAGCAGTATGACTAGTATCGCCCACAACTCATTGTGTTCTAGTCGTGCATATCATCTACGCATAGACCTGGCTCATGATGCCACTGTTGGGGAACGTAGTATTTTCAAAATTTTCCTACGATCACGCAAGATCTATCTACTTGATGCATAGCAATGAGGGGGCGAGTGTGTCTACGTATCCTCGTAGACCGGGAGCGGAAGCGTCAAGTGACGCGGTTGATGTAGTCGAACTTCTTCGCGATCCAACCGATCAAGCACCGAACGTACGACACCTCCGCGTTCAGCACACGTTCAGCTTGATGACGTCCCACGGGCTCTTGATCCAGTTGAGTTTCACGGGAGAGTTTCACCAGCACAACGGCGTGGTGACAGATAAGATGTATCTACCGGCGCAGGGCTTCGCCTAAGCACTGCAACGGTATGACCGAGGTGTGTTTCTGTGGAGAGGGGCACCGCACACGGCTAAAACAATTCAACTTGTGTGTCCTAGGGTGCCCCCTACCCCCGTATATAAAGGAGCAAGGGAGAGGCCGACCCTAGAGGGGGCGCGCCAAGTGTGGGGAGTCCTACTAGGACTCCCAAGTCCTAGTAGGATTCCCCTTTCCTTTCCGGAGTAGGAGAGAAGAAAGAGGTGGAGAGGGAGAAGGAAAAGGGGGCTGCACCCCTTGTCCAATTCGGACCAGAGGGGGGGGGGGGCGCGCCTCCTTCCTTTTGGCCTTTCTCCTCTATTCCCGTATGACCCAATAAGGCCCATATACTCCGAAAAATAACCGAATCACTCGGAACCTTTCCGATGTCCGAATATAGTCGTCCAATATATCGATCTTTACGTCTCGACCATTTCGAGACTCCTCGTCATGTCCCCGGTCTGATCCGGGACTCCGAACTCCTTCGGTACATCAAAACTCATAAACTCATAATACCGATTGTCATCAAATGTTAAGCGTGCGGACCCTACGGGTTCGAGAACTATGTAGACATGACCGAAACTCATCTCCGGTCAATAACCAATAGCGGAACCTGGATGCTCATATTGGCTCCTACATATTCTACGAAGATCTTTATCGGTCAAACCGCATAACAACATACGTTGTTCCTTTTGTCATTGGTATGTTACTTGCCCGAGATTCGATCGTCGGTATCTCTATACCTAGTTCAATCTCGTTACCGGCAAGTCTCTTTACTCATTCCGTAATACATCATCTCGTGACTAACTCATTAGTCTTTTGCTTGCAAGGCTTATTATGATGTGCATTACCGAGAGGGCCCAGAGATACCTCTCCGACACTCGGAGTGACAAATCCTAATCTTGATCTATGCCAACACCATGAACACTTTCGGAGACACATGTAGAGCATCTTTATGATCACCCAGTTACGTTGTGACGTTTGATAGCACACAAGGTGTTCCTACGGTATTCGGGAGTTGCATAATCTCATAGTCATAGGAACATGTATTAGTCATGAAGAAAGCAATAGCAGTAAAACTAAACGATCATAGTGCTAAGCTAACGGATGGGTCTTGTCCATCACATCATTCTCCTAATGATGTGATCCTGTTGATCAAATGACAACTCATGTCTATGGTTAGGAAACATAACCATCTTTGATCAATGAGCTAGTCTAGTAGAGGCATACTAGGGACACTCTGTTTTATCTATGTATTCACACATGTACTAAGTTTCCGGTTAATACAAATCTAGCATGAATAATAAACATTTATCATAATCTAAGGAAATATAAATAACAACATTATTATTGCCTCTAGGGCATATTTCCTTCATCCGCAACTACAAAAGAAGTATTAAGGTAGACCTAACCATAGCCTAAAACATATGGATCCAAATCAGCCCCTTACGAAGCAACGCATAAACTAGGGTTTAAGCTTCTGTCACTCTAGCAACCCATCATCTACTTATTACTTCCCAATGCCTTGCTCTAGGCCCAAATAATGGTGAAGTGTCATGTAGTCGATGTTCACATGACACCACTAGAGGAGAGACAACATACATCTCATCAAAATATCGAACGAAGACCAAATTCACATGACTACTAATAGCAAGACTTCTCCCATGTCCTCAGGAACAAAAGTAACTACTCACAAGACATAATATTGTTCATGATCAGAGGTATATTAATATGCATAGTGGATCTGAACATATGGTCTTCCACCAAATAAACCAACTAGCATGAACTGCAAGGAGTAATCAACACTACTAGCAACCCACAGGTACCAATCTGAGGTTTGGATACAAAGATTGGATACAAGAGATGAACTAGGGTTTGAGAGGAGATGGTGCTGGTGAAGATGTTGATGAAGATAACTCTCCCCAAGATGGGAGAGTTGTTGGTGATGACGGCGGTGACGATTTCCCCCTCCCGGAGGGAAGTGTCCCCGGCAGAACAGCTCTGCCGAAGCCCTAGATTGGTTTCCGCCTCGAGACGGCGGCGTCTGGTCCCGAAAGCCTCTCCTTGATTTTTTTTTCCAGGTCAAAACGCTTCATATAGGAGAAGATGGGCACCAGGGGCCCACCGGCTGGCCCTCGAGGCAGGGGGCGCACCCTGGGAAGGGGGGCGCGCCCCCCACCCTCGAGACGAGCCAGTGGCCCCTCTCGTGGGTTTCTTTCGCCAGATATTTTTTATATTTTCTGAAACAATGTTCTGTGGAATTTCAGGGCTTTTGGAGTTGTGCAGAATAGGTTTCCAGAGTTTGCTCCTTTTCTAGCCCAGAATTCCAGCTGCCGGTATTCTCCCTCTTCATGTAAACCTTGCAAAATAAGAGAGAAAAGGCATAAGTATTGTGACAAAACATGTAATAACAGCCCATAATGCAATAAATATCAACTTGTAAGCATGATGCAACATTGACGTATCACTCACTAGGGTAGATCTTCACAAAGTAGGCGATCTCCTTGCCCGTACAAACTCCTTGGTTAAACTCCATAATCTTGTCGGAGGCTCCCAAGTGACACCTAACCAATCTAGGAGACACCACTCTCCAAGAGGTAATAGACGGTGTGTTGATGATGAACTCCTTGCTCTTGTGCTTCAAATGATAGTCTCCCCAACACTCAACTCTCTCTCAAATATTTGGATTTGGTGGAAAGATGATTTGAGTGGAAAGCAACTTGGGGAAGCCTAGAGATCAAGATTCATATGGTAGGAATGGAATATCTTGGTCTCAACACATGAGTAGGTGGTTCTCTCTCAGAATAGTGAGTAGTGGAAGTGTAGGTAAGTTCTGATGTCTCTCTCTGCGAATGAAGAGCGGGTGGAGGGGTATATATAGCCTCCACACAAAATCTAACCGTTACACACAATTTACCAAACTCGGTGGGACCGATTCAGAGAACTCGGTCAGACCGATTTAGTTCATAATGTGACCGTTAGGCATTTCGGTGGGACCGATATAATCAACTCGGTAGGACCGATTCCATTAGGGTTAGGGCATAACGTAATCTCGGTGGGACTGATTACACAAACTCGGTAGGACCGATTTTGGTAATAAGCACACCGGAGAGTTGGTCAGGCAAACTCCGTGGGACCGATTCACTCATTTTGGTTGGACCGAAACGTTACGAAGGGGGAACAGAGAGTTTGCATTGCGAACTCGGTGGGACCGATCGCTCATCTTGGTTATACCAAAACGTTACGAAGGGGAATAGAGAGTTTGCAATCCCATCTCGGTGAGACCGAGATCCCTTTCGGTGAGACCGAAATGATTAGGATTTTGTGGCAGTGGCTTTGTCAAGTGAACTCGGTGGCGCCTGATCTCTTGTAGTGATTTCGGTGGGGCCGAGTTTGACTTTTGGTTTGGGACATATGTGGATGTGAGAAAGTGGTTGAGGGTTTTGGAGCATATCACTAAGCAGTTTGAGCAAGAAACCCATTAAGCAACACCTCATCCCCTTTTAATAGTATTGGCTTTCCTATGGACTCAATGTGATCTTGGATCACTAAAATAGAAAATGTAGAGTCTTGAGCTTGAGCCAAGATGTGTCCTTAGCATTTTGAGGGGTCCACATTCCTAATCCATGCCATGCCAATCATTGAACTTTCTGAAATGATCATCTTGAAATAGCATTAGTTCAATGAGCTATATGTTGTTAGGAATTACCAAAACCACCCGGGGATAGTTGCACTTTCAACCGACTTCCAGGACGAGAAGCATCTCATGGTCCTCACAGCCCTCGCCGGCCTGCTCGCGAGCAATGAAAAGCCGCGGCGAGGAGGCTCGACGCTGATACGTCCAAAACGTATCTATAATTTCTGCTTGCTCCATGCTTCTTTTGTGTGATATTGCTATGATATTGAAGCACTTCCATACACTTTTGATCATATTTGGACTAACCTATTAACTCAGTGCACCCCAGTGCCAGTTCCTGTTTTCTGCTGTTTTTCTATTTCAGGTTTCCCCCATATTAAAAGTGCTCCAAAAATTCCAGGAAAAATATAGGAAAAATCAGCGTACAGGAAGCTTCGCGAAGAACCAAAGATGGGCCAGAGGGGAGCCAGGGGAGGCCCAGGCGGCCACCTAGCGCGGCCCCACCCCTGGCCGCACCAGGGGGGCGCCTGGGGCCCCTGCTCCGCCTCTGGCTGCCCCCCTTCGCATATATATCCCTCTCGTCCCGAAACCCTCGAGGACAGAACCCTTTTTCGCGATCTCGCCTCTGTTCCGCCGCCGCAGCGCTTCCAAGATCGGGAGCATCAGGAGAACTCTTCTCGGCACCCTGCCGGAGGGGAGAACCACCACCGGGAGCTTCTCCACCACCATGGACGCTTCCCGGATGAGTCATGAGTAGTCCACCTTGGACCATGGGTCCATTATCAGTAGCTATGTGATGTTCTCCTCCCCTCTTTGCTCTTCATGGTTTAGACCTCGTGAGCTTCCCTACATGATCGAGGCACATATGTAATCTTTCTGCTGTTGCTTTGCTGAGTTTGCTGGGATCTGATGGATTATGAGACTATGTTCAGATTGTGTTTGAGTAATATATTTTATTCACCTCTTTTATATCTTTGTTCTTGAGTAATTCTTGCATGTTCTCCGTTGCTGTTTATTGCTTTGGCCAAGTAGTAGGTAGTAACTCCAAGAGGGAGCGTTATGCTTGATTGTGGGTTCATGCCCCCTGATGACTAGCTTGAGTGACAGAAACATGAGTCTAGGGGATGTGTTGTTGCCACAAGGGAGAAAACAACGGTGCTTGTACTTGCGGGTGCAAGGATTGTTTACTTTACGCAAAGTTCTTTTAATGCAGTTGTCTGTTGCTTTGAGTTTACACTTTGGGTGGGATTCGCAACTTAATACCAGCGAGATGTTCTGGATAGATATCTCAAGGTGGATGATTAGTAGTAGATGCAGATGGATTTCGGTCTACTTGCCTTGGCGTACCGCCCACGCTTTTGAGCCTCTACCTTTCTTTGCAGCATAGTTAGCATTGGTTTGCGCACATAATCCTGTCAATTGCCCAGCTATAATTTGTTTACCTCGCTTTGCTGTTTTATCGTCTTTTGGGAGAGAGACATTGATACCTCCAAAACGTATCTATAATTTCTGCTTGCTCCATGCCTCTTTTGTGTGATATTGCTATGATATTTATACACTTCCATACACTTTTGATCATATTTGGACTAACCTATTAACTCAGTGCACCCCAGTGCCAGTTTCTGTTTTCTGCTGTTTTTGTATTTCAGGTTTTGCCATTACGCAAACTGCCAGAAAAATTCCGGGAAAAATATATAAAAAATCAGCGTTCCGGAAGCTTCCATGCGGCCAAAGTAGGGCCGGAGGGGGGCCACCAGGGCTCCAGGCGCCTTGGGGGCGCGGCCCCCCTCCTGGCCGCGCCGGGGGGGGGGGCGCCTAGGCCCCACAGGCCTCCGCTGATGCCCCCCTTTGGCATATATTTACACCGCGTCCCGAAACCCTCGAGGACGGAACCCTTTTTCGTGATCTCATCTCTGTTCCGCCGCCACCGCGCTTCCAAGATCGGGAGCACCAGGAGAACTCTTCCCGGCACCCTGCCAGAGGGGAGGATCACCACCGAGAGCCTCTCCACCACCATGGACGCCTCCCGGATGAGTTGTGAGTAGTCTCCCTTGGACCATGGGTCCATGACCAGTAGCTATGTGATGTTCTCCTCCCCTCTTTGTTCTTCACTAATTAGACCTCGTGAGCTGCCCTACTTGATTGAGGCACATATGTAATCCTTTTGCTGTTGCTATGATGAGTTTGCTGGGATCCGATGGATTATGAGATTATGTTCAGATTGTGTTTGAGTAATATATTTGATTTACCTCTTTTATATTTATGTTCTTGAGTAATTCTTGCATGTTCTCCGTTGCTGTTTATTGCTTTGGCCAAGTAGTAGGTAGTAACTCCAAGAGGGAACGTTATGCTTGATTGTGGGTTCATGCCCCTCGATGACTAGCTTGAGTGACAGAAACATGAGTCTAGGGGATGTGCTATTGCCACAAGGGGGAAAACAACGGTGCTTGTACTCGCGGGTGCAAGGATTGTTTACTTTACGCAAAGTTCTTTTAATGCAGTTGTCTGTTGCTCTGAGTTTACACTATGGGTGGGACTCGCAACTTAATACCAGCGAGTTGTTCCGGATAGATATCTCAAGGTGGATGATTAGTAGTAAATGCAGATGGATTTCGGTCTACTTACCTTGGCGTACCGCCCATGCTTTTGAGCCTCTACCTTTCTTTGTAGCATAGTTAGCATTGGTTCGCGCACATAATCCTGTCAATTGCCCAGCTGTAATTTGTTTACCTCGCATAGCTATTTTATCGTCTTTTGGGAGAGAGACATCACTAGTGAACATCATGGGACCCTGGTCCATATTACCATCACTGATCACATCCGCTATTTACTTTCAGTTCTTACTTACTAGTTGCAGCAATACCTATCACTATTATCTCTTGCGTTTGATCCTTTGTAAACGACAAGGCCGGAGGGATTGACAACCTCTCTGTACTCGTTGGGAGCAAAGTTATTTGTATCTGTGTGCAGTTCCAGTCGATCGCTAGTTGCCCCGCTAGCAGTTGACACCTTCTTGTTGAACCTTGGAGTCTCAGGGGAATTCGATCCTTGGTATCTTTGCCAAGGGAAAACTACCGCTACACTGCATCTCAAACCTTCCACTTGGCGTAACCAACGAGGGGCGATAAGCCATCAAGCAAAGTTTTCTGGCGCCGTTGCCGGGGACTCCACTCTTCAAGATAGGGGAGTTGCACGCTATCTTTTACCTTTGCTTTTTAGTCTTGTTAGTTTACCTTTCAGTTTTTGCTTTAGTGTCTTTTATCAAAAATCACAAAAATAGTTATCTCATTCTTTAGTTGTCATTATGTCTGGTCCTTTTGTCTTTGGTGAGGCAGAAGTTCTCACCTTTAAACAAAGAGGTGGGGAAAGTCTAAAAGATGCTTGGTATAGAATTAATGATTCTAAGAAAAGAGCCACCAAGAAACAATCTACTACTATCCTGCTTAGAAATTTTTATGTTGGAATTACTTCTTGGAATAGGTTTATTCTAGATTCTGCTATCAATGGGAATTTCCTAGAGGCCCCAGTTTGGGAATCTCTTAGTATTATTGAAAATCTTGTTGGAAATCCCCCTGTTGTTAGCATTCAAGAGGACATCACCCTAGCTCACATTATGAAAAAACTTGAAAAGATAGAGCTAGAGATGCCAAACATAAATAAGATAAATGAGTTGGATCGTAAGATCCAAGGGAATTTGAATAGGCTTGATAGCTCCATGCATAAAATTCTCAAAACTTTGGAGACCATCAAATCCCATGACTTGGATTCTTCTAGGATAGACAAGATTGAGGAAATCTTTGATGCTCTAGGAACTACTTTCTCCTCAATCAAAACCAAAGGGGTAGAAACTCCGGCAAAGAAGGAGCCTAAGTTCGTTTACGTTCCAAAGGCTCCCCGCTCTAAAAGTAATCCATCTATTGCCAAAGGGGTTGAAACTGTGAAGACTTTGGAAGAAACACCTATCTTTGATAAATTTATAAATGAATCTTCCCTTGACTTTTTTCCTTTTGGTCTTCTCCCTAGAAGTATCTCTATTAGGCCTTTATTTGAAAGTCCTCTTAAGACTAGTTGTACTATTGAAGAGCTTTTTGATGATCTTAATGATGGTTCAATTGATACAACTTGATCTTTTTTGCATTATGCCTAGCTTAAAGGCATAAAAGAAAGCGCTTTTGGGAGGCAGCCCACAATGAATAAAATTTTATTTTGCTTTTGTTGTGTCTTGATGTTGTTACTACAGTAGCATCATCATTGTATCTTTACTTTTCAACTTTGTGCCAAGTGTAGCCTCTGATTGCAAGAAAGTTCAAAAGTTGTGACGTGCTGTCCAGGAAACAGATTCTGTCCTTGGATAGAAAAATTCGTATAAAATCACCAGATCATCTTTTTGGTCTGAAGTTTTTCGACAGCGTGCTCTATACAATTGTCTTTCGGGTGTCTGTTCTGAGTTTTTTGATTTGAGTTGCAGAAGTGCCCCGAAACAATTATTTACTACCTGCTGGTCTGTTTTTCACAGATTCTGTCCTGTTTTGCCTTTTCTTCATTTTGCAAACCTTGAGCTTGCTTTTTCTTTGCAAAAACCTTTTGGAAATCTTGAGAAACAGTAGACCTTCAAGAATATCCTTATTTACAGCAAGGAAAAAATTATTTTATTAAGGGTACTAACCTCGCTAATCAGATTATGATGAGTTATGTATGAAGGGAGTTTTCAAGTGTGCGAGGGAAGATGATAAAAAGATTCAGGAGTGTCAAACGCTCAAGCTTGGGGATGCCCCCATGCACCCCCAAGAAATATTCAAGAAGACTCTAGCGTCTAAGCTTGGGGATGCCCCCGTGCATCCCCTTCTCCATCAACATTATCAGTTCGTCTTTCGTTCCACTATATTTTTATCACTTCATGTGTTATGTGCTATGCTTGGAGCGTCTTGCTTTTAGTTTTCTTTTTTAGTTTTCTTTAGCTATGCTTGCTTTTCATAATGAGTGGGAACTCAGCTTTCTTTGTGTGGGAGAGAAACACGCTCCACTTCAACCTAGAACATAACATAGAATTTTCATGTCTATCTTTGCTGTGTGTGTTCTTTGTCTTTCAATAGCTACTATCATGTTCAGCTCTTAGCTTTCACGCTTTTCTTTTTAAAGAGCTTTTGTTTAGTTGGTCGCTGGAACTCTCTTTAGTTATCATGCTTATCTTGTTAAGAGAGTTGGCTTCTGTTGCACTGGTTGATATGTCCGTGATAAAAATGCTATGTGCATAATGGTGCTTAGTAGTTCATGTTTTCTTATGGTTAGTCTCAAATAGCTGGGGGGTTCTCAATGTGTTATTGGAGTACCAACATGATTTGTTTGCCTATGATGTGGTATGGTTTAGTGATATCTTCCTTCAAGAATTTATTTTGATTGACTTGGCGTATGCTCACGCATATTTAAGACTGTAAAGAAAGTCTATCAAGCCTTGATGATCTTTAATTTCTGAGTAGCGATATAACTTCCATGCCCAATTCAATGTTGCTTTGTCGCTCTGCATGATTATGACCGTCATTGCTCTTTTAGTTGGTCGCTCCCAGTCTTTTGCTAACCTTCGCCTGTACTAAGCGGACTGACTGCTTGTGCATCCAAAATCCATTAAACCAGTTATGCCATATGAGTCCACCATACCTTCCTATACATGGTATTTACCTGCCATTCCTAACGAAGACTTTCATGTACCATCTCGAAATTATTCAAAAAAAAGCATTTCTCTTTTGTGCCTCTGTTTTAGCTCATGAGGAAGTAGTAGTTAATTCATGATCTTTTTAAGTTGGACAAGCTTCACCCCGGGATTGCATGTCTGATGTGCAAACCCATAATACGAGAAGGAACTGGCATAGAGTGCGCCCGGCTCATTAAAAAATTATACAACAAACAAACCCTCCTTCACGCTTTGTTCATGAGAAATCAGAAAACTTTGGCAGTGATAAACAAAGGAGATTAAGAGGATGTGACCGTCCTCATTCGGGAGCCGTTCCTCGAAACTTGTCCAGCTCAAGAAGTAATTTAGTTATCTGCTAGCATTCGTTGACGAAATATGCATATTCTAAAATAATAATTATTACCTCTGTTTTTAAAACCAAGATCTCTGGTACATGTTTAGTTTTTGTTTCCGACCACGGGTTTTCAACCTTGCCAACAAAAGCCACGGTTCGAGAGTCTCCACCTTCTTTAAAGCACCAACTATTGAGAGCATGATTGTCATTCTGAGTGTAATGTGCATTGTCCCAAAGTACCATTGTCTTTTGCATGATTATGATATCGTTTATTCTAAAATCATTGTATCTAGTCGTCACTTAAACCTTGGAGGTGCCCCTGCATTTATGTTTTGCTTCACTAAAGGGGGCAAGCGAGATACCACTTTATCATATTTGCACACCATGTTCATTACAAATCTATTGAGTGTTTCGGTATCATATTGTAAAACTTTCAGTTCTTTGTGATTTTCTCATGAGGCAACTTAATTACTACAGACTCATTGTCTCAGTAAGCACTTGTCATGTGACTGTAAAAAGTCCTTATATGGTTAATAGCATGTCACCACAGAAATTATGCTTGTTATCATTTACCTACTCGAGGACGAGCAGGAATTAAGCTTGGGGATGTTGATACGTCCAAAACGTATCTATAATTTCTGCTTGCTCCATGCCTCTTTTGTGTGATATTGCTATGATATTTATACACTTCCATACACTTTTGATCATATTTGGACTAACCTATTAACTCAGTGCACACCAGTGCCAGTTTCTGTTTTCTGCTGTTTTTGCATTTCAGGTTTTCCCATTACGCAAACTGCCAGCAAAATTCCGGGAAAAATATATAAAAAATCAGCGTTCCGGAAGCTTCCATGCGGCCAAAGTAGGGCCGGAGGGGGGCCACCAGGGCTCCAGGCGCCCTGGGGGCGCGGACCCCTCCGGGCCGCGCCGGGGGGGCGCCTGGGCCCCCCAGGCCTCCGCTGATGCCCCCCCTTTGGCATATATTTACACCGCGTCCCGAAACCCTCGAGGACGGAACCCTTTTTCGCGATCTCATCTCTGTTCCACCGCCGCCGCGCTTCCAAGATCAGGAGCACCAGGAGAACTCTTCCCGGCACCCTGACGGAGGGGAGGATCACCACCGGGAGCCTCTCCACCACCATGGACGCCTCCCGGATGAGTTGTGAGTAGTCTCCCTGGGACCATGGGTCCATGACCAGTAGCTATGTGATGTTCTCCTCCCCTCTTTGTTCTTCAGTAATTAGACCTCGTGAGCTGCCCTACATGATCGAGGCACATATGTAATCCTTATGCTGTTGCTATGATGAGTTTGCTGGGATCCGATGGATTATGAGATTATGTTCAGATTGTGTTTGAGTAATATATTTGATTTACCTCTTTTATATTTATGTTCTTGAGTAATTCTTGCATGTTCTCCGTTGCTGTTTATTGCTTTGGCCAAGTAGTAGGTAGTAACTCCAAGAGGGAACGTTATGCTTGATTGTGGGTTCATGCCCCTCGATGACTAGCTTGAGTGACAGAAACATGAGTCTAGGGGATGTGCTATTGCCACAAGGGGGAAAACAACGGTGCTTGTACTCACGGGTGCAAGGATTGTTTACTTTACGCAAAGTTCTTTTAATGCAGTTGTCTGTTGCTTTGAGTTTACACTATGGGTGGGACTCGCAACTTAATACCAGCGAGATGTTCTGGATAGATATCTCAAGGTGGATGATTAGTAGTAGATGCAGATGGATTTCGGTCTACTTACCTTGGCGTATCGCCCATGCTTTTGAGCCTCTACCTTTCTTTGTAGCATAGTTAGCATTGGTTTGCGCACATAATCCTGTCAATTGCCCAGCTGTAATTTGTTTACCTCGCATAGCTGTTTTATCGTCTTTTGGGAGAGAGACATCACTATTGAACATCATGGGACCCCGGTCCATATTACCATCACTGATCACATCCGCTATTTACTTTCAGTTCTTACTTACTAGTTGCAGTAATACCTATCACTATTATCTCTTGCGTTTGATCCTTTGTAAACGATAAGGCCGGAGGGATTGACAACCTCTCTGTACTCGTTGGGAGCAAAGTTATTTTTATCTGTGTGCAGGTCCAGTCGATCGCTAGTTGCGCCGCTAGCAGTTGACACCTTCTTTTTGAACCGAGTCTCAGGGGAATTCGATCCTTGGTATCTTTGCCAAGGGAAAACTACCGCTACACTGCATCTCAAACCTTCCACTTGGGGTAACCTACGAGGGGCGAGAAGCCATCAGACATCACTAGTGAACATCATGGGACCCCGGTCCATATTACCACCGCTGATCACACCTTCTATTTACTTCCTGTTTTTATTTCCTAGTTGCAGTCATAGCTATCATTATTATCTCTTGTGTTTGATCCTTTGTAAAAAACAAGGCCGGAGGGATTGACAACCTCTCTGTACTCGTTGGGAGCAAAGTTATCTGTATCTGTGTGCAGGTCCCGTCAACCGCTAAGTTTCTGGCGCCGTTGACACCTACTTGTCGACCCTCGGAGTCTCACGGGATTCGATCCTTGGTACCTTTGCCAAGGGAAACTTGCCGCTACGCTACATCTCAACCTTCCACTTGGGGTAACCAACGAGGGGCGAGAAGCCATCAAGCAAGTTTCTGGCGGCGTTGCCGGGGACTCCACTCTTCAAGATAGGGGAGTTGCACGCTATCTTTTATCTTTGCTTTTTAGTCTTGTTAGTTTACCTTTCAGTTTTTGCTTTAGTGTCCCTTACCAAAAATCACAAAAATAGTTATCTTGCTTGCTGCTGCTATGGGTTCCACCGAGAACACCAAGTTGTGTGACTTCACTAGTCATAACAACAATGACTTTATCTGCACGCCTATTGCTACACCTGCCACTTCAGCACCTTCTTATGAGATTAAACCTGCTTTACTGAACCTAGTTATGAAAGATCAATTCTCCGGTGCTGGAGATGATGCTGCTTTGCACTTAAATAATTTTGTTGAGCTCTGTGATATGCAAAAGTACAAAGAAGTAGATGGTGATATTGTTAAGCTTAAGCTTTTTCCTTTCTCCTTGAGAGGAGGAGCTAAAATCTGGTTTCAATCCTTTCCTAGGAATAGTATAGATTCTTGGGACAAGTGCAAGGATGCCTTTATTAGGAAGTACTATCCCCCTGCTAAAATTATCCAATTAAGGAGTAACATAATGAATTTTAAACAATTGGATAATGAACACGTTGCCCAAGCTTGGGAACGCATGAAATCTCTTGTCAAGAACTGCCCTACTCATGGTTTGACTACTTGGATAGTTATCCAAACTTTTTATGCAGGCTTGAACTTTACCTCGCGGAACTTGTTAGATTCGGCCGCGGGAGGAACCTTTATGTCAACTACACTTGGTGCTGCCACGAAGCTTCTCGACGAGATGATGACCAATTATTCCCAATGGCACACCGAACGCGCTCCAACAGGTAGGAAGGTAAACTCTGTCGAGGAGATTTCCTCCCTAAATGAAAAAGTTGACTTGATCATGTCTCTACTTTCCAAGCAATCTTCTATTGATCCTCATGATGTTCCTTTAAATTCTTTAATTGCTCAAGATCAAGTAGATGTGATCTTTATCTCTAGAAACAACTTCAATAGCAATGCTTATAGGAGTAATTTTGGTAGCAACCCTAGACCGTTCCCCTCTAATTCCTATGGGAACAACAATACTTATCCTAGCACCAAGAACTCCACTTCTGAACTAGAGATTATACTTAAAGACTTCATCACTACCCAAAAGGCCTTCAATAAGAGTGTAGAAGAAAAACTAGACAAACTAGATAATCTCTCTTCGAAGGTAGACAATTTAGCCCATGAGGTAGAGTTGCTTAAAATTAGAACTTCTCCTCTTGAGGAGAGGAAGACCACTCCTATGAATGCTATTCAAGTGCAAATTAATGAAAACATTATGATGATGGCTAAACTTAAAGAGAGATGGGCTAGAGAAAAGGAGGAAGAAGATAGAATTAAGAGTCTTCCTACCCACCACACTGTTGCTACTATCCAAGTTGTTGAGGATATCCAAACTCTTAGCACCGAATGCACTCCTAGTCCCATTGGACCTATTAATGGTGATGCTATGACCTCAACCGTAGAAGAAGAAGCTCCTATGACCATAGAAGCTACCAAACAAGTGAGCCTAAAGGACACCACTACCACTTTACTTGATAGTAGTGACCTTGATTTTGATAATTGCACCCTTTCTGAAGTTATTGGTTTTCTTCACAAGATGTCTAGAGATCCCCACACTAGCACACTTAATCTTGCCTTCACGGAGCATATCACTAATGCTCTTATCAAAGCTAGGGAGGAGAAGCTTAGGGTAGAAGCCTCCATACCTAGAAAGCTAGAAGATAGTTGGGATCCTATGATTAAAATTAAGTTGAATAACTTCTCTTGCTATGCTTTATGTGATGTTGGAGCTAGTACCTCCGTTATGCCCAAAAGAATGTATGATGTGTTTGGATTGAAACCTTTTGATCCTTGTTCTTTTGGTGTTCGTCTTGTTGATTCTTCCGTAAAGAAACCATTGGGGAAGATCGACGATGTTCTTATCATTGTCAATGACAATTATGTTCCCGTTGATTTTACTATTATGTATATTGAATGTGAACCTTCATGTCCAATTATTTTGGGACGTCCTTTTCTTCGCACCGTTGGTGCTATCATTGACATGAAAGAGGGGAATATAAAATTCCAATTCCCTCTCAAGAAAGGGATGGAACACTTCCCTAGAAAGAAGATTAAGTTGCCTTTTGAGTCCGTTACACGGGCTAGCTATTCTCTTACTCTTGATAAAACTTGATCTTCTCTTTTTGCATCATGCCTAGCATAAAGGCATAAAAGAAAGCGCTTTTGGGAGGCAGCCCACAACGAATTAGGTCTTATTTTTCTTTTGTTGTGTCTTGATGTTTGTTACTACAGTAGCATCATCATTGTATCTTTTCTTTTCAGCTTTGTGCCAAGTTTAGCCTCCGATTGCAAGAAAGTTCAAAAGTTGTGACGTGCTGTCCAGAAAACAGATTCTGTCCTTGGACAGAAAAATTCGAATAAAATCACCAGATCATCTTTTTGATCTGAATTTCTTTGACAGCGTGCTCTATACAATTGGCTTTCGAGCGTCTGTTCTGAGTTTTTTAATTTGAGTTGCAGAAGTGCCCCGAAAAAATTATTTACTACCTGCTGGTCTGTTTTTCACAGATTCTGTCCTGTTTTGCCTTTTCTTCGTTTTGCAAATCTTGAGCTTGATTTTTCTTTGCGAAAACCTTTTGGCAATCTTGAGAAACAGTAGCTCTTCAAGATTATTTTTATTTCCAGTAGGGAAAAATTATTTTATTGTGGGTACTAACCTCGCTAATCAGATTATGATGAGTTATGTATGAAGGGAGTTTTCAAGTGTGCGAGGGAAGATGATAAAAGAAGATTCAGGAGGGTCAAACGCTCAAGCTTGGGGATGCCCCCGTGCACCCCCAAGAAATATTCAAGAAGACTCAAGCGTCTAAGCTTGGGGATGCCCCCATGCATCCCCTTCTCCATCAACAATTATCAGTTCGTCTTTCGTTCCACTATATTCTTATCACTTCATGCGTTATGTGCTATGCTTGGAGCGTCTTGCTCTTAGTTTATTTTTTAGTTTTCTTTAGCTTTGCTTGCTGTTCATAACAAGTTAGAACCCAGCTTTCTTTGTGTGGGAGAGAAACACGCTCCACTTCAACCTAGAACACAACATAGGATTTTCATGCTTATCTTTGCTGTGTGTGTTCTTTGTCTTTCCATAGCTGCTGTCATGTTTAGCTCTTAGTTTTCATGCTTTTCTTTTTAAAGATGTTTTGTTTAGTTGGTTGCTGAACTTGAAGGAAATATGCCCTAGAGGCAATAATAAAGATGTTATTTGTATTTCCTTATATCATGATAAATGTCTTTTATTCATGCTAGAATTGTATTAACCGGAAACTTAGTACATGTGTGGATACATAGACAAAACAGTATGTCCCTAGTATGCCTCTACTAGACTAGCCCATTGATCAAAGATGGTTATGTTTCCTAGCCATAGACATGAGTTGTCATTTGATCAACGGGATCACATCATTAGGAGAATGATGTGATGGACAAGACCCATCCGTTAGCATAGCACTATGATCGTTTAGTTTAACTGCTATTGCTTTCTCCATGACTTATACATGTTCCTATGACTATGAGATTATGCAACTCCCGAATACCGTAGGAACACCTTGTGTGCTATCAAACGTCACAACGTAACTGGGTGATCATAAAGATGCTCTACAGGTGTCTCCGAAAGTATTCGTGGTGTTGGCATAGATCAAGATTAGGATTTGTCACTCCGAGTGTCGGAGAGGTATCTCTGGGCCCTCTCGGTAACACACATCACAATAAGCCTTGCAAGCAAAAGACTAATGAGTTAGTCACGAGATGATGTGTTACGGAACGAGTAAAGAGACTTGCCGGCAACGAGATTGAACTAGGTATAAAGATACCGACGATCGAATCTCGGGCAAGTAACATACCGTTTGACAAAAGGAACAACGTATGTTGTTATGCGGTTCTGACCGATAAAAGATCTTCGTAGAATATGTAGGAGCCAATATGAACATCCAGGTTCCGCTATTGTTTATTGACCAGAGATGAGTCTCGGTCATGTCTACATAGTTCTCGAACCCGTAGGGTCCGCACGCTTAACGTTTGATGACGATCGGTATTATGAGTTTTTGAGTATTGATGTACCGAAGGTAGTTCGGAGTCCCGGATGAGATCACGGACATGACGAGGATTCCCGGAATGTCCGAGACATGAAGATTGATATATTGGACGGCTATATTCGGACACCGGAAGTATACCGGAAAAGTTTCGGATTTATCGGGAATGCCGGAGGGGGTTACCGAAACCCCCTACGAGAGGGGATGGTCCATAGTGGGCCTAAAGGGTGAGAGAGAGGCAGCCCATAGGGCTGGCCGGCGCCCCCACCTAGGAGTCCTAGTTGGACTAGGATTGGGGGGGGCGCCACCTCTCCTAATCCTTTCCCCCTTCTTCCTTTCGGTGAATCCTACTAGGAATAGGATTGCAATCCTATTCCTAGTAGGAGTCCCCTCCCTAGCCGCACCATAGAGGTTGGCCGGCCCCTTGCTCCTTTATATACGAGAGCAGGGGGGCACCCAAAGACACACAAGTTGAATTGTTTAGCCGTGTGCGGTGCCCCCCTCCACAGAATCACACCTCGGTCGTACCGTCGCGGAGCTTAGGCGAAGCCCTGCGCCGGTGAACACATCATATCCGTCACCACGCCGTCGTGCTGACGAAACTCTCCCGTGAAGCTCAACTGGATCAAGAGCTCGTGGGACGTCATCAAGCTGAACGTGTGCTGAACGCGGAGGTGCCGTACGTTCGGTGCTTGATCGGTTGGATCGCGAAGAAGTTCGACAACATCAACCGCGTCACTTGACGCTTCCGCTCCCGGTCTACGAGGGTACGTAGACACACTCTCCCCTCTCGTTGCTATGCATCTGGTAGATAGATCTTGCGTGATCGTAGGAAAATTTTAAAATACTACGTTACCCAACAGTGGCATCAGAGCCAGGTCTATGCGTAGATGATATGCACGAGTAGAACACAATGAGATTGTGGACGATACTAGTCATACTGCTTACCAGCATGTCATACTTTGCTTCGGCGGTATTGTGAGATGAAGCGGCCCGGACCGACATTACGCGTACGCTTACGCGAGACTGGTTTCACCGTTACGAGCACTCGTTGCTTAAAGGTGACTGGCGGGTGTCTGTCTCTCTCACTTTAGCTGAATCAATTGTGGCTACGCCCGGTCCTTGTGAAGGTTAAAATAGCACATACTTGACGAAACATCATTGTGGTTTTGTATGCGTAGGTAAGAACGGTTCTTGCTAAGCCCGTAGCATCCACGTAAAACTTGCAACAAACAAAGTAGAGGACGTCTAACTTGTTTTTGCAGGGCATGTTGTGATGTGATATGGTCAAGACATGATGAGTTATACGGTTTTGTATGAGATGATCATGTTTTGTAAAGTTATCGGCAACTGGCAGGAGCCATATGGTTGTCGCTTTATTGTATGAAATGCTATCGCCATGTAATTGCTTTACTTTATCACTAAACGGTAGCGATAGTCGTGGAAGCAATAGTTGGCGAGACGACAACGATACTACGATGAAGATCAAGGTGTCAAGCCGGTGACGAAGGTGATCATGACGGTGCTTTGGAGATGGAGATCAAAAGCACAAGATGATGATGGCCATATCATGTCACATATTTTGATTGCATGTGATGTTTATCTTATTATGCTTCTTATTTTGCTTAGAACGACGGTAGCATTATAAGATGATCCCTTACTAAATTTCAAGGTATAAGTGTTCTCCCTGAGTATGCACCGTTGCGAAAGTTCGTCGTGCCGAGACACCACGTGATGATCGGGTGTGATAAGCTCTACGTTCAAATACAACGGGTGTAAGCCAGTTTTGCACACGCAGAATACTCGGGTTAAACTTGACGAGCCTAGCATATACAGATATGGCCTCAGAACACTGGAGACCGAAAGGTCGAGCGTGAATCATATAGTAGATATGATCAACATAAGATGTTCACCATTGAAAACTACTCCATCTCACATGATGATCGGACATGGTTTAGTTGATTTGCATCACGTGATCATTTAGATGACCAGAGGGATGTCTATCTAAGTGGGAGTTCTTTAAATTAATATGATTAAACTGAACTTTAATTTATCATGAACTTAGTCCTGATAGTTTTTGCATATCTATGTCGTTGTAGATCAATTGCCCGTGCTACCGTTCCTTTGAATTTTAATGCATTCCTAGAGAAAGCTAAGTTGAAAGATGATGGTAGCAATTACACGGACTGGGTCCGTAACCTGAGGATTATCCTCATTGCTGCACAGAAGAATTATGTCCTTGAAGCACCGCTAGGTGACAAGCCCCCTTCCGCTGATGCAGACGCTTTGAACGTCTGGCAGTCACGGTCTGATGACTACACGATAGTTCAGTGTGCCATGCTTTACGGCTTAGAACCGGGACTTCAACGACGTTTTGAACGTCATGGAGCATATGAAATGTTCCAGGAGTTGAAGTTAATATTTCAAGCAAATGCCCGAATTGAGAAATATGAGATTTCCAATAAGTTCTACAGCTGCAAAATGGAGGAGAATAGTTCTATCAGTGAACACTTGCTCAGAATGTCTGGGTACTACAATCATATGACTCAACTTGGTTGCAAAGTTGACGAGGATAGTGTTATTGATAGAGTTCTTCAATCACTGCCACCAAGCTATAAAGGCTTCGTGATGAACTATAACATGCAAGGGATGCAAAAGACAATTCCCGAGCTCTTCGCTATGCTCAAAGCTGCGGAGGTAGAAATCAAAAAAGAGCATCAAGTGTTGATGGTTAACAAGACCACTAGTTTTAAGAAAAAGGGCAAGGGAAAGAAAGGGAACTTCAAAAAGAATAGCAAGTCAGTTGCTACTTCAACGAAGAAACCCAAATCTGGAGCCAAGCCTGAAACTGAGTGCTTCTACTGCAAGGGGACTGGACACTGGAAGCGGAACTGCCCCAAGTATTTGGCGGATAAGAAGGATGGCAAGATGAACAAAGGTATATGTGATATACATGTTATTGATGTGTACCTTACTAATGCTCGTAGTAGTACCTGGGTATTTGATACCGGTTCGGTTGCTAATATTTGTAACTCGAAACAGGGACTACGGATTAAACGAAGATTAGCTAAGGACGAGGTGACGATGCGCGTGGGAAACGGTTCCAAAGTCGATGTGATCGCCGTCGGCACGCTACCTCTACATCTACCTTCGGGATTAGTTTTAGACCTAAATAATTGTTATTTGGTGCCAGCGTTGAGCATGAACATTATATCTGGATCTTGTTTATTGCGAGACGGTTATTCATTTAAATCAGAGAATAATGGTTGTTCCATTTTGATGAATAATATCTTTTATGGTCATGCACCCTTAAAGAGTGGTCTATTCTTACTGGATCTTGATTGTAGTGATACACATATTCATAATATTGAAACCAAAAGATGCAAGGTTAATAATGATAGTGCAACTTATTTGTGGCACTGCCGTTTGGGTCATAATGGTGTAAAACGCATGAAGAAACTCCATAAAGATGGACTTTTGGAATCACTTGATTATGAATCACTTGGTGCTTGCGAACCATGCCTCATGGGCAAGATGACTAAAACTCCGTTCTCTGGAACTATGGAGCGAGCAACAGATTTGTTGGAAATCATACATACTGATGTATGTGGACCAATGAGCGTTGATGCTCGCGGCGGGTATCGTTATTTTCTGACCTTCACTGATGATTTGAGCAGATATGGGTATATCTACTTAATGAAACACAAGTCTGAAACATTTGAAAAGTTCAAAGAATTTCAGTGTGAAGTAGAGAATCATCGTAACAAGAAAATAAAGTTCCTACGATCTGATCGTGGAGGAGAATATTTGAGTTACGAGTTTGGTCTTCATTTGAAACAATGTGGAATAGTTTCACAACTCACGCCACCTGGAACACCACAACGTAATGGTGTGTCCGAACGTCGTAACCGTACTTTATTGGATATGGTGCGATCTATGATGTCTCTTACCGATTTACCACTATCGTTTTGGGGTTATGCTTTAGAGACAGCTGCATTCACGTTAAATAGGGCACCATCTAAATCCGTTGATACAACACCTTATGAACTATGGTTTGGCAAGAAACCAAAGTTGTCGTTTCTTAAAATTTGGGGCTGCGATGCTTATGTGAAAACACTTCAACCTGATAAGCTCGATCCCAAGTCGGAAAAATGTGTCTTCATAGGATACCCAAAAGAGACTGCTGGGTACACCTTCTATCACAGATCCGAAGGCAAAATATTCGTTGCTAAGAACGGATCCTTTCTTGAAAAAGAGTTTCTCTCGAAAGAAGTGAGTGGGAGGAAAGTAGAACTTGATGAGGTAATTGTACCTTCTCCCATATTGGAAAGTAGTACATCACAGGAAATTGTTCCAGTGATTCCTACACCAATTAGTGAGGAAGTTGATGATAATGATCATGAAACTTCGGATCAAGTTTCTACTGAACGTCGTAGATCAACCAGAGTACGTTCCGCACCAGAGTGGTACGGCAACCCAGTTCTGGAAATCATGTTACTAGACCATGATGAACCTACGAACTATGAGGAAGCGATGATGAGCCCAGATTCCGCAAAATGGCTTGAAGCCATGAAATCTGAGATGGGATCCATGTATGAGAACAAAGTATGGACTTTGGTTGACTTGGCCGATGATCGGCAGGCCATCGAAAATAAATGGATCTTCAAGAGGAAGACCGACGCAGACGGTAATATTACTGTTTACAAAGCTCGACTTGTTGCGAAAGGTTTTCGACAAGTTCAAGGAGTTGACTACGATGAGACTTTCTCACCTGTAGTGATGCTTAAGTCTGTCCGAATCATGTTAGCAATTGCCGCATTTTATGATTATGAAATCTGGCAAATGGATGTCAAAACTGCATTCCTAAATGGATATCTCAAAGAAGAGTTGTATATGATGCAACCAGAAGGTTTTGTCGATCCAAAAGGTGCTAACAAAGTATGCAAACTCCAGCGATCCATCTATGGACTGGTGCAAGCATCTCGGAGTTGGAATATACGCTTTGATGAGGTGATCAAAGCATATGGTTTTATACAGACTTTTGGAGAAGCCTGTGTTTACAAGAAAGTGAGTGGGAGCTCTGTAGCATTTCTAATATTATATGTAGATGACATATTGTTAATTGGAAATGATATAGAATTTCTGAATAGCATAAAAGGATACTTGAATAAAAGTTTTTCAATGAAAGACCTCGGAGAAGCTGCTTACATATTAGGCATCAAGATCTATAGAGATAGATCAAGACGCTTAATTGGACTTTCACAAAGCACATACCTTGATAAGATTTTGAAAAGGTTCAAAATGGATCAGTCAAAGAAAGGATTCTTGCCTGTTTTACAAGGTATGAAGTTGAGTAAGACTCAATGCCCGACCACTGCAGAAGATAGAGAGAAAATGAAAGTCATTCCCTATGCCTCAGCCATAGGATCTATCATGTATGCAATGCTATGTACCAGACCTGATGTGTGCCTTGCTATAAGTCTAGCAGGGAGGTACCAAAGTAATCCAGGAGTGGATCACTGGACAGCGGTCAAAAACATCCTAAAGTATCTGAAAAGAACAAAGGATATGTTTCTCGTATATGGAGGTGACAAAGAGCTCGTCGTAAACGGTTACGTCGATTCTAGCTTTGACACTGATCCGGATGACTCAAAGTCACAAACCGGATATGTATTTTTATTGAACGGTGGAGTTGTCAGCTGGTGCAGTTCCAAGCAGAGCGTCGTGGCGGGATCTACGTGTGAAGCGGAATACATAGCTGCTTCGGAAGCAGCAAATGAAGGAGTCTGGATGAAGGAGTTCATATCCGATCTAGGTGTAATACCTAGTGCATCGGGTCCAATGAAAATCTTTTGTGACAACACTGGAGCCATAGCCTTGGCGAAGGAATCCAGGTTTCACAAGAGAACAAAGCACATCAAAAGACGCTTCAATTCCATCCGCGATCTAGTCAAGGAGGGAGACATAGAGATTTGCAAAATACATACGGATCTGAATGTTGCCGACCCGTTGACTAAGCCTCTTCCACGGGCAAAACATGATCAGCACCAAGACTCCATGGGTGTGAGGATCATCACTTTGTAATCTAAATTATTGACTCTAGTTCAAGTGGGAGACTGAAGGAAATATGCCCTAGAGGCAATAATAAAGATGTTATTTGTATTTCCTTATATCATGATAAATGTCTTTTATTCATGCTAGAATTGTATTAACCGGAAACTTAGTACATGTGTGGATACATAGACAAAACAGTATGTCCCTAGTATGCCTCTACTAGACTAGCCCATTGATCAAAGATGGTTATGTTTCCTAGCCATAGACATGAGTTGTCATTTGATCAACGGGATCACATCATTAGGAGAATGATGTGATGGACAAGACCCATCCGTTAGCATAGCACTATGATCGTTTAGTTTAACTGCTATTGCTTTCTTCATGACTTATACATGTTCCTATGACTATGAGATTATGCAACTCCCGAACACCGTAGGAACACCTTGTGTGCTATCAAACGTCACAACGTAACTGGGTGATCATAAAGATGCTCTACAGGTGTCTCCGAAAGTATTCGTGGTGTTGGCATAGATCAAGATTAGGATTTGTCACTCCGAGTGTCGGAGAGGTATCTCTGGGCCCTCTCGGTAACACACATCATAATAAGCCTTGCAAGCAAAAGGACTAATGAGTTAGTCACGAGATGATGTGTTACGGAACGAGTAAAGAGACTTGCCGGCAACGAGATTGAACTAGGTATAAAGATACCGACGATCGAATCTCGGGCAAGTAACATACCGTTTGACAAAAGGAACAACGTATGTTGTTATGCGGTTCTGACCGATAAAAGATCTTCGTAGAATATGTAGGAGCCAATATGAACATCCAGGTTCTGCTATTGGTTATTGACCAGAGATGAGTCTCGGTCATGTCTACATAGTTCTCGAACCCGTAGGGTCCGCACGCTTAACGTTTGATGACGATCGGTATTATGAGTTTTTGAGTATTGATGTACCGAAGGTAGTTCGGAGTCCCGGATGAGATCACGGACATGACGAGGAGTCTCGGAATGTCCGAGGCATAAAGATTGATATATTGGACGGCTATATTCGGACACCGGAAGTATACCGGAAAAGTTTCGGATTTATCGGGAATGCCGGAGGGGGTTACCGGAACCCCCTACGAGAGGGGATGGTCCATAGTGGGCCTAAAGGGTGAGATAGAGGCAGCCCATAGGGCTGGCCGGCGCCCCCACCTAGGAATCCTAGTTGGACTAGGATTGGGGGGGCGCCACCTCTCCTAATCCTTTCCCCCTTCTTCCTTTCGGTGAATCCTACTAGGAATAGGATTGCAATCCTATTCCTAGTAGGAGTCCCCTCCCTAGCCGCACCATAGAGGTTGGCCGGCCCCTCCTCCCTTGCTCCTTTATATACGGGAGCAGGGGGGCACCCAAAGACACACAAGTTGAATTGTTTAGCCGTGTGCGGTGCCCCCCTCCACAGAATCACACCTCGGTCGTACCGTCGCGGAGCTTAGGCGAAGCCCTGCGCCGGTGAACACATCATATCCGTCACCACGCCGTCGTGCTGACGAAACTCTCCCGTGAAGCTCAACTGGATCAAGAGCTCGTGGGACGTCATCAAGCTGAACGTGTGCTGAACGCGGAGGTGCCGTACGTTCGGTGCTTGATCGGTTGGATCGCGAAGAAGTTCGACAACATCAACCGCGTCACTTGACGCTTCCGCTCCCGGTCTACGAGGGTACGTAGACACACTCTCCCCTCTCGTTGCTATGCATCTGGTAGATAGATCTTGCGTGATCGTAGGAAAATTTTAAAATACTACGTTACCCAACAGAACTCTCTTGAGTTTTCATGTTTATCTTGTTAAGAGAGTTTGCCTATTGCACTGAGTTGTGTGTCTTAACTTAAAGTAGGTAATTGAGGTTGCTATTTAATTCTAGTAGTAACTTGCAATAGTATTGAGGTATTGCCATGAGTAATGTCTGAACTTTTGGTGTCAAGAGCTTTAGCCTATTAGTGATAGATGTCGTATTTTGGGCAATCCGTGTTTATTTTCGAAAACCTACAAAATAGTTGAGAACTTTAGCTACTAGATGGATCACTAATCTTTGGAGGGATCGAATATTAGAGTACACTCACGTACCATGAGTCGAGGATGCGCAAGGATAACCAAACCCCCATACATTCCTCCTCGGGGTACTTGTCTCTTTGTGAACCTCCTAATTAGATTGAGAGTTACCAATAATAAGTGCATGAGTTCTTGGACTAATGTGAGTATTCGAAAGTTGACACTTCCACCTAGCCATATTTTTCTAGCCTCTTCGGTACCGTGCATTGCCCTTTCTCACCTCGAGAGTTGGCGCATACTTCGCCGGTGCATCCAAATCCTTGGCACGATACGCTCTGTCATCATAAGCCACATTATATCCTTCCTCAAAACAGCCACCATACCTACCTATCAAGGCATTTCCATAGCCTTTCCGAGATACATTGACATGCAACATCCATCTTCTCATGACTTGATCTTCATGTCATACATGCTTTTCCTTGATCGATGAGCCGCATGCTAGTTGGGCCTTGCCCTAATCATTGCTACATGACGCGCTAGTATCATTGCATATCCTGCTACACTGGCAGAGGCATACATTTGCATACATCATGATAGTTTCATTTTCTTTATGTTGAGTACTTTTGTAAAGTGTGAAAGATCTTATATACTTCTTGTAATACATAGAGTGTTGCCCCTAAAGTGAGGAAAAGATCACAAAGAGGACAAAATCAAAAGATCCCGAAGAGGACAAATGAGAGTTAAATAGAAAGAGCCATTGAGGCCACAAAAGAAATTAAAAAAAGAGAAAAAAGAGAAAAAGAAATAAAAAGAGAGAAGGGGGCACACTACTATTCCTTTTGAGAGGTCCACACTCGTACTCCATCTTATACCTTGTACTCCATAGAGATTATCATTCATGCATATAGCTATGTGGGGACCTTCACACTATAGAACTTGGCTTGTATATTCCAATGATGAGCCTCCTCAAAAGAGCTCTAGGTCTTCTTGAGCGAGCAAGTTGGATGCACCCCCACTAGTTCCATTGGAGAGCTTACCTTAGCTCATACGTGCATCCGTTGCATGGCAATCCCTACTCCTCACATCATATCTATCATTTGGATTTCTCTCGCCTATGATTGTCCTCATTGATGTGAGCCTTTCACACCTTTTTTGTCTCCCCCCTTCATAATTTTTCTCTCTTTGCCATCCTAAGTGTCAACTTTCTTGCTTACGCTCATCCATTGCATGAGTGCTCAAAATATCAAAAGGGAGTGGATCATTTTGACTTGTTCCTAGCTAGTGGTCTGGGGATGAGTCAAGATAAGATTCCAAAGAAGACCAAGTGTGAAACTTTAGTAGATTAAGTTCTCAACAATACAAAAACTATGTTTTACTCTCTCGTATATCCCTATCCCCTTTCTTGCATGCAAACACCATTTGGAGACATTCGAGTCACGGACAGCGAGAGCTCTTGCACCTTTATGTTCTTATGTTGCTTGTTACAATGCTAATATAGACTCTTGCTTGTTATGACTTGAATTGAATTACATGCCTTGATTGCTTTACTTAAAAAATTCTTATATGGTTTGTAGCATGTCACCACAGAAATTATGCTTGTTATCATTTACCTACTCGAGGACGAGCAGGAATTAAGCTTGGGGATGTTGATACGTCCAAAACGTATCTATAATTTCTGCTTGCTCCATGCTTCTTTTGTGTGATATTGCTATGATATTGATGCACTTCCATACACTTTTGATCATATTTGGACTAACCTATTAACTCAGTGCACCACAGTGCCAGTTCCTGTTTTCTACTGTTTTTCTATTTCAGGTTTCCCCCATATTAAAAGTGCTCCAAAAATTCCAGGAAAAATATAGGAAAAATCAGCGTACATGAAGCTTCGCGAAGAACCAAAGATGGGCCAGAGGGGAGCCAGGGGAGGCCCAGGCGGCCACATGGCGCGGCCCCACCCCTGGCCGCGCCAGGGGGCGCCTGGGGCCCCTGCTCCGCCTCTGGCTGCCCCCCTTCACATATATATCCCTCTCGTCCCGAAACCCTCGAGGACAGAACCCTTTTTCGCGATCTCGCCTCTGTTCCGCCGCCGCAGCGCTTCCAAGATCGGGAGCATCAGGAGAACTCTTCTCGGTACCCTGCCGGAGGGGAGAACCACCACCGGGAGCTTCTCCACCACCATGGACGCTTCCTGGATGACTCGTGAGTAGTCCACCTTGGACCATGGGTCCATGATCAGTAGCTATGTGATGTTTTCCTCCCCTCTTTGCTCTTCATGGTTTAGACCTCATGAGCTGCCCTACATGATCGAGGCACATATGTAATCTTTCTGTTGTTGCATTGCTGAGTTTGCTGGGATCTGATGGATTATGAGACTATGTTCAGATTGTGTTTGAGTAATATATTTGATTCACCCCTTTTATATCTTTGTTCTTGAGTAATTCTTGCATGTTCTCCGTTGCTGTTTATTGCTTTGGCCAAGTAGTAGGTAGTAACTCCAAGAGGGAGCGTTATGCTTGATTGTGGGTTCATGCCCCCTGATGACTAGCTTGAGTGACAGAAACATGATTCTAGGGGATGTGTTGTTGCCACAAGGGAGAAAACAACGGTGCTTGTACTTGCAGGTGCAAGGATTGTTTACTTTACGCAAAGTTCTTTTAATGCAGTTGTCTGTTGCTTTGAGTTTACACTTTGGGTGGGATTCGCAACTTAATACCAGCGAGATGTTCTGGATAGATATCTCAAGGTGGATGATTAGTAGTAGATGCAGATGGATTTCGGTCTACTTGCCTTGGCGTACCGCCCATGCTTTTGAGCCTCTACCTTTCTTTGCAGCATAGTTAGCATTGGTTTGCGCACATAATCCTGTCAATTGCCCAGCTGTAATTTGTTTACCTCGCTTTGCTGTTTTATCGTCTTTTGGGAGAGAGACATCACTAGTGAACATCATGGGACCCCGGTCCATATTACCACCGCTGATCACACCTTCTATTTACTTCCTGTTTTTATTTCCTAGTTGCAGTCATAGCTATCATTATTATCTCTTGTGTTTGATCCTTTGTAAACAACAAGGCCGGAGGGATTGACAACCTCTCTGTACTCATTGGGAGCAAAGTTATTTGTATCTGTGTGCATGTCCCGTCAACCGCTAAGTTTCTGGCGCCGTTGACACCTACTTGTCGACCCTCGGAGTCTCACGGGATTCGATCCTTGGTACCTTTGCCAAGGGAAATTTGCCGCTACGCTACATCTCAACCTTCCACTTGGGGTAACCAACGAGGGGCGAGAAGCCATCAGGCGCCGGGGCGGCTGAAAGCAAAGAACCGACATCGTCTGGAAGGCTATTGCATGCTCTACTCCGACTACTTCTCCGACGCTCCATTACACGGTGACAAAGTATTTCGGCACTGTTATTGGATGAGCCTAAAACTTTTCCTCAGGATTGAGAATTCCATCTGAAAGTTCGACAGCTACATCAAGTGCAATAAGGATTGCACCGGCAAACTTGGATTCACCTCAATCCAGAAGTGCATGATAGCTATGAGGATTCTTGCATACGGAGCTCCCGGTGATTCACTCACCGACTACGGGCGCATGGCCGATTCCATGACCATAGAGTGTTTCTACAAGTTATGTAGGGCAGTGGTTGAAGGAAATATGCCCTAGAGGCAATAATAAAGTTGTCATTTATATTTCCTTATATCATGATAAATTTTTATTCATGCTAGAATTGTATTAACTAGAAACATAGTACATGTGTGAATACATAGACAAACAAAGTGTCACTAGTATGCCTCTACTTGACTAGCTCGTTGAATCAAAGATGGTTAAGTTTCCTAGCCATAGACATGAGTTGTCATTTGATTAACGGGATCACATCATTATTAAATGATGTGATTGACTTGACCCATTCTGTTAGCTTAGCACTTGATCGTTTAGTTTTACCACTATTGCTTTCTTCGTGACTTATACATGTTCCTATGACTATGAGATTATGCAACTCCCGAATACCAGAGGAACACCTTGTGTGCTATCAAACATCACAACGTAACTGGGTGATAATAAAGATGCTCTACAGGTGTCTCCGAAGGTGTTTGTGGTGTTGGCATAGATCACGAATAGGATTTGTCACTCCGAGTGTCGGAGAGGTATCACTGGGCCCTCTCGGTAAAGCACATCACTATAAGCCTTGCAAGAAAATGACTAATGATTTAGTCACGAGATGATGCATTATAGAACGAGTAAAGAGACTTGCCGGTAATGAGATTGAACTAGGTATTGAGGTAACGACGATCGAATCTCGGGCAAGTAACATACCGATGACAAAGGGAACAACGTATATTGTTATGAGGTTTGACCGATAAAGATCAACGTGGAATATGTAGGAACCAATATGAGCATCCAGGTTCCGCTATTGGTTATTGACTGGAGATGAGCCGCAGTCATGTCTACATAGTTCTCAAACCCGTAGGTTCCGCACGCTTAACGTTCGGTGACGATCGGTACAATGGGTTTGTGAGTTTTGATGTACCGAAGGTAGTTCGGAGTCCCGGATATGATCACAGACATGACGAGGAGTCTCGGAATGTCCAAGACATAAATATTGATATATTGGAAGCCTATGTTTGGACATCGGAATGGTTCCGGATGAGTTCGGGCATTTACCGGAGTACCGGGGGGCTACCGAAACCCCCCGGGGAGTGTAATGGGCTTCATGGGCCATGGGAGAGAGAGGAAGGGGCAGCCAGGGCAGGCCGCGCCCCCCTCCCCCTCTAGTCTGAATTGGACAAGGAAGGGGGGGGGGGCTTTTTCCGTCGTCCTCTTCCCTCCTACTCCTACTATTGGAAGGGGTGGAATCCGACTCCCGGTGGGAGTAGGACTCTCCTTGGGGCGCGCCTAGGAGGCTGGCCTCCTCCCCGTCGTCCACTCCTTTATATACGGGGGTGGGGGGCACCCCATAGACACACAAGTTGATCATTAATCTTTTAGCCTTGTGCGGTGCTCCTGTCCACCATAATCCGCCTCGGTCATATCGTAGCGATGCGTAGGCGAAGCCCTGCGTCGGTAACTTCATCATCACCGTTAGCACGCCGTCGTGCTGACGGAACTCTCCCTCGAAGCTCTACTGGATCGTGAGTTCGAGGGACATCGCCGAGCTGAACATGTGCAGATCGCGGAGGTGTCGTACGTTCGGTACTAGGATCGGTCGATCGTGAAGACGTAAGACTACATCAACCGCGTTGTCATAACACTTCCGCTTACGGTCTACGAGGGTACGTGGACAACACTCTCCCCTCTTGTTGCTATGCATCACCATGATCTTGCGTGTGCGTAGGAATTATTTTGAAATACTACGTTCCCCAACAGTGGCATCATGAGCCAGGTTTATGCGTAGATGTTATATGCACGAGTAGAACACAAGTGAGTTGTTGGCGATACTAGTCATACTGCTTACCAGCATGTCATACTTTGTTTCGGCGTTATTGTTGGATGAAGCGGTCCGGACCGACATTACACGTACGCTTACGCGAGACTGGTTCTACCGACGTGCTTCGCACATAGGTGGCTGGCGGGTGTCAGTTTCTCCAACTTTAGTTGAATCAAGTGTGGCTATGCCCGGTCCTTGTGAAGGTTAAAACATCACATACTTGACGAAATATCGTTGTGGTTTTGATGCGTAGGTAAGAATGGTTTTTGCTAAGCCCGTAGCAGCCACCTAAAACTTGCAACAACAAAGTAGAGGACGTCTAACTTGTTTTTGCAGGGCATGTTGTGATGTGATATGGTCAAGACATGATGCTAAATTTTATTATATGAGATGATCATGTTTCGTAACAGAGTTATCGGCAACTGGCAGGAGCCATATGGTTGTCGCTTTATTGTATGAAACTAGCACAGTGGCCCGCCCGATGTGCGGGCTAGATTTTTTTAAGATATATCTTGAGTATACATTCTTTGATTTTCTATTTCGATCTGGAACCAAATTTGATCACATTTACAAATTTGAACCTTTTGCAGACATAGTTTTATCTTTGGTTCGTTGGTTTTCTTCTCCATATATAAATATATATGATTAAGTAATCATGTCTCTACTTCTTATGCATACTGCACTAATTTTTCATATCAGTCCTATTCTACAATTTATAATTGTACCATTTTCTATGCTTTTAAATGTGTTGGTTTGTTTTAAGGCAGTTTCTTCAAAGAAAGATATGTAATCGTACATGAGTGCAGCGTTTCGGCGCCCAGTCTCGTCTGCACCCGTTCAGAAAAAATTCCAATAAATAATGTGCATGGTAGAAAATTTAGTGCGTGAGGTCCGCTCCAATTTTCAAATCATTTGGATATCTTAGCAGCTCTCGGCAAGAAAGACAAATCGGGTCAAAACAATGCATTTATAGTAAACTTCTTTACATACCCCAAATTTTTCTTTTGCCGATAGCTGCTTAGATTTCCAAATGATTTAAAAATTAGAGCAGACCTCACGCATCAACTTATGTATCATGCAAAAAAAGATGGCGTTTTTTTAATTTTTATTGTATTTGTTTTGATGTTTTTCCGTCAGCGCGGGTGCAGATGATCGTGGACTCAAAAGTGGATTTTTGTACATATATTTGCTAATGTTGTACAAGATTGACATATTAATGTATTAGTTGTAGATGTGTCTATGTGTAATATTTGTGAGTTATGTGTGACCTGGTCTTTTTATTTCAGAAATCCTAAAAATATTAAGACTTACTTTATGGGATGAGGGAGTAAGAACGGAAGGAAAAGAAGAATATCATTTTTTTTTACTTAGAGCACAATGGCCATGTTAGTATTACTTTAGTGTGTTTACATGTGACAAATGTTGTAACCATCTCTGAGGGCATCGCTTTGTGTTGAAGTCAGACTCATGGTATAGATGTGGTCATTCAATAAACATCTGAACCATGAAATAAATATCAGAACCACATACTATAGTTAATTCGTGTATCAAGGATTGTCGAATACACCATACTGATTAACGACTCCATGTGTCGTTTGTGCATGACACTATTTCAGTGCAGAAAAATATTAACTTCAAATAGTGGGATAGACAACTTTTTATGTCGCATATATTAGATTAGTAGGTGTAGTGATCACACAAATTATATTTCACATAGTTACTAAATGACTTTTGATGTGAAAATCTGAATATTTATGCGTCGATTTCTACTTATAATTAGGTTCCGTGAAGCTATATCCGGAAAATGTTTGTAGTCATGAATATCTATGAATTATGATCCATTAATACTCTCCTCTATACTTTAATGTAGGTGTATTTCATGGTTGTGGATACCGAGACAATTAATGAAGTAGGATTTGGAGTAGAATCGACACTTCAGAGGAAAGAAAAGAAATACACCTAAATACAACTAACGTCATATAACAAATGAGAAATATTGTTAACAGATAATATTAAAAAGTACAGGTCTTATTGTCAAGATTTATCATTTCTAGGGTTTACCAGATTAGTGTAAATCGACCAACTACGTTGTGTGTAATGCTAGCCAAATGATTTATACTTTGTACAGAGTCTAGGTTATTGACATGGCGTATAATAATGAGTACAAATTTAAGTTTGTGCGTGAGAAAAATAAATTTAAATAGCCAGTCAGTATACCAGTTTATTCCTTCAGGATGTCTAATTTTTTTTCAATGCTATATGCCTAACTGGCATTTTTTTGTTGAACAGTCTAAAATATTTGCAGATATATGCACTTTTTTTTCGCAGATGAACAGCGTGCATACATCTGCAACTCTTCCAATTATGCTGGCTGTCCTTTCCCAGGCGCCACATTAACTTAGTTTTTATTTTCTAATCTAGGAGTCCAGGTTGTTGTCTTTGTCTAGGGGTTTTTAAATTGGGCCTACCGTTTAGTTGAGTTTATTTTCCTTTTGAAGAAACCAATTAATTTTTTTCCTAGGTTAAGGATGTACTTCTGGGTCCACACGTTAGTTGTTTTTTAAGGATCCACTTTGTTTACTTTCCTAGGCTAGGGTTGTACCCATTTATGTGTCGATTTCTACTTATAATTAGGTTCCGTGAAGCTATATCCGGAAAATGTTTGTAGTCATGAATATCTATGAATTATGATCCATTAATACTCTCCTCTATACTTTAACGTAGGTGTATTTCATGATTGTGGATACCGAGACAGTTAATGAAGTAGGATTTGGAGTAGAATCGACACTTCAGAGGAAAGAAAAGAAATACACCTAAATACAACTAACATCATATAAAAATGAGAAATAATGTTAACAGATAATATTTAAAAGTACAGGTCTTATTGTCAAGATTTATCATTTCTAGGGTTTACCAGATTAGTGTAAATCGACCAACTACGTTGTGTGTAATGCGAGCCAAATAATTTATACTTTGTACAGAGTCTAGGTTATTGACATGGCGTATAATAATGAGTACAAATTTAAGTTTGTGCGCGAGGAAAATAAATTTAAATAGCCAGTCAGTATACCAGTTTATTCCTTCAGGATGTCTAAATTTTTTCCAATGCTATATGCCTAACTGGCATTTTTTTTTGTTGAACAGTCTAAAATATTTGCAGATATATGCACTTTTTTTTCGCAGATGAACAGCGTGCATACATCTGCAACTCTTCTAATTATGGTGGCTGTCCTTTCCCAGGCGCCATGTTAACTTAGTTTTTATTTTCTAATCTAGGAGTCCAGGTTGTTGTCTTTCTCTAGGGGTTTTTAAATTGGGCCTACAGTTTAGTTGAGTTTTTTTCCTTTTGAAGAAACCAATTAATTTGTTTCCTAGGCTAAGGATGTACTTCTGGGTCTACACGTTAGTTGTTTTTTAAGAATCCACTTTGTTTACTTTCCTAGGCTAGGGTTGTACCCACGTTAGTATTTGTTATTATTTTAAGAGTATAGTATATTTCTTTTTAGGGCCGCAGATAAGTACGTTTTTTCCTTACCAATTGTTCTGCTTGAATATATTTACGTGTACATGTGTCACGTAAGTGCTCTAGGCCTACCATGTTATATATGTTACATAGATTGAACGGTCATATAATCTTAATTTTAAGAGTTCCAGCAGATCAACGGCTAGTATTTTCTGATTAACGTAGAATTTTTTAGCCTATTTATCTTGCTCCTAGTTTCATCGTATATTACTTTTAATATATAATAGATGCAATCGTCATGTAATTGCTTTACTTTATCACTAAGCGGTAGCGATAGTCGTAGAAGCAATAGTTGGCGAGACGACAACGATGTTACGATGGAGATCAAGATGTCGCGCCGGTGACGATGGTGATCATGACGGTGCTTTGGAGATGAAGATCAAAGGCACAAGATGATGATGGTCATATCATATCACTTATATTGATTGCATGTGTTGTTTATCTGTTATGCATCTTATTTTGCTTAGATCGATAATAGCATCATAAGATGATCTTTCACTAAATTTCAAGGTATAACTGTTCTTCCTGAGTATGCACCATTGCGAAAGTTCGTCGTGCCGAGACACCACGTGATGATCGGGTGTGATAAGCTCTACGTTCACATATAGTGGGTGCAAGTCAGTTTTGCGCACGCAGAATAATTGGGTTAAACTTGACGAGCCTAGCATATGCAGATATGGCCTCGGAACACTGGATACCGAAAGGTCGAGCGTGAATCATATAGTAGATATGATCAGCATAAGATGTTCACCATTGAAAACTACTCCATCTCACGTGATGATCGGACATGGTTTAGTTGATATGGATCACATGATCACTTAGATGATTAAAGGGATGTCTATCTAAGTGGAAGTTCTTAATTAATTTGATTAATTGAACTTTAATTTATCATGAACTTAGTACCTGATAGTATTTTGCATGTATATGTTGTTGTAGATAGATGGCCCGTGTTGTTATTCCGTTGAATTTTAATGCATTCCTAGAGAAAGATAAGTTGAAAGATGATGGTAGCAACTACACGGACTGGGTCCATAACTTGAGGATTATCCTCATTGCTGCACAAAAGAATTATGTCCTAGAAGCACCGCTAGTTGACAAGCCTGCTACAGGAGCAACTCCGGACGTTATGAACGTCTGGCAAGCCGTTCTGATGACTACACGATAGTTCAGTGTGCCATGCTTTACGGCTTAGAACCGGGACTTCAACGACATTTTGAACGTCATGGAGCATATGAGATATTCCAAGAGTTGAAGTTAATATTTCAAGCAAATGCCCGGATTGAGAAATATGATATTTCCAATAAGTTCTATAGCTGCAAGATGGAGGAGAACAGTTCTATCAGTGAACACTTGCTCAGAATGTCTGGGTCTTACAATCATATGACTCAACTTGGATGCAAATTTGACGAAGATAGTGTTATTGATAGAGTTCTTCAATCACTGCCACCAAGCTATAAAGGCTTCGTGATGAACTATAACATGCAAGGGATGCAGAAGAAAATTCCCGAGCTCTTCGCTATGCTCAAAGCTGTGTAGGTAGAAATCAAAAAGGAGCATCAACTGTTGATGGTTAACAAGACCACTGGTTTCAAGAAAAAGGGCAAGGGAAAGAAGGGGAACTTCAAGAAGAATAGCAAGACAGTTGCTACTCCCGCGAAGAAACCCAAGTCTGGAGCTAAGCCTGAAACTGAGTGCTTCTACTGCAAAGGTACTGGACATTGGAAGCGGAACTGCCCTGAGTATTTGGCGGATAAGAAGGATGGCAAAGTGAACAAAGGTATATATGATATACATGTTATTGATGTGTACCTTACTAATGCTCGTAGTAGCACCTGGGTATTTGATACTTGTTCGGTTGCTAATATTTGTAACTCGAAACAGGGGCTACGGATTAAACGAAGATTAGCTAAGGACGAGGTGACGATGCGCGTGGGAAATGGTTCCGAAGTCGATGTGATCGCCGTCGGCACGCTACCTCTACATCTACCTTCGGGATTAGTTTTAGACCTGAATAATTGTTATTTGGTGGCAGCGTTAAGCATGAACATTATATCTAGATCTTGTATATTGTGAGACGGATATTCATTTAAATCTGAGAATAATGGTTGTTCTATTTTTATGAGTAATATCTTTTATGGTCATGCACCCTTGAAGAGTGGTCTATTATTGTTGGATCTTGATCGTAGTGATACACATATTCATAATATTGAAGCCAAAAGATGCAAGGTTAATAATGATAGTGCAACTTATTTGTGGTACTGTCGTTTAGGTCATATTGGTGTAAAGCGCATGAAGAAACTCCATACTGATGGATTTTTGGAATCACTTGATTATGAATCACTTGGTGCTTGCGAACCATGCCTCATGGGCAAGATGACTAAGACTCCGTTCTCCGGAACAATGGGGCGAGCAACTGATTTGTTGGAAATCATACATACTGATGTATGTGGACCGATGAGTGTTGAGGCTCGCGGCGGGTATCGTTATTTTCTGACCTTCACTGATGATTTGAGCAGATATTGGTATATCTACTTGATGAAACATAAGTCTGAAACATTTGAAAAGTTCAAAGAATTTCATAGTGAAGTTGAGAATCATCGTAACAAGAAAATAAAGTTTCTACGATCTGATCGTGGAGGCGAATATTTGAGTTACGAGTTTGGTCTTCATTTGAAACAACGTGGAATAGTTTCACAACTCACGCCACCCGGAACACCACGACGTAATGGTGTGTCCGAACGTTGTAACCATACTTTATTAGATATGGTATGATCTATGATGTCTCTTAGTGATTTACCACTATCATTTTGGGGTTATGCTTTAGAGACAGCTGCATTCACGTTAAATAGGGCACCATCTAAATCCGTTGAGACGACGCCTTATGAACTGTGGTTTGGCAAGAAACCAAAGTTGTCGTTTCTTAAAGTTTGGGGCTGTGATGCTTATGTGAAAAAGCTTCAACCTGATAAGCTCGAACCCAAGTCGGAGAAATGTGTCTTCATAGGATACCCAAAGGAGACTGTTGGGTACACCTTCTATCACAGATCCGCAGGCAAGATATTCGTTGCTAAAAATGGATCCTTTCTAGAGAAGGAGTTTCTCTTGAAAGAAGTGAGTGGGAGAAAAGTAGAACTTGATGAGGTAATTGTACCTTCTCCCGAATTGGAAACTAGTAAATCACAGAAACTAGTTCCAGTGATTCCTATACCAATTAGTGAGGAAACTAATGATGATGATCATGAAATTCGGATCAAGTTACTACTGAATCTCGTAGGTCAAACAGAGTATGTTCCGCACCAGAGTGGTATGGCAACCCAGTTCTAGAAGTCATGTTACTAGACCATGATGAACCTACAAACTATGAGGAAGCGATGATGAACCCAGATTCCGCAAAATGGCTTGAGGCCATGAAATCTGAGATGGGATCCATGTATGAGAACAAAGTGTGGACTTTGGTTGACTTGCCCGATGATCGGCAAGCCATTGAAAATAAATGGATCTTCAAGAGGAAGACCGACGCTGACGGTAATGTTATTGTCTACAAAGCTCGACTTGTTGCGAAAGGTTTTCGACAAGTTCAAGGAGTTGACTACGATGAGACATTCTCACCCGTAGCGATGCTTAAGTCTGCCCGAATCATGTTAGCAACTGCCGCATTTTATAAATATGAAATTTGGCAAATGGATGTCAAAATGGCATTCCTTAATGGATACCTCAAAGAAGAGTTGTATATGATGCAACTAGAAGGTTTTGTCGATCCTAAAGGTGCTAACAAAGTGTGCAAGCTCCAGCGATCCATCTATGGACTCGTGCAAGAATCTCGGAGTTGGAATATACGCTTTGATGAGGTGATCAAAGCACATGATTTTATACAAACATTTGGAGAAGCCTGTATTTACAAGAAAGTGAGTGGGAGCTCTGTAGCATTTCTGATATTATATGTGGATGACATATTATTGATTGGAAATGATATAGAATTTCTGGATAGCATAAAAGGATACTTGAATAAGAGTTTTTCAATGAAAGACCTCGGTGAAGCTGCTTATATATTAGGCATCAAGATCTATATAGATAGATCAAGACATTTAATTGGACTTTCACAAAGCACATACCTTGATAAAGTTTTGAAGAAGTTCAAAATGGATCAGTCGAAGAAAGGGTTCTTGCTTGTGTTACAAGGTGTGAAGCTGAGTAAGACTCAATGCCCGACCACTGCAGAAGATAGAGAGAAAATGAAAGGTGTTCCCTATGCTTCAGCCATAGGCTCTATCATGTATGCAATGTTGTGTACCAGACCTGATGTGTGCCTTGCTATTAGTTCGACAGGGAGATACCAAAGTAATCCGGGGGTGGATCACTGGACAGCGGTGATACGTCTCCAACGTATCTATAATTTTTTATTGTTCCATGCTATTATTTATGAAGTCTTGGATGTTTAATAGGCTTTATCATTCACTTTTATATCATTTTTGGGACTAACCTACTAACCCAAAGGCCCATTTCAGGGTTTTGCAGAAAAGGAATATCAAACGGAGTCCAAACGGAATGAAACCTTCGCAGGAGATATTTTTGGAGAAAATCACGCGAGATAAACTTCGGGACCAAGCCAAAGGACAGGGGGGGCACCCTCGAGGCTGGGGGCGCGCCTCCCTTCCCAGGGCGCGCCCCCTGCCTCGAGGGCAGGCCCGGTGGCCCCTGGTGCCCCTCTTCCTCCTATATATGCCTACGTACCCAAGAAACTCCAAACGAAGAGAGAAAACCCTAATTCCACCGCCGTAGCTTCTGTTCCCGTGGAGATCCCATCTTGGAGCCTGTTCCGGGAGGGGGATCCATCACGGAGGCCTTCATCATCATCATCATCGCCCTCACCATGAGTTGTGAGTAGCTTACCTCATACCTTCGGGTCCATAGCTAGTATCTAGATGGCTTCTTCCCTCTCCCTCCGGATCTCAATACAAAGTTCTCCTCGGTCTTCGAGGAGATCTATTCGATGTAATCTCTTTTTGCGGTGTGTTTGTCGAGATCCGATGAATTGTGAGTTTATGATCAAGGTTATCTATGAAAGATATTTGGTTCTTCTCTGAACTTTTTATGTGTGCTCATAATATCCTTGCAAGTCTCTTCGAATTATTGGTTTGGTTTGGCCTACTAGATCTATAGTTCTTGCAATGGGAGAAGTGCTTGGCTTTGGCTTCAATCTTGCGGTGTCCTTTCCCAATGACAGTAGGGGAAGCAAGGCACGTATTGTATTGTTGCCATCGAGGATAAAAAGATGGGGTTTTCATCATATTGCTTGAGTTTATCCCTCTACATCATGTCATCTTGCTTAAGGCGTTACTCTTTTCGTATGAACTCAATACACTAGATGCATGCTGGATAGCGGTCGATGTGTGGAGTAATAGTAGTAGATGCAGGCAGGAGTCGGTCTACTTGTCTCGGACGTGATGCCTATATACAATGATCATTCCTAGGTAGTCTCATAATTATTCGCTTTTCTATCAATTGCTCGACAGTAATTTGTTTACCCGCCGTAGAATATCGCTATCATGAGAGAAGCCACTAAAGAAAACTATGGCCCCCGGGTCTATCTTTATTATATTACTTTCCCGTCAACGAGCCAATTTCCGTTGCCGTTGTTTATTTGCTTTCTTTACTTTTTATTTCTATATCAAAAATACCAAAAATATAAACTATCATCTCTATCAGATCTCACTATCGTAAGTGACCGTAAAGGGATTGACAACCCTTAACGCGTTGGCTGCGAAGTTCTTATTTGTTTGTGCAGGTGCGAGGGACTGGCGCATGGTCTCCTACTGGATTGATACATTGGTTCTCTAAAACTGAGGGAAATACATACGCTACTGTGCTGCATCTCCCTTTCCTCTTCGAGGGAATACAACGCAAGCTCAAGAGGTCGCAAGAATAATTTCTGGCGCAGTTGCCGGGGAGGCTTACGCAAAAGTCATATACCAAGTACCTATCACAAACCCTTATCCTTCGCATTACATTTATTTGCCTCTCGTTTTCCTCTCCCCCACTTCACCTTTGCCGTTTTATTCGCCCTTGTTCTGTCGTGTGTTTCTCGTTTGCTTGCTTCTTGTTTGCTTGTGTGTGTTGGATTGCTTGCTTGTCATTATGGCTCTCCCTGTTAGTGTTGACCCTCACCTCAAGAGGCTGGAGGAGATTGAAAACAATGTTAGACATTTTATGACTATACAATTTGAGCATAATGACTTTTTCAGAAGTGAGCTTAAAGAACAGAAAAAAATTATGGAATATATGAATAAAGTCCTTGATGATATGTCTAAGGAATTTTATGGTTTGAAATCTCAGTTTGCTCATCTTGAGAACTTAATTGCCCAAATTTCCGATAAACAGTCCACCTTGATCAATAAGATGGCTGCCAAACCGGAGGAGCATCAAAGTAAAGATGAAGATATGAAAGTTATTGATATGTCTCCTATTAGATCCTTGTTTTCTAGTATTAATCTTGATGAGAATAGGATTGGAGATGATTTTCTTTAAGGTGTCCTAGTAATTCAAAGTTTTTAGATCTTGATGCTAAACTTGCTAAAAGTGGGATTCAAGAGATTAAAACTTAGCATAGTGATGAACCCACTACTTTTGATTTCAAGGGATTCAATTATGATAATTTATCTTTGATTGATTGTATTTCCTTGATGCAATCCGTGCTAAATTCTTCGCATGCTTATATTCAAAATAAAGCTTTCACTAAACATATAGTTGATGCTTTGATGCAATCTTATGAAGAAAAACTTGAGTTGGAAGTTTCTACACCTAGAAAGCTTTATGATGTATGGGAACCTACTATCAAAATAAAAATAAAAGATCATGAATGATATGCTTTGTGTGATTTGGGTGCTAGTGTCTCCACTATCCCAAAAGCTTTCTGTGATTTGCTAGGGTTCCATGAGTTTGATGATTGCTCTTTAAATTTGCATCTTGCGGATTCCACTATTAAGAAACCTATGGGAAGAATTAATGATGTTCTTATTGTTGCCAATAGGAATTATGTGCCCGTAGATTTCATTGTTTGTGATATAGATTGCAATCCTTCATGTCCTATTATTCTTGGTAGACCTTTCCTTAGAACGATTGGTGCAATTATTGGTATGAAGGAAGGAAATATTAGATTCCAATTTCCGTTAAGGAAAGGCATAGAACACTTTCCTAGGAAGAAAATCAAATTACCATATGAATCTATCATGAGAGCCACTTATGGATTGCCTTCCAAAGATGGCAATACCTAGATCTATCTTGTATTGTGCCTAGCTAGGGGCGTAAAACGATAGCGCTTGTTGGGAGGCAACCCAATTTTATATTTTTTGATTTTTTTGCTGTTAGGGAATAAATATTGCATCTAGCCTCTGATTAGATGTGTTTTCATGTTTGTTTAGTGTTTGTGCCAAGTAGAACCTTTGGTAGGACTTGTGTGAAGTTTATTTGATCTTGCTGTGAAAATCAGAATCGTTAGCGCTCGCTAAAGTAGTCTTCAGATTTCACTGGAGCGTGTTTTTTAGTTGATTCTTTTTTCTGCTGATTGGTAGACAAAGTGCGCAAATTTACCAATTTAGTTTCAATTTTTTGGAGTTCCAAAAGTAGGCGAATCCAGCAGATTACTACAGACTGTTCTGTTTTTGACAGATTCTGTTTTTCGTGTGTTGTTTGCTTATTCCGATGCATCTATGAGTAATATTGGAGGATATGAACCATAGAGAACTTGGAGTACAGTAGGTTTTACACCAATATAAACAATTAATGAATTCCTTGCTGTACATTTGAGTGGTGGTTTGCTTTCTCTTACTAACGGAGCTCACGAGAATTTTTGTCTAAGTTTTGTGTTGTGAAGTTTTCAAGTTTTGAGTATTGCTTTGATGGACTATGGAACAAGGAGTAGCAAAGGCCTAAGCTTGGGGATGCCCATTTAACCCCAAGTAAATTCAAGATAATCAAAAGCCTAAGCTTGATGATGCCCCGGGAAGGCATCCCCTCTTTCGTCTTCATCCATTGGTAACTATACTTGGAGCTATATTTTTATTCGCAACATGCTATGTGTTTTGCTTGGAGCGTCTTGTATAATTTGAGTCTTTGCTTGTTAGTTTGCTACAACCATCCTTGCTGGAAACACCTATTTGAGAGAGTTAAATATTTCCTAGAAATTTTTAGCACACTCTATATGCTTCACTTATATCTTTTGAGTTGAATAGCTTTTGCTCTAGTGCTTCACTTATATCTTTTAGAGCACAGTGGTGGTAATATTTTGTAGAAATTGTTGAACTCTCATGCTTCACTTATATCTATTTGAGAGTCCATTAAAACAGCATGGTAAAGTGTTTAGGCTAAGGAAACTAGTCTTCACATGATAAACATCCAATGTCAATGTAGTAAAAAAAATCACATCAAGTGCATTGAGTAGAAAGAGATGTTGGATGCTTGATAAATGTTTTGAGACATGAGGATAGTGATATTAGAGTCATGCTAGTGGAGTAATTATGAAATTTAGAAATATTTCTGTTAAGGTTGGTGATTCCCGTAGCATGCACGTATGGTGAACCGTTGTGTGACTAAGTTAAAGCATGAGGTATTTGTGGAGTGTCAACCTTTGTGTGGAGGTCGAGGGCGCACGATGGTTAACTCCTACCAACCTCCCCCCTAGGGGCATGCGTTGATTGCTTTGTTTTGATGACTCGTAGATTTTTGCAATAAGTATATGAGTTCTTATGACTAATGTTGAGTCCATAGATTATACGCACTCTCACCCTTCCACCATTGCTAGCCTCTCTTGTACCGCGCAACTTTCGCCGGTGCCATAAACCCACTATATATCCTTCCTCAAAACAGCCACTATATTGTTCCTCATAACAGCCACCATACCTACCTATCATGGCATTTCCATAGCCATTCCGAGATATATTGCCATGCAACTTTCCACCGTTCCGTTTATATGACACGCATCATATTGTCATATTGCCATTGCATGATCATGTAGTTGACATCGTATTTGTGGCAAGGCCATCATGCATAATTTATCATACATGTCACTCTTGTTTCATTGCACATACCGGTACATCGCCGGAGGCATTCTTATGGAGTCATGCTTTGTTGTTGTAGTATTGAGTTGTAATCTTGTGTTGTAATGAAAGTGTGATGATCATCATTTATAGAGCAATGTCCCACGGGAGGAAAGGTTGAATCTATAAAGCCCCTCCGCAAAAAAAAAGCCAAAGAAAAAAAGAAAGGCCCAAAAAAGAAAAAGAAAAAGAAAAAAGAAAAAAGAAAAGAAAAAGGGACAATTGCTACTATATTTTTCCACACTTGTGCTTCAAAGTAGCACCATGTTCTTCATTGTAGAGAGTCTCATGCTTATTCAATTTCATATACTAGTGGGAATTTTTGTTATAGAACTTGGCTTGCATATTCCAACGATGGGCTTCCTCAAATGCCCTAGGTCTTTGTGAGCAAGCAAGTTGGATGCACACCCACTAGTTTCTTTTGTTGAGCTTTCATTCATATTTAGCTCTAGTGCATCCGTTGCATGGCAATCCCTACTCACTCATATTGATATCTATTGATGGGCATCTCCATAGCCCGTTGATACGCCTAGTCGATGTGAGACTATCTCCTTGTTTTTGTCTTCTCCACAACCACCTCTATTCCACCAATAGTGCTATGTCCATGGCTCACGCTCATGTATTGCGTGAAAGTTGAAAGGTTTGAAAAGATAGAGCATGAAAACAAATGCTTGGCTGAAATCGGGGTTGTGCATGATATGAATATTTTGTGTGATAGCAAGGGAGCATAGCCAAAACTATATGATTTTGTAGGGATAACTTTCTTTAGCCATAGTATTTTGAGAAGACGTGATTGCTTTGTTAGTATTGCTTGAAGTATTGTTATTTCTTATGTCAATATAGACTTTTATCTTTGTCGGTGTACTAAGGTAGGGGTACCTCAGTACCCCAACTTGTGCATGGGCAGTAGCAGCTTCCCGCGGCAGGGCCTACCACGCGCTTGCCGGAGACCTTCCTGCTCCATATAAAACCATTCAAAAACAAAGTATACAAGACAGAAGATCAAGACCCCGGCAAGTGGAGCTTGCCGGGAAGGCCGTCCCAGGCTCAAAATTACCTCACTCACGCAAGGCCCTGGCAAGAGGAGCTTGCCAGGAAGACTAGAAGATTACGTCACAGAAGACATGCCTCGGCGCTATATGCGCCCCGGCAGGGCTCGGGGAGCGACAAGCTTCAGAACCCGACAAGCTCTCGGGCCCGACAAGGTCCAGCCCCCGGCAAGGTGCTTGCCGGGGAGAGTTGCGCTGTGTGCCCGCGCTCCAGCTCATCGAACCACGCGTCGCCCTGGGGCGACACCAGGGACGCGTGGCGGATGGCTGTGCAGCCTGGGGGACACGGTGGCACTCCACGGTGGTAAAGCTATCGCCGTGGCGAACGGAGACGCAAGGGCGGGCGCTTTTGGGGTCGACGGTGACGGGCATTAAATGCTCTTGTCCCCCACTGTCAAAGTAGGTAGCGACCACTGTTCACACACTGTAGCTCCACTATTTCCGCACTGTTACAACTACCACCTCTTTTACATTTTTACCCTTTCTCCTACGTTGACACCTGTCGGTGACCCCTTGCACTATAAAAGGAGGCCCATGCACAACGTAGAAAGGGTTCGGAACCTAGATCGCTCATACGCTCGGTGTAGCTAGTTCTTCAAGCTCCCGAGCTCTCCAACTCAATACAAACTAAGCAGGAGTAGGGTTTTACGCGTCCATCGCGGCCCGAACCTGGGTAAACTGCCTGCGTGATCTCCACGATCTGCTCTTCGTGCTCCCTTCGCCCTCTTACCGCACAAGTAAGGGGCTCCGGTCCCATAGGTGTTCGTGGTGGACAGTTTCCCCCGACATCTTTGGCGCGCCAGGTAGGGGGCGTCGAGGTTGTGCGAACCTGATCCGGCGTTCACGCGGGCGCATTCTTCATCAACCTCTCCAGTTTCATCAGCAACAGCGACATGGCCCCGAAGAAGAAGGCTTCGGAGGTCGCAGGCCCGTCTGCGTCTCATCCGCCGCCACCGGAGCCAACGGTGGGCGGGGGAGACGCCGTCGGGAGGGTGGTCGCCGGCGAGGACACTCGCGGCGCCACCAAATCCAAGGACAGGGCGGACGACCGAGCCTCGGTCTCCGTGGACGCGCCGCGTCCATCTCAGCAAACGACAACCCAGCAGCGCCATGCCACGGGAGGTGGCATCCGCTTGCTGGGCCAAGGGCAAACCGGAGGCTCGCGGGACGCTCCGGGCCATCGTCCTGGCACGAGCAAGGCGCGGTCGCCGGGGCGGGACCCTGCTCCTTCTAACGCTGTTAGGAGTCCGAGCATATCTCGCTCCTCGCACCGCTCGCCCCCGCTCCCCTCCACTCCAGCAGAGGCGCTCGCAAGGGCGCAACTGCTCCTCGACTTCCCTCCAGCGGCAGACAAGGCCGAAGACTGGAGGGCCACCATCCAGAGCCTGATCGCCTTCGCCAACAATGACTCTCCGCAGCAGCCGGCGACCTCGCGGCCGCGGCAAGTCGAGAAGACGAAGGCCGACGGAGACAAGACCGCCGGGGGTGCAACCACCGTGCACTCCCCGCCGCAGAAGCAGAAGACGCCGCCCCGCCGGAACAACGCCGATGACGGCTCCACGGCGTCGTCGGACCCGCAGGCTCGTCGGGACCAGCGCCAAGTCCTTGACGACCGGCGACAAGAAGACGCTCGAACAACGATCGAGCGCCGCCGAGAAGCTCGGCGACAATCAGACCAGAGAGCTGGGAACGCTGTCGACGCGCGCGCACCCGGTGAACCAGGCGACTTGCCGTATGCGGCAGGTTGCCCTGCGTTTACCCGTGAGCTGCGGCACGTCCAGTGGCCCAGCATGAAGAACTTCAAGCCCGACGTACCGGAGAAGTACGACGGCAAGACGCACCCCTCGGAATTCCTCAGCATTTACACCATCGCGGTGCAGGCTGCCGGGGGGCGCGACGAGAAGATTTTGGCGAACTACTTCCCGCTCGTGCTTAAGCCGAACGTTCGTTCGTGGCTTATGCACTTGCCGGAAGGCTCCATTTCTTCTTGGGCAGATCTTTGCCACCAGTTTGTTGGCGCCTTCACGGGCGGCCACAAACCCCACGGCCAGGAGAGCGATCTCCACATTCTGGCCCAGAAGGAAGGAGAATCCCTGCGCAAGTACATCCAACGCTTCAGTCGAGTGCAGCACAACATCCCCGACGTCCACCCTGCCGCGGTTATCAGCGCGTTCCACCAGAACGTGCGTAACCGCCGCATGCGTGAAGAAATGGCCATGACCAAGATACGGGATGTCAGCGAGCTCTACGCTCTGGCTGATAAATGCGCACGCGCAAAAGAGGGGAGGAGACTCCCCGGGGAGGATGCTGGCGCAGGAGGAAGCGACAGCGACGACGCCGCCCCGGCAAAGAAGAGCCGGCGGCGGAACAACAGAAGGAAGAACAAGAAGGAGGTGCTTGCCGTCGAGAAGTCCGGCAAGGAGGCTCCCGCCAAGAAAACACAGGCTGGCGGTTCCGGCAAGGAGCCTGCCCCTGTGGCGGCAGCCGACAAGCAATACTGCAAGATCCACCGTACCAAGGGCCACGACCTCTCCAACTGCAAACGCGTCGAGTACCTCGTCGAGCAGCAGAAAGCTGAGTACGAGAGGCGCGACAAGGAGAAGGCCCAAGGTGGCGGAGGAGAACCAAGCAAGAAGTGGCCATTCAATGGCCGGGGAGGACGCCGCGGCAAGGCAAAGCAGCGGCAAGGTGACCGACCTCCCCGGGGCCGCGACAAGGATGAAGAAGACGACGACGAAGACATGGAGGATGAGGATAACAGTGAGCAGGAGTTCCAGAAGGCCACGGAAGTCCTGTGCGTCGACGGTGGCGCCTCTCTGCACACCTCCCACCGCCAGCTCAAGCAGTGGGTGCGCGAGGTGAATGCAGCAGAGCCGCCCGTGGAGTCGCGCAGGCTCCTCAAATGGTCCAGCACGCCCATCGTTTTTGATCTTGAGGATCACCCTGACCGCACCACTGCGGTCGGGTGCTTGCCGATGCTGGTCTCACCCACCATCCGCAACCTCAAGGTCACTAAAATGTTGGTTGACGGTGGGGCCGGGCTGAACTTGATCTCCTCTGCTGTGATCAAGAAACTCCAAATCCCAGATGGCGAGCTCGAAGAGACCGGTTCTTTCCAAGGAATCAACCCAGGAAGGAGCAAGCCCAAGGGGAAGATAACTCTGCCGGTGACCTTTGGCGGGGAGCTCAACTTCAGAACTGAGCGCATCACATTCGACGTCGCCGATATTCCATTGCCGTATAATGGAATACTCGGCCGTCCCGCCCTCGCCAAGTTCATGGCAGCTTCCCACTATGCCTACAACGTACTCAAGATGCCGGGGCCGATAAGCGTCATCACTGTCCATGGAGACAAGAAAGATGCGCTTGTCTGCGCCGACAGGATCTACCGGGATGCGGCAGCTGCGGCAGAGAAGGACACACTTGCCGCTGAAGCTCCCAGGGGGAAGAAGACCAAGACCAAGTCCGGCAAGTGCTCTGGGGCCCACTCCGGCAACCGCACCTCTTCGGAGTGCTGCGCTGCCGTCGAGGACGTTCCATCGAGCTCCACCGGCAAGTGTAAGAAGGGGATGGCCGCTCCTCCGGCAACCAAGAAGGTGTCCGCCAAGGAGGACGGCACTGGTGGTACCTTCACCATAAGTGCCACACTTGACAGCAAATAGGAAAGCGCGCTCGTTGCCTTCCTGCGGGCGAATGTCGATGTGTTTGCCTGGCAACCATCTGACATCCTCGGTGTTCCCAGGAAGGTAATTGAGCACAAGCTTGCTGTTTGTCCTCATGCGCGGCCCGTCAAGTAGAAGGTGAGGAAGCAAGCCGTGGAGCGCCAAGAATTCATTGCTGAGGAAATCAAGAAGCTAGAAGCAGCAGGCCTAGTTAGAGGTGTGATCCATCCGACGTGGTTAGCAAACCCAGTCGTCGTGCGCAAGGCCAATGGGAAGTGGAGACTGTGTATAGACTTCACCGATGTGAATAAAGCATGTCCCAAGGATCCATTCCCTTTGCCGCGCATCGACCAGATCGTTGACTCCACTGCCGGATGTGAGCTACTCTCTTTTCTTGATGCATACTCAGGCTACCACCAGATCTTTATGGCCAAGGAAGATGAAGAGAAGACTGCATTTATCACTCCATGCGGCACTTATTGCTTCATACGCATGCCATTTGGACTGAAGAATGCAGGATCAACATTTGCAAGGGTAGTGCACACTGCTTTCGAGCCACAGATCCACAGAAATGTAGAGGCTTACATGGATGACATCGTGGTGAAGAGCAAGAGCAAGGATACCCTGGTCCAAGATTTGGAAGAGACATTTCAGAACCTGCGCAAGATACAGCTCAAATTGAACCCCGAGAAGTGCGTCTTTGGAGTCCCCTCCGGCAAGCTTCTCGGGTTCTTCGTGTCACAGAGGGGGATTGAAGCAAACCCCGACAAGATTAAAGCCATTGAGCAGATCGAGGCCCCAAAGCGCGTCAAGGATGTCAGAAGGCTTGCAGGTTGTGTGGCTGCCCTCAGTAGGTTCATTTCGAAGTTTGCAGAACGCGCCCTACCTTTCTTCAAAATCTTGAAGAAGGCTGGTCCCATGAAGTGGACTCCGGAAGCGGAGGCAGCACTGCAAGATTTGAAACGATACCTATCCTCCACTCCAATACTTGTCGCACCTAGACCACAGGAAAAGTTGTTGCTATACCTAGCGGCAACCAACCAGGTGGTTAGTGCTGCGTTAGTAGCGGAGAGGGAGGCCGACGAGGAATCTGCACCACCGGCAAGCGAATCCAGCGACAAGCAGGGGGCTGCTCCGACAAGCTCTGGCCCCGACAAGGACAACTCTGCGCAGGAACAGGAAGAAGTGCGGAAGAAGATGGTGCAGCGCCCGGTGTATTTTGTGAGTTCCCTCTTGCAGGGGGCTAGATCAAGATACTCCGGGGTGCAAAAGTTGCTTTTCGGCCTCCTCATGGCCTCGAGAAAGCTGCGCCATTACTTCCAGGCACATGAGATAACAGTGGTCACTCGCTTTCCGCTGAAGAGGATATTGCACAATCCAGAAGCAACAGGCAGGATCGTTGAGTGGGCACTGGAGCTGTCGAGCTTCGGACTCAAGTTTGAAAGTACCTCAACCATACAGAGTCGAGCTTTGGCAGAATTCATAGCTGAGTGGACCCCGACGCCCGATGAAGAAGTCCAAGAAACAAGTGCACCCGTACAAGAAGCGACAAGTGAATGGGTAATGTATTTTGATGGTGCCTTCTCGCTGCAAGGCGCCGGTGCTGGCGTGGTACTCATCGCGCCCACCGGGGAGCACCTCAAGTATGTTATCCAGATGCACTTCCCAAGAGAGCAAGCGACAAACAACACTGCTGAATATGAAGGTTTGCTCGCCGGCCTCAGGATTGCGGCCGAACTTGGGATCAGAAAGCTGATTGTATGGGGAGATTCTCAGTTGGTGGTCCGACAAGTTAACAAGAGTTACCAGAGCCCTTTGATGGAAGCTTATGTAGATGAAGTGAGGAAGCTTGAGGAGCACTTTGAAGGTCTGCAAATGGAGCACGTCCCGAGAGCTCACAATGACATTGCAGATGGCCTTTCAAAGTGTGCTTCGATGAAGTTACCTGTGGAACCAGGGACCTTCTTGCTCAAGCTGACTCAACCATCCGTTACACCATCAATTGGGCAGTCTAAGAAGAGAAAGTTGATCTCCGGTGACTACTTACCGGCGGATCTTCCTGAAACCGCCGCCAAGGTCCCCAAGATCAACGATCGGAACGCTGAGGAACAGTCTGCTCCTGCAGATCCGAGGATCTGTGCAGTTGAAGCAAGTGTTCCCGACAAGCCTCGCCCCGGCGAGCTTGCCGGGGGACCATCAGCTCCGGCGGAACCAGAGGTTCTTGCCGTAGAAGCTGAGGTCCCCGCAGCGGCCCTCATGCCTTTAGTCCTTGCCGTTGAGCCTCGGGCTCCGGCATGGGCACAGCAGATCGTCCGTTTTCTGCAAACTGGAGAACTTCCCGACGACCCAGAAGAAATAGAGAAGATAACCAGGCAGTCAAGTATGTACCAGTTCGTGGATAACGAGCTGTACAGAAGAAGGCTCAATGGTGTCAGGTTGAAGTGCATCCCCAGGGAAGATGGACAGAAGCTGTTGGCAGAAATACATGGAGGCATATGTGGCCACCACATTGGCGCAAGGGCACTTGCCGGGAAGGCTTTCCGGCAAGGGTTCTTCTGGCAAGAAGCCCTCCAAGATGCAACTGCACTAGTAACCAAGTGTGAAGCGTGCCAGTTCCATGCGAAGCAGATTCATCAGCCAGCTCAAGCTCTCCAGACAATTCCTTTGTCCTGGCCCTTCTCGGTCTGGGGGCTCGATATCCTCGGCCCCTTCCCCCGAGCCGTCGGGGGCTTTGAGTACTTGTATGTTGCATTCGACAAGTTCACAAAGTGGCCAGAAGTGGAACCAGTGAGAAAGGTGACAGCACAATCAGCGGTCAGGTTCTTCAGGTCGATTGTTTGCCGTTTCGGAATCCCTAACAGGATCATCACCGACAACGGTACACAATTTACTAGTCGCACCTTCATGCAGTACGTCCAAGACCTTGGCGCCAAGGTCTGTTTCGCTTCTGTTGCTCACCCGAGGAGCAACGGTCAAGCGGAGAGGGCCAATGCTGAAGTGCTGCGCGGACTCAAGACAAGGACCTTTGACAGGCTGCGCAAGTGCGGAAGAAACTGGATAGAGGAGCTACCGGCGGCTCTTTGGTCAATCAGAACGACACCAAGTCGAGCCACCGGACAGACACCCTTTGCTCTAGTTTATGGAGCAGAGGCAGTTCTCCCCACGGAACTCGTATACGGATCTCCTCGAGTGCTCGCTTATGATGAGCTCGAGCAAGAGCAACTGCGGCAAGATGATGCATTGCTCCTCGAGGAGGAACGTCTCCAGGCTGCTGTACGAGCTGCTCGATACCAGCAAGCCTTGCGTCGCTACCATAGCCGCAAGGTCAAGGCCAGGAGTCTCGAGGAAGGCAACCTTGTTCTTCGGCGTGTTCAGTCCGCCAAGAATTCCAACAAGTTGACGCCGAAGTGGGAAGGCCCTTATCGGGTGAGACAAGTCACAAGGCCCGGCGCTGTCCGCCTTGAGACCGAAGAAGGCTTACCGGTGAGCAACTCCTGGAACATAGAGCATCTTCGCAAGTTTCACCCATAAGGCGCGGTTGCCGTGATCCGCTCCGGCAACCACCTTTTGTACAAGCTTTGCCGCTGTTGCATGTAACCCTTTGTACAAAGCCGGGCGCAGACCCCGTGCATCAGTAAAGCTTTGTGTTTTGCGTTATTTGCCTGTTGCATGCTTTTCTTTGCTATTTGCATGTGTTATTTGGCATTTTGTGCAACGTACACATCCAGTAAGCATTAGCACGCCGAAAGGCCATATACTTGTTTCCCTCTTCTTTTTCCTTGCCTCTTAAGCAGAAGGAATGTTCCTCGCGCACAAGTTTGCCGGGGGGGGGAGGAGATGGAAGAGGAACCAAGTGCTGTTCAAGAAAGAGAAGTCTTACCAAGAAGCAAGATATGAAAGCTAAGTTATTAGAATTTGAGCAGTTCAAATTTTTAATTTTTTAGTTGTCTTCCTTGAACAATCACACTTTGTATGGGAAACCTGTGCGCGGAGGAGCCTACCCGTGGCTAGCCGCACCCTTGTCTTGTTTTCGAGTACGCTCAACGACTTGAGTGAGCTGCGACAAGTGCCGCGCCCTTGGTTTGTTTTCGAGTTCACTCAACAAGCTGAGTGCGTTGCGACTAGCTGCGGCAAGGTTGCTTGCCGGTAAGACCTTGGCCAGCAGGCTGCTCAGAGTCCAGCACTCAGCGCTCGCGGCAAAGGACCCTTGCCGGCAAGCTCCCTGGAAGCGTAGGGTGAAAAACATACAAAGTAGATGACCAAGACAAGGAAGATAACATTGCACTGATTGATCAAAATAAGATAAATATCTTACAAGGGATAACTTGTCGCAATGATTAATGAGTTCATAACACCCTATGCAGCAACAAAAGAGATAAAGAGAAAGGAGGCCTAATCTACGCGGTCGCCCTCAATCCTGGAGATCTTGTTCACTTTGGCGATGATGTGGGCGACCTGCGCCTTCAGCGCCTCCGTGTTCGCGTCGGCCGGCAAGCTGCGGAGAACGTTAGTGAGATTTATACCGGGGTTGCAGTATACAATCTTCGTCAGGACGCGCTCCAAGGTCCCCGCGCAGAGCTGGCGCGACTCCTCGGCCAGTTGCGCGGGGAGCTTCTTCCGAAGATCTTCAAGAGCCGGCGCGATCCCTCTGAAGAAAAGGCTGAGCTTGGCGCTGTGAGGGAGGTTTGGATCCGGAGAGTAGATGAGATGCTCAACCTTCAGCGCCAGCAGCTCCTGATCGATGTTGGATGCAGAGGAAACTAAGTCATCGGTCCACACCTCGACGGTCCGGCGGAAGTTCTCGGCCGCAGTATTGGCGCTCTCCACCAAGCCTCGCTCCCTGCGGAGCTCTTCCTTCAGCTTGGTTTCCCGGTCTCGGACGGCGTCGAGCGAGTCCTTCAACGTGGAAACCTTCAGCTCCAGATCCTCAATTGAGTCCTTGGCGGCCTTCAGCTCGTCGCCCTGCTTGGAGAGGCGCACCTGGAGTTCGGAGTTGGTGTGGGCGTCCTTCTCGCGCTCTGTATTGAGCGCGGTGACCCGCTCCACGCTTGCCTTCAGTGACTCCTCCAGTTGCGCAACCTTGGCCGCGAGCTCCTCCTTGGCGGTCTCCGCGGCAGCCGCGGCGGCTCTCGCCTCCTTCAGCTCTCCGCCAAGGGCCTGCTCCCGAGCGGCATGGTCTTCCTCGTGGGAGTCGAGGTTGACCTTCCGTTGGGCGAGCTCTCCTTCTCGCCGGGACAACTCCACCCCGGCGAGTCGCTGCTGCTCTTCGGCTTCGGCCTTTTCCAGGAGCCACTCCTGGTACTCCCCGGTGAGCCTCTCGCGCTCCTCCGCCACGTCGCGGAGGGCAGCCTGGTTGGCGGCGCGGAGCTCCGCCGCGCGCTTCTCCATCTCGACGGCGGCCTTGGCAGCAAGGGCCTCCCGAGACGCTAGCTTCGCCTGCCTGGCCCGGTAAAGGGCCAGGAGCTGATGAAGCAGCTTCTCCTCCTCGGGCCCGTCGCTTCCGTCGGGCGCCTCGACGATCTTCAGACCCGCGGAGGCGAGGACCACTCCATCAAAGGCCTCGCCCTCCGCGGGGGCTCGCGATGAAGAACCCCACGGCACCTGGATGTAAACCCCGTTAGGGGCCTCAAGATAATAGGCCGACGGCTCCTTCTCGGTGGAGGGGTCGGCGGCCGGCGCAGCGCTCGACGCTCCTGCCGCCTCCGGGCCGGCAGTGTGGCCGCCGTCCCCCTCCCCGGCCGCCGCGTTTGCGGCCGGAGCGGTCTCCTCCGCAGCCGGCTCGGCGGCTCCCGCCGTGTCCTCAGCGGCGGGGGCGTTACTGCCGTCGCCCTGCGCGCCCTCCTCCTCGACGACGATGACTTCCGCCTCCATCTGCTCGGGGGGAGGAGGATCTAGAAGAAGAAGAAAAAGTGAAAGAAGTTCAAGCAAATACCCAAAAAGAGACGAATCCAAGAAGACAGAGATACGGAACTTACCTTGACGGACGTTGTCAGCGGCGGGCTCCCTCGCCGGGGAGCTCTGCCTTGGCGGAGTGGCCGCCCTCGCCGGGCTACTCGCCCTTGGCGGGGTACTCGCCCTTGGCGGAGTACCCGCCCTTGGCGGAGTGCTCTCCCTTGCCGGGGAGTTCGGCCTTGGCGGGGACGGCGGGGCCTGCGGCTCCTCGGGAGCGACCTCCGGATGCTCCTGTGGTTGTGGCTCCACCTCTGCACAAGACAATCAAGACAAGACGAAAACATCAAGATATTAGCACAAGACAAAATCCTCAAGCGCACCCGACGAGCGGAAGTATGGAATCCAGACTTACGCTGGGGGCTGCGCTGGGGGCTGCTCCTCGGAGCAGCGCTCGGGTCCGGCTGGCTCGTCTCCGGCACGTCCCCAGTCGCCGCGATGGGCGAGTCATCCGCGACCTCGACAACGGGAACCTTGGCCTTCTTCGCCACTCGCTGGGCCAAGGTCCTGGAATCAAAGCAAGAAGCAAGATCAGAATCAACCAAAAATCAAGACAAGGTTAAAGAAGATGCGAAGCCTCAAGTTCTTACTCCTGTTCCTCGTCGTCGTCGTCGTCGCTCAAGGCGGAGAAGTCAAACGCCACCTGAGACGTGTCCGCGCGGGGAGCAGGAGGCGAAGACTCCCTCGGGCGCTTGGCGGTCCCCGGGGCTGGGGGCTGCGAAGACCCGGCCCCTGTGGTAGCCGAGGCCCGGGGAGCAGGCGGAGCTGCCGCTCCGCTCTGCGAAGACCCTCCTCCGCTTGGCGCTGCCGTGCGGGGCGCCTACGTCGTGGCCTGTGTGCGGGTCGCCCCCGCCGTGGCCTGTGTGCGGGTCGCTCCCGCTGTGGTTGGTGCGCCGGGCGCCCCCGTCGCAGCTTGGCTCCCCCGGGTAGCTCGCGCCGCCCGGCGAGCTGGTTGTTGCCGGGGCGCCTGCGCCCTCGTCCCTGTCGCCGTCTTGCGGAGACGCTTCAGCGGAGAGCGCCTAGGGCTTGCCCGAGGCGGGGAGGTCTCCGATGACGAGGTGAGGTCGTCGACGTAGAGCCCCAGGGATCCGTCGGAGTCTTCGTCGGCCCCGACGTCCTCCTCCTCCTCCTTCTCCTCCTCGGCAGGCTTGCTGGGCCCAGCGCCCTGCACTGTGGCCGCTCTCCCTCCGGCGCCTCCGCTCCCTGCGGCGCCTCCGCTCCCTGCGGCGCCTCTGTTTCCTCCGGCGGCGCTGCCTCTCGCCGCGGCCTCGGTCAGGATTCCGGGGATCCCGGAGTGCCTCAAGGAAGGGACCCCGGCGAGCTCGTCGGGAGGAAGCTTCAGCAGCCTGCGGATCTCCGCCTCCTCTGCTTGGCAGGACGCTTCCGCAGCCTCTGCCTCCTCGGGCGTAAAGCCAAATTCTCCTGCCGCTGCGGCTGCAGCGGCCTCTTAAACCCGAGAAGCTATATACGCTATCTCTTGGTCGGTGGTGTCCCGTGTGAGCTCCCTGATCTCGTCCTTGTTCTTCGCCACCTCCACCAGGTTGTCGAAGAAGCTCATGATGACGTCTGGCTTGGGCGGAATCCATGTGCGGTCGATGCCATGCGAGTCGCACGCGGGCATCATGGCGCGAAGGGAATCCCGGGCCGTGCTGTTGCAGAGGGGCACCACTCCCCGGGGAGCTCTGAACCACTCTGGGTGGGCCAGGTCATGCTTAAATAGTTCCCGGACCATCCCCTTCAGCTCCAGCGACGTGAAGTTGAAGTTTAGCCCGGGACGCAGCCTCATTATGTCCGCCGCGTTACCGTACTCCCAGGCTGGCCTCTTCCTATCTTGAAGAGGGGCGATGCGGCGGCGGAGGAAATCTGTGCCTACTTCTCCAACAGACAACTTTGCTACCCGGAGACGAAGAATTCTGATGAGGGCGACGTTGAGCTTGTCGTCGTCCGAATCCAACTCACTCCAGTCCCTGCCACGCACGATGGCTGTTGTTAGCGGCGCGGTGAAAGATTGCGGCTCGTCCTCGACTATCCAACACCAGTCTGCACGCCACTCCTCCCACTTGCCGCGAAGCTCCCCCGGCAAGTAGGACTCCTTCTTATTTAAGCGGAAGACACAAGAAATCCCCCCGGAGAGGGGAGCGCCGGCTTCTACTCTAGGGGTGAAGAAGTGCCTAAACAGCGCTACGTTTGGGTATATCCCAATATAGTTTTCGCACATATGTGCGAAAACCGCCATCGTGAGGATGGCGTTGGGAGTGAAGTCTAGAAGATGGAGGCCATAGGTGTGCATTATATCACAGAAAAAGTCGGAAAAAGGGGGACAGAGGCCGCAGTGGAAGAAAACTGCGAAGAAGAAGTACCCGCCGGGGTAGTTGTCCTTGGCGGCGGCCGGATAGGCTCGGGTGCGGGGATGCGCCTTGGTCTTCTTGGCCCAGAACAAGTAATACTTGTTCCAGAGCTCCCGCGCGCCGAGCCTTGGCGCGAAGACGACGTTCCGCTTCCGCAGCAGAGTAAGCCTCGCCGCCTGCTCCGATTTCTCCTTCTTGGTCTTCTCCGCCTTCGCCTTCTCGGTCTTCGGGGCCATGGCGGAGGCGGCGAGGGAAGGGGGACGAAGAGTCCGGCGGCGCCGCAGATGCGGAAGGCGGCGGAGGAGGTGTGGAGGCGGAGCGCAAGAGGGGATCTCTGGAGATGGAAGAAGAAGCAATGGAGGCGTAGGAGGGGAACCGCTCCTGCTTCCTCTGCTTTTATGGGGAAGTGGGGGGCGTTTCGCTCTTTCCATTAAAAGAACGTGGCCACGTCCCATCCCACGACGCCGCAATCGACGCGTGCCGTTACGGGGGGACGCGGCGGATGCGGAAGTGGATTCGGCGTGCCGTGGGCCGCGCGTGCCCGTGCACAGTTTTGGGCCTGGCCCAACAGCGCTCGGCACCGTGTGTGGCCCAGGCCCGGGGGCTCCTGTCGGTGTACTAAGGTAGGGGTACCTCAGTACCCCAACTTGTGCACGGGCAGTAGCAGCTTCCCGCGGCAGGGCCTACCACGCGCTTGCCGGAGACCTTCCTGCTCCATATAAAACCATTCAAAAACAAAGTATACAAGACAGAAGATCAAGACCCCGGCAAGTGGAGCTTGCCGGGAAGGCCGTCCCAGGCTCAAAATTACCTCACTCACGCAAGGCCCTGGCAAGAGGAGCTTGCCAGGAAGACTAGAAGATTACATCACAGAAGACATGCCTCGGCGCTATATGCGCCCCGGCAGGGCTCGGGGAGCGACAAGCTTCAGAACCCGACAAGCTCTCGGGCCCGACAAGGTCCAGCCCCCGGCAAGGTGCTTGCCGGGGAGAGTTGCGCTGTGTGCCCGCGCTCCAGCTCATCGAACCACGCGTCGCCCTGGGGCGACACCAGGGACGCGTGGCGGATGGCTGTGCAGCCTGGGGGACACGGTGGCACTCCACGGTGGTAAAGCTATCGCCGTGGCGAACGGAGACGCAAGGGCGGGCGCTTTTGGGGTCGATGGCGACGGGCATTAAATGCTCTTGTCCCCCACTGTCAAAGTAGGTAGCGACCACTGTTCACACATTGTAGCTCCACTATTCCCGCACTGTTACAACTACCACCTCTTTTACATTTTTACCGTTTCTCCTACGTTGACACCTGTCGGTGACCCCTTGCACTATAAAAGGAGGCCCATGCACAACGTAGAAAGGGTTCGGAACCTAGATCGCTCATACGCTTGGTGTAGCTAGTTCTTCAAGCTCCCGAGCTCTCCAACTCAATACAAACTAAGCAGGAGTAGGGTTTTACGCGTCCATCGCGGCCCGAACCTGGGTAAACTGCCTGCGTGATCTCCACGATCTGCTCTTCGTGCTCCCTCCGCCCTCTTACCGCACAAGTAAGGGGCTCCGGTCCCATAGGTGTTCGTGGTGGACAGTTTCCCCCGACAATCTTGAATCCTTCAGATCTGAACATTCATGCCACAATTAAGAGAATTACATTGAAACACTATATTGGTTAGCATTCCACATCAAATTCTTTTCTTTATCATTTACCTACTCGAGGACGAGCAGGAATTAAGCTTGGGGATGCTTGATACGTCTCCAACGTATCTATAATTTTTTTTATTGTTCCATGCTATTATTTATGGGACTAACCTACTAACCCAGAGGCCCAGTCTAGATTGTTGTTTTTTTTTATTTCAGGGTTTTGCAGAAAAGGAATATCAAACGGAGTCCAAACGGAATGAAACCTTCGCAGGAGATATTTTTGGAGCAAATCACGCGAGATAAACTTTGGGGCCAAGCCAGAGGATAGGGGGGGTCACCCTCGAGGGTGGGGGCGCGCCCCCCTTCCCAGGGCGCGCCCCCCTGCCTCGAGGGCAGGCCCGGTGGCCCCTGGTACCCCTCTTCCTCCTATATATGCCTACATACCCCAGAAACTCCAAACGAAGAGAGAAAACCCTAATTCCACTGCCGTAGCTGCTGTTCCCGTGGAGATCCCATCTTGGAGCCTGTTCCGGGAGGGGGATCCATCACGGAGGCCTTCATCATCATCATCATCGCCCTCACCATGAGTGGTGAGTAGTTTACCTCAGACCTTCGGGTCCATAGCTAGTATCTAGATGGCTTCTTCTCTCTCTCCGAATCTCAATACAAAGTTCTCCTCAGTCTTCGAGGAGATCTATTCGATGTAATCTCTTTTTGCGGTGTGTTTGTCAAGATCCGATGAATTGTGAGTTTATGATCAACGTTATCTATGAAAGATATTTGGTTCTTCTCTGAACTTTTTATGTGTGCTCATAATATCCTTGCAAGTCTCTTCGAATTATTGGTTTGGTTTGGCCTACTAGATCTATAGTTCTTGCAATGGGAGAAGTGCTTGGCTTTGGCTTCAATCTTGCGGTGTCCTTTCCCAATGACAGTAGGGGAAGCAAGGCACGAATTGTATTGTTGCCATCGAGGATAAAAATATGGGGCTTTCATCATATTGCTTGAGTTTATCCCCCTACATCATGTCATCTTGCTTAAGGCGTTACTCTGTTCGTATGAACTCTATACACTGAATGCATGCTGGATAGCGGTCGATCTGTGGAGTAATAGTAGTAGATGCAGGCAGGAGTCGGTCTACTTGTCTCGAACGTGATGCCTATATACAATAATCATGCTTAGGTAGTCTCATAATTATTCGCTTTTCTATCAATTGCTCGACAGTAATTTGTTTACCCGCTGTAGAATATCGCTATCATGAGAGAAGCTACTAGAGAAAACTATGGCCCCCGGGTCTATCTTTATCATATTACTTTCCCGTCAACGAGCCAATTTCTGTCGCCGTTGTTTATTTTCTTTCTTTACTTTCCGTTTCTATATCAAAAATACCAAAAATATAAACTGTCATCTCTATCAGATCTCACTATCGTATGTGACCGTAAAGGGATTGACAACCCCTTTTCGCGTTGGCTGCGAAGTTCTTATTTGTTTGTGCAGGTGCGAGGGACTGGCGCGTGGTCTCCTACTGGATTGATACCTTGGTTCTCAAAATTGAGGGAAATACTTACGCTACTGTGCTGCATCTCCCTTTCCTCTTCGAGGGAATACAACACAAGCTCAAGAGGTAGCAAGCGGTCAAGAACATCCTGAAATACCTGAACAGGACTAAGGATATGTTTCTCGTTTATGGAGGTGACAAAGAGCTCGTCGTAAATGGTTACGTCGATGCAAATTTTGATACTGATCCGGATGACTCTAAGTCACAGACCGGATAGATGTTTTTATTCAACAGTGGAGCTGTCAGTTGGTGCATTTCTAAGCAAAGCGTCATGGCGAGATCTACATGTGAAGCGGAGTACATAGCTGCTTCGGATGTAGCAAATGAAGGAGTCTGGATGAAGGAGTTCATATCCGATCTAGGTGTCATACCCAGGGCATCAGATCCAATGAAAATCTTTTGTGACAATACTGGTGCAATTGCCTTGGCAAAGGAATCCATATTTCACAAGAGAACCAAGCACATCAAGAGACGCTTCAATTCCATCCGCGATCAAGTCAAGGAGAGAGACATAGAGATTTGCAAGATACAATCGGATCTGAATGTTGCAGACCCGTTGACTAAGCCTCTCTCACGAGCAAAACATGATCAGTACCAAGACTCCATGGGTGTTAGAATCATTACTGTATAATCTAGATTATTGACTCTATTGCAAGTGGGAGACTAAAGGAAATATGCCCTAGAGGCAATAATAAAGTTGTTATTTATATTTCCTTATATCATGATAAATGTTTATTATTCATGCTAGAATTGTATTAACTAGAAACATAGTACATGTGTGAATAGATAGACAAACAAAGTGTAACTAGTATGCCTCTACTTGACTAGCTCGTTGAATCAAAGATGGTTAAGTTTCCTAGCCATGGACATGAGTTGTCATTTGATTAACGGGATCACATCATTAGTGAATGATGTGATTGACTTGACCCATTCCGTTAGCTTAGCACTTGATCGTTTAGTTTTACTACTATTGCTTTCTTCATGACTTATACATGCTCCTATGACTATGAGATTATGAAACTCTGATGTCTACTACGCAACCTTCTTCTTGTAGACGTTGTTGGGCCTCCAAGTGCAGAGGTTTGTAGGACAGTAGAAAATTTCCCTCAAGTGGAAGACCAAAGGTTTATCAATCCATGGGAGGCGTAGGTTGAAGATTGTCTCTCTCAAACAACCCTGCAGCCAAATAACAAAGAGTCTCTTGTGTCCCCAACACACCCAATACAATGATAAATTGTATAGGTGCACTAGTTCGCCGAAGAGATGGTGATACAAGTGCAATATGGATGGTAGACATAGGTTTTTGTAATCTGAAAATATATAAAAAGCAAGGTAACTAATGAGAAAAGTGAGCAGAAACGGTATTGTAATGCTAGGAAACAAGGCCTAGGGTTCATACTTTCAGTAGTGCAAGTTCTGTCAACAATAATAACATAACCGGGTCATATAACTATCCCTCAACATGTAACAAAGAGTCACTCCAAAGTCACTAATAGCGGAGAACAAACGAAGAGATTATTGTAGGGTACGAAACCACCTCAAAGTTATTCTTTCTGATCGATCTATTCAAGAGTCCATAGTAAAATAGCATGAAGCTATTCTTTTCGTTCAATCTATCTTAGAGTTCGTACTAGAATAACACCTTAAGATACAAATCAACCAAAACCCTAATGTCACCTAGATACTCCATTGTCACCTCAAGTATCCGTGGGCATGATTATACGATATGCATCACACAATCTCAGATTCATCTATTCAACCAACACAAAGAACTTCAAAGAGTGCCCCAAAGTTTCTACCAGAGAGTCAAGACGAAAACGTGTGACAACCCCTATGCATAAGTTCACAAGGTCACTGAACTCGCAAGTTGATCACTAAAACATACATCAAGTAGATCACGTGATATCCCATTGTCACCACAGATAAGCACAAGCAAGACATACATCAAGTGTTCTCAAATCCTTAAAGACTCAACCAATAAGATAACTTCAAAGGGAAAACTCAATCCATTAAAAGAAAGTAGAGGGGGAGAAACATGATAAGATCCAACTATAATAGTAAAGCTCGCGATACATCAATATCGTGCCATCTCAAGAACATGAGAGAGAGAGAGAGAAGAGAGAGAGAGAGATCAAACACATAGCTACTTGTACATACCCTCAGCCCCGAGGGTGAACTACTCCCTCCTCATCATGGAGAGCGCTGGGATGATGAAGATGGCCACCGGAGAGTGATTTCCCCTCCGGCAGGGTGCCGGAACGGGTCTAGATTGGTTTTCGGTGGTAACAGAGGCTTGCGGCGGCGGAACTCCCGATCTAGGTTATTTTCTGGAGGTTTCTGTATATAGAGGAGGTGTTGGAGTCGGGAACAAGTAAGGGGGGTCTCCGGGCTGTCCACGAGGTAGGGGGAGCGCCCGGGGGTTGCGCCCCTACCCTCGTGGGCAGCCCGGGAATCTTCTGGTCCTCCTCCGGTACTCCCTAGGCTTCTTCTGGTCCAAAAACATCCTCCGTTGAGTTTCAGGTCAATTGGGCTTCGATTGGTATTCCTTTTCTGCGATACTCAAAAACAAGGGAAAACAGAAACTGGCACTGGGCTCTGGGTTCATAGGTTAGTCCCAAAAATCATATAAAAGTGTATATAAAAGCCCATAAAACATCCTAGAAGGATAATATAATAGCATGGTGATACGTCCAAAACGTATCTATAATTTCTGCTTGCTCCATGCTTCTTTTGTGTGATATTGCTATGATATTTATGCACCTCCATACACTTTTGATCATATTTGGACTAACCTATTAACTCAGTGCACCACAGTGCCAGTTCCTGTTTTCTGCTGTTTTTCTATTTCAGGTTTCCCCCATATTAAAAGTGCTCCAAAAACTCCGGGAAAAATACAGGAAAAATCAGCGTACAGGAAGCTTCGCGAAGAACCAAAGCGGGACCAGAGGGGAGCCATGTAATGCCTAGGATGGGACTATATCTCCTACGTGTCGAGGCACGACTTAGAGACATAACCCCATGCTGGAATGATCGCAAGTCTGGTATCTTTGCACAACTCATGTAAAAGATGGGGATGGAAAACATAAAATAGTTGGCTTACACTCGCCACGTCACACAAATACAATACATGTCTCAAATCATCATACAATAAAACATCACAGCCCTCTAAGGGTAAAATCCAAATTACAAGATACCAAACATAATTAAATCCACAGGTCGGATCGAATCCTAGTAGAAGTCTCCACTACTGATCATCAGGATAACGAACATAGTATCGACTACGCTCCTTGTCGTACTCCCAGTCTAGCTCGGTGCCATCACCTGGATAGCTCACCACTGGACCTGCATCTGGTGTGGTGAAGTAACTATGAGCCACAGAGGACTCAGCAATCCCGTTCCCAGGTAACAAGACTATTTAAGCCTTGGGAGAGGATAAGGCTGAAGAAAAGAACAAGTGTCTGCAGCAGCAACTAGCACTAGCTTACGTGAAAGAGTGCGAGAAGAGAAGTGCCTCGGTCGAAAGATGATCACGAAGTGATCCTAGCTACAGCTCAATAAACATAACCACACCGTGTTCAACTCCCGAATCCCTATTCGGAAATTGACAGTCACGGTTCACACGCTGGTAGTGTATTGAAACATTGTGTCAAGCTATCTACAACCGGATATTAACAAGCTCCCATCTGCCACATAACCGCGGGCACGGCTTTCGAAAGTTCATAACCCTGCAGGGGTGTTCCAACTTGGCCCATTACAAACCCACGATCCGCGGAGTCGCAACTCCAAAGTGGGAAGACCCGAGTATTCTCGGAATCCCGTGCTCAAGATACTCCGAACTAAGGTAAGGCTAATCCAGCAAATCCTCCCGGCGTGTCGACACCCTGATAGTAGCCGCGCGTATCTAAGTCTCAGGACACGACCGGATGGGTGATGCTACGGGTTTTTACCAGACCTCGAGTTTCCTTGAGGTGGCCCCGCAGGACCCCCAGTTCGGACCAACACTCATGTGGAGCACTGGCCCGGGGTTGTTGATTAAAGAAAAAGGGTTTATAACTCCCTATGCAAGTTTAGTTTGTTATTAGGCAAATAGTACCAATGTTGGGACTTGCTGGAAAAGACTTAGCACTTAGCGGTTTATCGAGGGGGTCCCATACACCCCAACCGTGTAAGGAACGCATAATCAAGGAACATAACACCGGTTTATACGGTTCCTAATGGCATGAGTGGAACAAATCACCAAGCAAAAGGCTTAGCCTTCCACCCTTGCCAATATATAGATAATTTCATTTTTAAGCATTTATATAGTGTGATATAACCCAACAAAACTTCAACATGAAGCAAGCATCTTCAATCTTCACCTGCAACTAGCAATGCTATAAGAGGGGCTGAGCGAAGCGTACTTAGCCAAGCAACGGTTTGCATAGGTAGGGTGGTTAAACATGGTCATGGTTACAAGTAGGAGGCTGACATGAAAGACATGGGCATCGAGGCAAAACTATAGAGCGGAACTACTAGCAATAGGCAAAGATAGTAATGTTATCGGGGTTCGGTCATCTTGCCTGAAGAGTAGTCGTTCGGATCGTAAGAAGGGTCCTCGTGCTCAACCTCGTTGGTAACCTCGTGCTCGTACTCGTACTCGGTCTCAGCTTCCGGCTCTAAACAATACAACCACACAAGGCACGAATCAACAAGATGCAATGCGCACTCAAAAATGATGGATGCATGATGGATGCACTAAGGGAGCACACGGAGCACGGAAAATAGCACTCAAGCAAATCACTTCAAAACATGGCAACAAAAGGAGATTATGAATCTACACGGAAAATCATTCAAGTTTCATATAAGACTTGCTGAAATCGGAGCTACGGGCTAAAAGTTATGCCCGAAACAAGAAACATGCGAAAGCTGAAAATTACAGCAACATAGCAACTTCGGAGCACTAGAAAAATAACCTACAGCACTCAAACACCATTGCAAAGAGCTTGAACATAAACTAGACATACCCTACAGCAAATAAGTCCAAAGGTGCACCCCCATAGGAGCCACGGATCAATAGCAACAAGCTTGGACATATTGAACTTGACAATAAAATTCTGACAGCAGAATTTTATTGAAACTTTGGAGCAAAAGTTAAACATGCTACAGCCACTTAAATAATCATGTGAGAACATGAATGGAAAGCCAACAATATCTACTACAAGGAACCATCAAGATCCACTCCAAAACAATCATGGTTTGTCCTAGAGCAGCAAGCAAACATGGCATCGGAACATTACAGATTTCAGACTTAGTGAAAATCCACTAAGTGTTAAAACAGCAGTTTCATCATGGCATATAAAAGAGCAAGTTTAAGTCACCTCGAAACTAAACATGGCAAGTGGTAAGCACCACATCAAAGTACACATGATGGTGATTCCGAAACATACAAGCATGCATCATGGAGACAAACACAACGATAGCAACGAGCTCAACAAGATGGCATTTCATAACAAGTGAAACAACATCACAGCCACATGGCACTTTGCAACGAAGATATACATGGCAAGAATAAATCTATCATGCAACCTAACACAAGCAACATGTAGAGCATGGCAAGACGAACACGTGGACATGTCATTTGCATCAATCGGATAAACGAGCTAAAAGATATCACTATGCAAAGATGGCATAAAAACAACACATAGCAGCAGTTTATATCGAGATGCACTCTTGCAACAGAAAAATAAGCATCTAGATGATATCTAACATGCATGGCACAATGGAATGAAATGTAGAGCAAGTCACCACGAACGTCTGGACACCTCATTTGCGCAAAACGGATCAACACACTAAAAGTTATCAGCAGTTGAAAAGTGCATCAGACAACAACAGATCTGGGACTTAGGGATATGCAAACCACCTCAGATCTGAGAAATCGAGCTTGGGCCAATGGATCTGGTGGAGGCGGCTGGGCCTCCGGCGCGGCAGTTGGCCCGACGGTCAACGGCGACTGGGAGGCCGCGGATCGGCTACCTGGGAGCCCGGCTGGGGCGGCCCAGCCGGCGGGACGGCTGGAGGCCTAGTGCTCCTGGGCCGGGAGCGGGGAGTGGCTGCGGCCCGCGGTGGGAGGCCGGGCGCCTGGCGCGGTGCGGTGAGGTCGGCGGATCTCGGGCCCGGAGGGAAGGAAGCGGACTGGAAGCGGCTCGGCCCGCGGCGTGGCCCAGGCGGCTCGGGCGCCTGGCGGCTGGAGGCGATGCGGGAGGGCCCGCGGTGGCGAAGACGGCCCAGGCGGCGAGGCGAGGCAGCCTGGCTGCGGGAGCGGGCCTCGGGCGGCTTCGGCCCACCGAAGGAGGGAAGGCGCCCCGCGCGGTCGGGTGGATGCGGGCCGGCGGCCTGAGGGACGGAGGGGCCCAGCCGGGGCGCTCGGGCCTGGCGACTCGGCCTTGGCTGGCGACGGAGGGAGGCGGGATCGGGCCTGGGCGGCTGAAGCGGGAGGAGGCGAAGGGCCCAGGCGGAGAGGCCGCTGGCTCGGGCAACTGGATCCAGATCGGGATCCTACCCGATCTGATCTGACGAGGCGTGCGGTGGCCTTCGATCGACGAGGAGGCGGGCACCGGCGGCGGGGGACTCGATGGCTGCGGCGGTGAGGCCCTGGGGCGGCGGGATCCGGCGGGACCAGGCCGGAGGCGGTGGCGGTGGTGAGGTGGCGCCGGTGGGGACGAGATGGCGGCGATGGTGAGGTGAGAGGAAGCCGGAGATGAGTTCCGGCGAGGTGGTAGGAATTCCGGCGAACTCCGGCGAAATTCCGGCGGGATTCCGGCGAGGTGGCTGGCTGGAGGAAGGGGATGAAGTGAGGGCTAGGGTTTCCTAGTTTTGGGGCAAAATTTGGGGGAGTGGACAAATATATAGGCACAAGGAGTTAGGGTTGCCCAAATGGAGTGCAGTTTTCGGCCACCGGATCAGATTTGGATGGCCTAGATGATAGAAGTGGCTAGGAGTGGTTGGTGGGCTATTGGAGGGGGTGTCTTGGGCCACAAAGTGGAGGCACTTTGAGCCCACACGAATAACTGTTGGGGGAGCAAACGGACTTGAAACGCGACGAGATTTGACAGGCGGGTTACACAAACCAAAACAACAACACACGACAAGTCTCGCGCCACACCGGTAACGTTACACGGCCAAACACCAAAGTAGGCCTACGGGACGCCACGGACACGTGAGGGAGCTCCGGAACGCGAAACGGACAACGGGAAGGAACACGTGGAACCGGATGCAACCGACAACACAAATGCAATGCGATGCATATGACTACATGATATGAATGAATGCCACACACGCACACAACAAAACGACGAAAACCCGAAAGACAAAGAACCCGGAATGTAATAGATGAAGCCGGAGATATATTATATGCCCAAAAGGGAAAGTATTACATCCGGGGCATTACAAACTCTCCTCTACTACAAAAAGATCTCGTCCCAAGATCTAGGACTGGAAAAAGGAAGGGTACTCGGAACGAAGATGATCTTCTCGTTCCCACGTAGCTTCTCGGTCGGTGTGATGTGACCACTTGACTTTCAAGAATTTGATGAACTTGTTGCGGGTCTTGCGCTCGGTTTCTTCGAGAATAGCAACGGGATGCTCTCAGTAGGATAAGTCTTGCTGAAGATCAATCTCTTCAAACGGAATCATGCGCTCAAGTGCCTTGAAGCATTTGCGGAGTTGAGACACATGGAACACATCATGAACATTGGCGAAGTTTGAAGGTAGCTCAAGTTGATAGGCTAGATCGCCTCTTTTGCCAAGAATCTTGAAAGGCCCGACGTATCTAGGAGCAAGCTTTCCTTTGATACCGAATCTTTGGGTGCCTTTCATCGGAGACACACGGAGATAAACATGATCATCAATGTTGAAAGCCAAATCACGATGCTTGCCGTCATAGTAACTCTTCTGACGCGACTGAGCGGCCTTGAGATTCTCACGTATGACTTTGCACATCTCTTCGGCTTCTGAGATCAAGTCATTGCCAAGAAGTTGACGTTCGCCTGTTTCAGACCAGTTGAGAGGGGTACGGCACTTTCTGCCATAGAGGATTTCAAACGGAGCTTTGCCTGCACTTGCTTGAAAGCTGTTGTTGTAAGAGAACTCGGCAAATGGAAGGCAGTCTTCCCATTTCATGCCGAAAGATATGACACAGGCTCTGAGCATGTCTTCTAGAATCTGATTCACTCGCTCGACTTGACCACTAGTCTGAGGGTGAAAAGCAGTGCTGAACCTGATCTTAGTGCCCATGGCGGACTGAAAGGAGTCCCGGAACTTGGATGTGAACAAACTTCCACGGTCTGAGGAGATAACCTGAGGGATGCCATGTAAAGACACAATTCTGGAAGTGTACAGCTCTGCCAATTGAGTTGCATTGATGGATTCTTTGACTGGAAGGAAGTGAGCGACTTTGGTAAGCTTGTCAATCACCACGAAGATAGAATCATTCCCTCGCTTGGACTTAGGAAAGCCAATGACGAAGTCCATTTCAATGTGGTTGAACTTCCACTCGGGAATAGGAAGAGGTTGGAGAAGACCGGCTGGACGTTGATGTTCTGCTTTCACTCTTCTGCAAACATCACATTCGTTCACGAATTGGGCAATCTCCCTTTTCATGCGTGTCCACCAGTAAGACTGCTTGAGATCTTGGTACATCTTGGAACTGCCGAGATGAATGAAAGGAGAGAATCATGTGCTTCTTCCATTATGAGCTTCCTGAGATCACCTTTGGGAACAACGAGTCTATCCTCGAAGAACAAGGTATCTCTCTCATCAACACGAAAGCACTTGTATTTCAGAGTGCCCTTTGCAATACCATGTTTCACCTTCTGCACCATGGCATCACTGAGTTGGGCCTCACGGACTTGATCTTCCAAGGTAGGAGCAATTTGAAGATTTGCAAGAAAACCCTGCGGAACAACTTGAAGGTTGAGCTTCCTGAAGGCTTCACAAAGCTCAGGCTGGAGCGGCTTGATAAGAAGGCTGTTGCAATATGCCTTTTTGCTCAAAGCATCTGCAATCACATTCGCCTTGCCAGGAGTGTATTCAATGCTGGGATCATACTCTTGGATCATTTTAACCCAACGAGTCTGGCGGAGGTTCAGATGCGGCTGTGTGAAGATGTACTTCAAGCTCTTGTGATCGGTGAAGATGTCGACTTTTCTGCCCAACAACAGATGTCTCCACATAATCAAAGCATGTACCACAGCTGCTAGTTCGAGATCATGTGTGGGATAGTTCTTCTCACTTGGCTTGAGCTGATGAGAAGTATATGCCACAATTCTCTTCTCTTGCATAAGCACACCACCAAGACCTTGAAGAGAAGCATCACAGAATACTTCATAGGGCTTGGATTCATCTGGAGGAGTCAGAACTGGAGCAGAGATGAGCTTTTCTTTGAGAGTTTTGAATGCCACTTCACACTCTGGAGACCAAAAGTATTTGACATTCTTCTGAAGCAAGTTGGAGAGAGGCTTGGCAATCTTGGAGAAGTTCTCAACGAACCTTCTGCAATAGCTGGCAAGACCCAGAAAACTGCGGAGTTGCTTGACGTTCTGAGGAGCTTCCCAGTTGACAATTGCTTCAACTTTCTCGGGATTTACCGCAATACCGTCAGCTGAGATGATATGGCCCAGGTACAAAACCTTATCGAGCCAAAACTCGCACTTGGAAAACTTGGCATAGAACTTATGTTCACGGAGTCGATCAAGAACCAGACGCAAGTGCTTTTCGTGATCTTCTTCATTCTTGGAAAACACCAGAATATCATCCAGATACACAAGCACAAACTCGCCGGTATAGGGGTTGAAGATGTAGTGCATCATCCTCGAAAAGGTAGGAGGAGCATTGGCGAGACCAAAGGACATGACTGTATACTCGTATGAGCCGTAGCTCGTTCTGAAGGCAGTCTTGGGAATGTCTTGCTCGCGAATGCGAATTTGGTGATAGCCCATTTGGAGGTCGAGCTTAGAGAACACTTTAGCTCCTTTGAGCTGCTCGAAGAGTTCGTTGATGTTGGGGAGCGGATACTTGTTCTTTATTGTCTTCTTGTTCAATGGCCGGTAATCAACGCAGAGACGTTCCGTGCCATCTTTCTTCTTGACAAATAAGACACCACAGCCCCAAGGAGACGTACTAGGCCTGATGAGACCCATACTCTCCTGTTTATCAAGCTGCTTCTTCAATTCCTTCAATTCATCTGGAGAGAGCTTGTACGGACGCCGACATGCTGGCTCAGTACCCGGCTCGAGTTCAATGACAAATTCCACCTGACGGTGTGGAGGCATGCCTGGAAGTTCTTCAGGAAAGACGTCTTGATATTCGTTCACCACCGGAATTTGAGATATGGCATTAATTTCGCCCTTATCATTGAGAGAGAAAAGCCTGATAGTGTTATCCCTGGAGGCAAAGATAATCACGTCTTCATCAGGATGAGTCATCTTGACTTCCTTCTGTGCACAATCAATGTGAGCATCATGATGAGAAAGCCAATCCATCCCGAGGATGAGGTCGATGTCGGAATTACCAAGAACCACCGGATTAGCCAGAAAGCGATAATCACCCATGCGAATAGAAACATTCGGAGCATATATACTGGAATGCATTCGTCTCCACGGAGAAACAACTGATAACTCCCTTGGCAAACTTTTGATGTCAACATTATACTTGGATGCAAATGGTTGAGACATGAAAGAGCATGAAGCACCCGAATCAAATAACACTTTAGCAGGGATAGAGTTCACTAGAAGGTTACCCAAAATAACATCAGAAGAATTCTCCGCTTGCGCTGCACTCATCAGATTGACCCTTGCTGCCTTTGGATCATGCTTGACAATAGCTGAACTGACAGGCGGAGGAGGTGGAAGACGCTTCGGGTTGGGGCACTTGTTGGCATAGTGACCTTTCTGAGTGCATTTGTTGCAAGTCACTTCTGAGAGAGGACGGAAATGAGAACCACTTGACTTGGAGCCTTGAGACTGAAACTGCTTCCTCGACTGGTTGCTCGGGTTGGGTGGGTGGGAGAAACCACGTCTACCGGAGTTCTTGTTGCTGTTGGAGTTGTTGCAGGGAGCTTGAATCACTTGAGGAGGAGGAAGCCAAAATTTCTGTTGTTTCGCAGCCAACTGAGACGATGAGGAAGAGTGAACAGCATCTCGAATTCTCTTTTTCGAAGCCTCCATCTTAAGCTGAGCTACGTCTTGTTTCAAAGCCATATTATAGAATTTGTCGAATTCATCGGGCTCGAACAAGGTGAGAGCAAGTTGAAGTTCATCTTTGAGGCCTCCACGAAACTGGTAGATTTTGCTCTTGGCGTCAGGAATGTCTTGCTTAGCATAGCGGGCGAGGTTTTGGAACTTGACATTATACCGATAGACTATCATAGAGCCCTGCTTCAGGTTGCGGAATTGCTCACGCATACCCTCGATGACACTTGTTGGAATGTGGTGAGAGCGAAAGTCCTTGCAGAAATCCTCCCAAGAGATCACACGACCTGGCCTGGAGTCTTTGTACTGCTGCCACCAGTCAGCTGCTTGGTCTTTGAGTTGGAAGGCTGCAAACTTCACATAATCCTCTTCTCTTACGTTACTGCACTCAAAATGCTTCTTTATGTCGGTTAACCAATCTTCAGCATCAAGAGGGTCGACACAGTAACTGAAAGCTTTTGGATTATTGCCCAAGAACTGGTTAAGAGTAGCATGGTGCTGCTGGTTGAAGAAATTGCCTTGATTCCCTAGAACACCCTGATTAGCTTGATTAGCTTGCATCTGCTGCATCATCTGCATCAACAACTGGGTGTTCTGAGTTGTAGTCTGCATAATCGCTCTCCAAGCCTCAGGCGGAGGAGGAGGGGAAGGAGGACGATCTAGGACCTCTTCACCCTCTGCGTTAGCGTTGGGAACCTTTTTCGGAGCCATCCTGAAAGAGATGACCACGAATCAGCAATTGATTGACAGAAGGTATAAGCTGAATCAATGGAATGAATTGCAACAAGTCTTCACAATAATCATTCGAACAATAGAAACGAATGAAATCATTCGAACAAGAGGAACGAATGAAATTCTCAGTTAAATGATAACATCAATCTTCACGAGAAGCCACATAGGGGACAAAAGGTAAAATAGGAAAAACAACAAGGTACAGACGGGAACAAACACAAGATAGGAGCTTCGTTCTAACATCTTTGTGCTGAAAGCATATGAACGCGTTATGAAAGGGTTTTGCAATCCCCGGATCAGCATAGCCAAGGACCCTTTAAGATGCAACTCCCAATCGGAACATCGGTCATAATACCACTTCACTCAATGTTGAACCCCGAACTCGCTAACCTGCATTCGTTGGAAGAATGCCTACGATCTACTGGATAAACCCACCTATTAATCTCCGAAAGATTCCAGTTATGCAATCAGGTGTTGGGGATACAGGGGAAGCACCGCGCAATCAACTCTAAACCTACATCCAGCTGTATCCATCCTTCAACACATAACCAGTCTTTCTCGGAAACTGTTTACCTCGGACCTTCGAAAAGCATCCACTATAACAAGCTATGGCAATACTCCCGAACTACCTCCCCAGTACTGGGTGATGTCGGGGTTATCTTGCCACTAACCGTATAGGAGAGATTTTCGATGTCGGCCGTCTTAAGTATTTAGTACTGCCGCGATATGCTTGTGACGACAATACCCCGAAGCTCAACTCCCCGGGACACTGCCACAACCCCTAATGTCAGGAGGCATCGAGAACAATGTCTCGTCACAAGAACATCGAAACAATCCCAGAATACTCGCGAGATTCCTAAAAAAAAATTGGGGCAATTTTTGAAAGTAGAAGAGACAAGAGTAGTCGTCAGGAGTCCTCACCAGAGAGAAAGGAGATGAGAAGCAAAGAAATCCTACTCTCCGATATAAATATAGGACTCAAAATATTTTCAGTGTGTGCCTAGACTCGACCGTCAACGATTCGATCAATCAGTGGGGGCTCCTAGGTCGGAGAAGGCTCTGATACCAACTTGTAATGCCCAGGATGGGACTATATCTCCTACGTGTCGAGGCACGACTTAGAGACATAACCCCATGCTGGAATGATCGCAAGTCTGGTATCTTTGCACAACTCATGTAAAAGATGGGGATGGAAAACATAAAATAGTTGGCTTACACTCGCCACGTCACACAAATACAATACATGTCTCAAATCATCATACAATAAAACATCACAGCCCTCTAAGGGTAAAATCCAAATGACAAGATACCAAACGTAATTAAATCCACAGGTCGGATCGAATCCTAGTAGAAGTCTCCACTACTGATCATCCGGATAACGAACATAGTATCGACTACGCTCCTCGTCGTACTCCCAGTCTAGCTCGGTGCCATCACCTAGATAGCTCACCACTGGACCTGCATCTGGTGTGGTGAAGTAACTGTGAGCCACAGAGGACTCAGCAATCCCGTTCCCTGGTAACAAGACTATTTAAGCCTTGGGAGAGGATAAGGCTGAAGAAAAGAATAAGTGTCTGCAGCAGCAACTAGCACTAGCTTACGTGAAAGAGTGCGAGAAGAGAAGTGCCTCGGTCGAAAGATGATCACGAAGTGATCCTAGCTACAGCTCAACAAACATAACCCCATCGTGTTCAACTCCCGAATCCCTATTCGGAAATTGACAGTCACGGTACACACGCTGGTAGTGTATTGAAACATTGTGTCAAGTTATCTACAACCGGATATTAACATGCTCCCATCTGCCACATAACTGCGGGCACGGCTTTCGAAAGTTCATAACCCTGCAGGGGTGTTCCAACTTGGCCCATTACAAGCCCACGATCCGCGGAGTCGCAACTCCAAAGTGGGAAGACCCGAGTATTCTCGGAATCCCGTGCTCAAGATACTCCGAACTAAGGTAAGGCTAATCCAGCAAATCCTCCCAGCGTGTGGACACCCTGATAGTAGCCGCGCGTATCTAAGTCTCAGGACACGACCGGATGGGTGATGCTACGGGTTTTTACCAGACCTCGAGTTTCCTTGAGGTGGCCCCGCAGGACCCCCAGTTCGGACCAACACTCATGTGGAGCACTGGCCCGGGGTTGTTGATTAAAGAAAAAGGGTTTATAACTCCCTATGCAAGTTTAGTTTGTTATTAGGCAAATAGTACCAATGTTGGGACTTGCTGGAAAAGACTTAGCACTTAGCGGTTTATCGAGGGGGTCTCATACACCCCAACCGTGTAAGGAACGCATAATCAAGGAACATAACACCGGTTTATACGGTTCCTAACGGCATGAGTGGAACAAATCACCAAGCAAAAGGCTTAGCCTTCCACCCTTGCCAATATATAGATGATTTCATTTTTAAGCATTTATATAGTGTGATATAACCCAACAAAACTTCAACATGAAGCAAGCATCTTCAATCTTCACCTGCAACTAGCAATGCTATAAGAGGGGCTGAGCGAAGCGTACTTAGCCAAGCAACGGTTTGCATAGATAGGGTGGTTAAACATGGTCATGGTTACAAGTAGGAGGCTGACATGAAAGACATGGGCATCGAGGAAAAACTATAGAGCGGAACTACTAGCAATAGGCAAAGATAGTAATGTTATCGGGGTTCGGTCATCTTGCCTGAAGAGTAGTCGTTCGGATCGTAAGAAGGGTCCTCGTGCTCAACCTCGTTGGTAACCTCGTACTCGTACTCGTACTCGGTCTCAGCTTCCGGATCTAAACAATACAACCACACAAGGCACGAATCAACAAGATGCAATGCGCACTCAAAAATGATGGATGCACTAAGGGAGCACACGGAGCACGGAAAATAGCACTCAAGCAAATCACTTCAAAACATGGCAACAATAGGAGATTATGAATCTACACGGAAAATCAATCAAGTTTCATATAAGACTTGCTGAAATCGGAGCTACGGGCTAAAAGTTATGCCTGAAACAAGAAACATGCAAAAGCTGAAAATTACAGCAACATAGCAACTTCGGAGCACTAGAAAAATAACCTACAGCACTCAAACACCATGGCAAAGAGCTTGAACATAAACTAGACACACCCTACAGCAAATAAGTCCAAAGGTGCACCCCCAAAAGAGCCACGGATCAATAGCAACAAGCTTGGACATATTGAACTTGACAATAAAATTCTGACAGCAGAATTTTATTGAAACTTTGGAGCAAAAGTTAAATATGCTACAGCCACTTAAATAAGCATGTGAGAACATGAATGGAAAGCCAACAATATCTACTACAAGGAACCATCAAGATCCACCCCAAAACTATCATGGTTTGTCCTAGAGCAGCAAGCAAACATGGCATCGGAACATTATAGATTTCAGACTTGGTGAAAATCCAGTAAGTGTTAAAACAGCAGTTTCATCATGGAATCTAAAAGAGCAAGTTTAAGTCACCTCAAAACTAAACATGGCAAGTGGTAAGCACCACATCAAAGTACACATGATGGTGATTCCGAAATATACAAGCATGCATCATGGAGACAAACACAACGATAGCAACGAGCTCAACAAGATGGCATTTCATAACAAGTGAAACAACATCACAGCCACATGGCACTTTGCAACGAAGATATACATGGCAAGAATAAATCTATCATGCAACCTAACACAAGCAACATGTAGAGCATGGCAAGACGAACACGTGGACATGTCATTTGCATCAATCGGATAAACGAGCTAAAAGATATCACTATGCAAAGATGGCATAAAAACAACACATAGCAGCAGTTTATATCGGGATGCACTCTTGCAACAGAAAAATAAGCATCTAGATGATCTCTAACATGCATGGCACAATGGAATGAAATGTAGAGCAAGTCACCACGAACGTCTGGACACCTCATTTGCGCAAAACGGATCAACACACTAAAAGTTATCAGCAGTTGAAAAGTGCATCAGACAACAACAGATCTGGGACTTAGGGATATGCAAACCACCTCAGATCTGAGAAATCGGGCTTGGGCCAACGGATCTGGTGGAGGCGGCTGGGCCTCCGGCGCGGCAGTTGGCCCGGCGGTCAACGGCGACTGGGAGGCCGCGGATCGGCGACCTAGGAGCCCGGCTGGGGCGGCCCAGCCGGCGGGACGGCTGGAGGCCTGGCGCTCCTGGGCCGGGAGCGGGGAGTGGCTGCGGCCCGCGGTGGGAGGCCGGGCGCCTGGCGCGTTGCGGTGAGGTGGGCGGATCTCGGGCCCGGAGGGAAGGAAGCGGCCTGGAGGCGGCTCGGCCTGCGGCGTGGCCCAGGCGGCTCGGGCGCCTGGCGGCTGGAGGCGATGCGGGAGGGCCCGCGGTGGCGAAGACGGCCCAGGCGGCGAGGCGAGGCAGCCTGGCTGCGGGAGCGGGCCTCGGGCGGCTTCGGCCTACCGAAGGAGGGAAGGCGCCCCGCGCGGTCGGGTGGATGCGGGCCGGCGGCCTGAGGGACGGAGGGGCCCAGCCGGGGCGCTCGGGCCTGGAGACTCGGCCTTGGCTGGCGACGGAAGGAGGCGGGATCGGGCCTGGGCGGCCGAAGCGGGAGGAGGCGAAGGGCCCAGGCGGAGAGGCCGCTGGCTCGGGCAACTGGATCCAGATCGGGATCCTACCTGATCCGATCTGGCGAGGCGTGCGGTGGCCTTCGATCGATGAGGAGGCGGGCACCGGCGGCGGGGGACTCGATGGCTGCGGCGGTGAGGCCCTGGGGCGGCGGGATCCGGCGGGACCAGGCCGGAGGCGGTGGCGGTGGTGAGGTGGCGCCGGTGGGGACGAGATGGCGGCGGTGGTGAGGTGAGAGGAGGCCGGAGATGAGTTCCGGCGAGGTGGTAGGAATTCCGGCGAACTCCGGCGAAATTCCGGCAGGATTCCGGCGAGGTGGCTGGCTGGAGGAAGGGGATGAAGTGGGGGCTAGGGTTTCCTAGTTTTGGGGCAAAATTTGGGGGAGTGGACAAATATATAGGCACATGGAGTTAGGGTTGCCCAAATGGAGTGCGGTTTTCGGCCACCGGATCAGATTTGGATGGCCTAGATGATAGAAGTGGCTAGGAGTGGTTGGTGGGCTGTTGGAGGGGGTGTCTTGGGCCACAAAGTGGACGCACTTTGAGCCCACACGAATAACTGTTGGGGGAGCAAACGGACTCGAAACGCGACGAGATTTGACAGGCGGGTTACACAAACCAAAACAACAACACACGACAAGTCTCGCGCCACACCGGTAACGTTACACGGCCAAACACCAAAGTAGGCCTACGGGACGCCACGGACACGTGAGGGAGCTCCGGAACGCGAAACGGACAACGGGAAGGAACACGTGGAACCGGATGCAACCGACAACACAAATGCAATGCGATGCATATGACTACATGATATGAATGAATGCCACACACGCACACAACAAAACGACGAAAACCCGAAAGACAAAGAACCCGGAATGGAATAGATGAAGCCGGAGATATATTATATGCCCAAAAGGGAAAGTATTACATCCGGGGCATTACAAGCCAGGGGTGGCCCAGGCGGCCACCTGGCGCGGCCCCACCCCTGGCCGCGCCAGGGGGGCGCCTGGGGCCCCGGCTCCGCCTCTGGTGACCCTCCTTCGCATATATATTCCTCGCGACCTGAAACCCTCGAGGACGGAACCCTTTTTCGCGATCTCGCCTCTGTTCCGCCGCCGCAGCGCTTCCAAGATCGGGAGCATCAGGAGAACTCTTCCCGGCACCTTGCCGGAGGGGAGAACCACCACCGGGAGCTTCTCCACCACCATGGAGGCTTCCCGGGTGAGTCGTGAGTAGTCCACCTTGGACCATGGGTCCATGATCAGTAGCTATGTGATGTTCTCCTCCCCTCTTTGTTCTTCATGGTTTAGACCTTGTGAGCTGCCCTACATGATCGAGGCACATATGTAATCTTTATGCTGTTGCTCTGCTGAGTTTGCTGGGATCCGATGGATTATGAGATTATGTTCAGATTGTGTGTGAGTAATATATTTGATTCACCTCTTTTATATTTATGTTCTTGAGTAATTCTTGCATGTTCTCCGTTGCTGTTTATTGCTTTGGCCAAGTAGTAGGTAGTAACTCCAAGAGGGAGCGTTATGCTTGATTGTGGGTTCATGCCCCCTGATCACTAGCTTGAGTGACAGAAACATGAGTCTAGGGGATGTGTTGTTGCCACAAGGGGGAAAACAACGGTGCTTGTACTTGCAGGTGCAAGGATTGTTTACTTTACGCAAAGTTCTTTTAATGCAGTTGTCTGTTGCTTTGAGTTTACACTTTGGGTGGGATTCGCAACTTAATACCAGCGAGATGTTCTAGATAGATATCTCAAGGTGGATGATTAGTAGTAGATGCAGATGGATTTCGGTCTACTTGCCTTGGTGTACCGCCCATGCTTTTGAGCCTCTACCTTTCTTTGCAGCATAGTTAGCATTGGTTTGCGCACATAATCCTGTCAATTGCCCAGCTGTAATTTGTTTACCTCGCTTTGCCGTTTTATCGTCTTTTGGGAGAGAGACATCACTAGTGAACATCATGGGACCCCGGTCCATATTACCACCACTGATCACACCCGCTATTTACTTCCTGTCTTTATTTCCTAGTTGCGGTCATAGCTATCATTATTATCTCTTGTGTTTGATCCTTTGCAAACGACAAGGCCAGAGGGATTGACAACCTCTCTGTACTCGTTGGGAGCAAAGTTATTTGTATCTGTGTGCAGGTCCTATCAACCGCTAAGTTTCTGGCGCCGTTGACACCTTCTTGTCGACCCTCGGAGTCTCACGGGATTCGATCCTTGGTATCTTTGCCAAGGGAAATTTGCTGCTACGCTACGTCTCAAACCTTCCACTTGGGGTAACCAACGAGGGGCGAGAAGCCATCAAGCAAAGTTTCTGGCGCCGTTGCCGGGGACTCCACTCTTCAAGATAGGGGAGTTGCACGCTATCTTTTATCTTTGCTTTTTAGTCTTGTTAGTTTACCTTTCAGTTTTTTGCTCTAGTGTCCTTTACCAAAAATCACAAAAATAGTTATCTTGCTTGCTGCTCCTATGGGTTCCACCGAGAACACCAAGTTGTGTGACTTCACTAGTCATAAAAACAATGACTTTATCTGCACGCCTATTGCTACACCTGCCACTTCAGCACCTTCTTATGAGATTAAACCTGCTTTACTGAACCTAGTTATGAAAGATCAATTCTCCGGTGCTGGAGATGATGCTGCTTTGCACTTAAATAATTTTTTTGAGCTCTGTGATATGCAAAAGTACAAAGAAGTAGATGGTGATATTGTTAAGGTTAAGCTTTTTCCTTTCTCCTTGAGAGGAGGAGCTAAAATCTGGTTTCAATCCTTGCCTAGGAATAGTATAGATTCTTGGGACAAGTGCAAGGATGCCTTTATTGGGAAGTACTATCCCCCTGCTAAAATAATCCAATTAAGGAGTAACATAATGAATTTTAAACAATTGGATAATGAACACTTTGCCCAAGCTTGGGAACGCATGAAATCTCTTGTCAAGAACTGCCCTACTCATGGTTTGACTACTTGGATGGTTATCCAAACTTTTTATGCAGGCTTGAACTTTACCTCGTGGAACTTGTTGGATTCGGCCGCGGGAGGAACCTTTATGTCAACTACACTTGGTGCTGCCACGAAGCTTCTCGACGAGATGATGACCAATTATTCCCAATGGCACACCGAATGCGCTCCAACAGGTAGGAAGGTAAACTCTGTCGAGGAGATTTCCTCCCTAAATGAAAAAGTTGACTTGATCATGTCTCTACTTTCCAAGCAATCTTCTATTGATCCTCATGATGTTCCTTTAAATTCTTTGATTGCTCAAGATCAAATAGATGTGAACTTTATCTCTAGAAACAACTTCAATAACAATGCTTATAGGAGTAATTTTGGTAGCAACCCTGGACCGCTAATTCCTATGGGAACAACAATGCTTATCCTAGCACCAAGAACTCCACTTCTGAACTAGAGATTATGCTTAAAGACTTCATCACTACCCAACAGGCCTTCAATAAGAGTGTAGAAGAAAAACTAGACAAACTAAATAATCTCTCTTCGAAGGTAGACAATTTAGCCCATGAGGTAGAGTTGCTTAAAATTAGAACTTCTCCTCTTGAGGAGAGGAAGACCACTCCTATGAATGCTATTCAAGTGCAAATTAATGAAAACATTAGGATGATGGCTAAACTTAAAGAGAGATGGGCTAGAGAAAAGAAGGAAGAAGATAGAATTAAGAGCCTTCCTACCCACCACACTGTTGCTACTATCCAAGTTGTTGAGGATATCCAAACTCTTAGCACCCAATGCACTCCTAGTCCCATTGGACCTATTAATGGTGATGCTATGACCTCAACCGTAGAAGAAGAAACTCCTATAACCATAGAAGCTACCAAACAAGTGAGCCTAAAGGACACCACTACCACTTTACTTGATAGTAGTGACCTTGATTTTGATAATTGCACCCTTTCTAAAGTTATTGGTTTTCTTCACAAGATGTCTAGAGATCCCCACACTAGCACACTTAATCTTGCCTTTACGGAGCATATCACTAATGCTCTCATCAAAGTTAGGGAGGAGAAGCTTAGGGTAGAAGCCTCCATACCTAGAAAGCTAGAAGATAGTTGGGATCCTATGATTAAAATTAAGTTGAATAACTTCTCTTGCTATGCTTTATGTGATGTTGGAGCTAGTACCTTCGTTATGCCCAAAAGAATATATGATATGTTTAAATTGAAATCTTTTGATCCTTGTTCTTTTGGTGTTCGTCTTGTTGATTCTTCCGTAAAGAAACCTTTGGGGAAGATCAACGATGTTCTTATCATTGTTAATGACAATTATGTTCCTGTTGATTTTACTATTATGGATATTGAATGTGAACCTTCATGTCCAATTATTTTGGGACGTCCTTTTCTTCGCACCGTTGGTGCTATCATTGACATGAAAGAGGGGAATATAAAATTCCAATTCCCTCTCAAGAAAGGGATGGAACACTTCCCTAGAAAGAAGATTAAGTTGCCTTTTGAGTCCGTTATACGGGCTAGCTATTCTCTTACTCTTGATAAAACTTGATCCTCTCTTTTTGCATCATGCCTAGCTTAAAGGCATAAAAGAAAGCGCTTTTGGGAGGCAGCCCACAACGAATTAGGTTTTATTCTGCTTTTGTTGTGTCTTGATGTTTGTTACTACAGTAGCATCATCATTGTATCTTTTCTTTTCAGCTTTGTGCCAAGTTTAGCCTCCGATTGCAAGAAAGTTCAAAAGTTGTGACATGCTGTCCAGAAAACAGATTCTGTCCTTGGACAGAAAAATTCGAATAAAATCACCAGATCATCTTTTTGATCTGAATTTTTTTTACAGCGTGATCTATACAATTGGCTATCGAGCGTCTGTTCTGAGTTTTTTGATTTGAGTTGCAGAAGTGCCCCGGAACAATTATTTACTACCTGCTGGTCTGTTTTTCACAGATTCTGTCCTGTTTTGCCTTTTCTTCGTTTTGCAAACCTTGAGCTTGCTTTTTCTTTGCAAAAACCTTTTGGCAATCTTGAGAAACAGTAGCTCTTCAAGATTATCTTTATTTCCAGTAGGGAAAAATTATTTTATTGTGGGTACTAACCTCGCTAATCAGATTATGATAAGTTATGTATGAAGGGATTTTTCAAGTGTGCGAGGGAAGATGATAAAAGAAGATTCAGGAGGGTCAAACGCTCAAGCTTGGGGATGCCCCCATGCACCCCCAAGAAATATTCAAGAAGACTCAAGCGTCTAAGCTTGGGGATGCCCCCGTGCATCCCCTTCTCCATCAACAATTATCAGTTCGTCTCTCGTTCCACTATAATTATCACTTCATGTGTTATGTGCTATGCTTGGAGCGTCTTGCTCTTAGTTTCCTTTTTAGTTTTCTTTAGCTTTGCTTGCTGTTCATAACAAGTTAGAACCCAGCTTTCTTTGTGTGGGAGAGAAACACGCTCCACTTCAACCTAGAACACAACATAGGATTTTCATGCTTATCTTTGATGTGTGTGTTCTTTGTCTTTCCATAGCTGCTGTCATGTTTAGCTCTTAGTTTTCATGCTTTTCTTTTTAAAGAGATTTAGTTTAGTTGGTTGCTGAACTCTCTTGAGTTTTCATGTTTATCTTGTTAAGGGAGTTTGCCTGTTGCACTGAGTTGTGTGTCTTAACTTAAAGTAGGTAATTGAGGTTGCTATTTAATTTTAGTAGTAACTTGCAATAGTTTTGAGGTATTGCCATGAGTAATGTCTGAACTTTTGGTGTCAAGAGCTTTAGCCTATTAGTGATAGATGTCGTATTTTGGGAAATCCGTGTTTATTTTCGAAAACCTACAAAATAGTTGAGAACTTTAGCTACTAAATGGATCACTAATCTTTGGAGGGATCGAATATTAGAGTACACTCACGTACCATGAGCCGAGGATGCGCAAGGATAACCAAACCCCCATACACACCTCCTCGAGGTACTTGTCTCTTTGTGAACCTCCTAATTAGATTGAGAGTTGCCGATAATAAGTGCATGAGTTCTTCGGACTAATGTGAGTATTCGAAAGTTGACACTTCCACCTAGCCATATTTTTCTAGCCTCTTCGGTACCGTGCATTGCCCTTTCTCACCTCAAGAGTTGGCGCATACTTCGCCGGTGCATCCAAATCCTTGGCACGATACGCTCTGTCATCACAAGCCTCATTATATCCTTCCTCAAAACAGCCACCATACCAACCTATCAAGGCATTTCCATAGCCTTTCCGAGATACATTGACATGCAACATCCATCTTCTCATGACTTGATCTTCATGTCATACATGCTTTTTGCTTGATCGATGAGCCGCATGCTAGTTGGGCATTGCCCTAATCATTGCTACATGACGCGCTAGTATCATTGCATATCCTGCTACACTGGTAGAGGCATACATTTGCATACATCATGATAGTTTCATTTTCTTTATGTTGAGTACTTTTGTAAAGTGTGAAAGATCTTCTATACTTCTTGTAATAAATAGAGTGTTGCCCCTAATGTGAGGAAAAGATCCCAAAGAGGACAAAATCAAAAGATCCCAAAGAGGACAAAATCAAAAGATCCCAAAGAGGACAAATGAGAGTTAAATAGAAAGAGCCATTGAGGCCACAAAAAAATAAAAAAATAGAAAAAAGAAATAAAAAGAGAGAAGGGGGCACACTACTATTCCTTTTGAGAGATCCACACTCGTACTCCATCTTATACCTTGTACTCCATAGAGATTATCATTCATGCATATTGCTATGTGGGGACCTTCACACTATAGAACTTGGCTTGTATATTCCAATGATGAGCCTCCTCAAAAGAGCTCTAGGTCTTCTTGAGCAAGCAAGTTGGATGCACCCCCACTAGTTCCATTGGAGAGCTTACCTTAGCTCATATGTGCATCCGTTGCATGGCAATCCCTACTCCTCACATCATATCTATCATTTGGCTTTCTCTCGCCTATGATTGTCCTCATTGATGTGAGCCTTTCACACCTTTTTAGTCTTCCCCCTTCATCATTTTTCTCTCTTTGCCATCCTAAGTGTCAACTTTCTTGCTTACGCTCATCCATTGCATGAGTGCTCAAAATATCGAAAGGGAGTGGATCATTTTGACTTGTACCTGGCCGGTGGTCTGGGGATGAGTCAAGATAAGATTCCAAAGAAGACCAAGTGTGAAACTTTAGTAGATTAAGTTCTCAACAATACAAAAACTATGTTTTACTCTCTCTTATATCCCTATCCCCTTTCTTGCACGCAAACACCATTTGGAGACATTCGAGTCACGGACAGCGAGAGCTCTTGCACCTTTATGTTCTTATGTTACTTGTTACAATGCTAATATAGACTCTTGCTTGTTATGACTTGAATTGAATTACATGCCTTGTTTGCTTTACTTAAAAGTTCTTATATGGTTGATAGCATGTCACCACAGAAATTATGCTTGTTATCATTTACCTACTCGAGGACGAGCAGGAATTAAGCTTGGGGATGTTGATACGTCCAAAACGTATCTATAATTTCTGCTTGCTCCATGCTTCTTTTGTGTGATATTGCTATGATATTTATGCACCTCCATACACTTTTGACCATATTTGGACTAACCTATTAACTCAGTGCACCACAGTGCCAGTTCCTGTTTTCTGTTGTTTTTCTATTTCAGGTTTCCCCCATATTAAAAGTGCTCCAAAAATTCCGGGAAAAATACAGGAAAAATCAGCATACAAGAAGCTTCGCGAAGAACCAAAGCGGGGCCAGAGGGGAGCCAGGGGTGGCCCAGGCGGCCACCTGGCGCGGCCCCACCCCTGGCCACGCCAGGGGGCGCCTGGGGCCCCGGCTCCGCCTCTGGTGACCCCCCTTCGCATATATATTCCTCGCGTCCCGAAGCCCTCGAGGACGGAACCCTTTTTCACGATCTCGCCTCTGTTCCACCGCCGCAGCGCTTCCAAGATCGGGAGCATCGGGAGAACTCTTCCCGGCACCCTGCCGGAGGGGAGAACCACCACCAGGAGCTTCTCCACCACCATGGACGCTTCCCGGATGAGTCGTGAGTAGTCCACCTTGGACCATGGGTCCATGATCAGTAGCTATGTGATGTTCTCCTCCCCTCTTTGTTCTTCATGGTTTAGACCTCGTGAGCTGCCCTACATGATCGAGGCACATATGTAATCTTTATGCTGTTGCTCTGCTGAGTTTGCTGGGATCCGATGGATTATGAGATTATGTTCAGATTGTGTGTGAGTAATAGGTAGTAACTTCGGCCAAGTAGTAGGTAGTAACTCCAAGAGGAAGCGTTATGCTTGATTGTGGGTTCATGCCCCCTGATGACTAGCTTGAGTGACAGAAACATGAGTCTAGGGGATGTGTTGTTGCCACAAGGGGGAAAACAACGGTGCTTGTACTTGCAGGTGCAAGGATTGTTTACTTTACGCAAAGTTCTTTTAATGCAGTTGTCTGTTGCTTTGAGTTTACACTTTGGGTGGGATTCACAACTTAATACCAGCGAGATGTTCTGGATAGATATCTCAAGGTGGATGATTAGTAGTAGATGCAGATGGATTTCGGTCTACTTGCCTTGGCGTACCGCCCATGCTTTTGAGCCTCTACCTTTCTTTGCAGCATAGGTAGCATTGGTTTGCGCACATAATCCTGTCAATTGCCTAGCTGTAATTTGTTTACCTCGCTTTGCTGTTTTATCGTCTTTTGGGAGAGAGACATCACTAGTCAACATCATGGGACCTCGGTCCATATAACCACCACTGATCACACCCGCTATTTACTTCCTGTCTTTATTTCCTAGTTGCAGTCATAGCTATCATTATTATCTCTTGTGTTTGATCCTTTGTAATCGACAAGGCCGAAGGGATTGACAACCTCTCTGTACTCGTTGGGAGCAAAGTTATTTGTATCTGTGTGCAGGTCCTGTCAACCGCTAAGTTTCTGGCGCCGTTGACACATTCTTGTCGACCCTCGGAGTCTCACGGGATTCGATCCTTGGTATCTTTGCTAAGGGAAATTTGCTGCTACGCTACATCTCAAATCTTCCACTTGGGGTAACCAACGAGGGGCGAGAAGCCATCACATGGAATAATCAAAAATTATAGATACGTTGGAGACGTATCAAACATCCCCAAGCTTAATTCCTGCTCGTCCTCGACTAGGTAAATGATAAAAACAGAATTTTGATGTGGAATGCTACCTCTCATAATTCTCAATGCAATTTCCTTTATTGTGGCATGAATGTTCAGATCCGAAAGATTCAAGACAAAAGTTTAATATTGACATAAGAATAATAATACTTCAAGCATACTAACAAAGTAATCAAGTCTTCTCAAAATAGCATGGCCAAAGAAAGCCATCCCTACAAAATCATATAGTCTGGCTATGCTCTATCTTCATCACACAAAATATTTAAATCATGCACAACCCCGGTTTCAGCCAAGGAATTGTTTCATACTTTAATTTTTCAAACTTTTCAACTTTCACGCAATACACGAGCGTGAGCCATGGATGTAGCACTATAGGTGGAATAGTGTGGTGGTTGTGGAGAAGACAAAAGGAGGAAGATAGTATCACATCAACTAGGCGTATCAATGGGCTATGGAGATGCCCATAAATAGATATCAATGTGAGTGAGTAGGGATTGACATGCAACGGATGCACTAGAGCTATAAGTGTATGAAAGCTCAAAAAGGAAACTAAGTGGGTGTGCATCCAACTTGCTTGCTCACGAAGACCTAGGGCATTTGAGGAATCCCATCATTGGAATATACAAGCCAAGTTCTATAATGAAAAATCCCCACTAGTATAAGAAAGTGACAACATAGGAGACTCTCTATGAATAGCATGGTGCTACTTTGAAGCACAAGTCTGGTAAAAGGATAGTAGCATTGCCCCTTCTCTCTTTTTCTCTCTTTTTTATTTATTTTTTATTTATTTATTTTATTTGGGCCTTTTCTGTTCTTTTTTTATGGCCTATTTTTTTCTCTTTTTTTCGTCCGGAGTCTCATCCCGACTTATGGGGGAATCATAGTCTCCATCATCCTTTCCTCACTGGGACAATGATCTAATAATGAAGATCATCACACTTTTATTTACTTACAACTCAAGAATTACAACTCGATACTTAGAACAAGATATGACTCTATGTGAATGCCTCCGGCGGTGTACCGGGATGTGCAATGAATCAAGAGTGACATGTATGAAAAATTATGCATGGTGGCCTTGGCACAAATACGATGTCAACTACATGATCATGCATGGCAATATGACAATGATGAAGCGTGTCATAATAAAAGAAACGGTGGAAAGTTGCATGGCAATATATCTCGGAATGGCTATGGAAATGCCATGATAGGTAGGTATGGTGGCTGTTTTGAGGAAGGTATATGGTGGGTGTATGGCACCAGCGAAAGTTGCGCGGTACTAGAGAGGCTAGCAATGGTGGAAGGGTGAGCGTGTGTATAATCCATGGACTCAACATTAGTCATAAAGAACTCATATACTTATTGCAAAAATCTACAAGTTATCAAAACAAAGTATTACACGCATGCTCCTAGGGGAAGGGTTGGTAGGAGTTAACCATCGTGCGATCCCGACCTCCACACAAAGGATGACACTCAATAAATAAATCATGCTCCAACTTCATCACATAACGGTTCACCATACGTGCATGCTACGGGAATCACAAACTTTAACACAAGTGTTTCATGAATTCACAATTTCTCCACTAGCATGACTCTAAATATCACCATCCTCATATCTCAAAAAACTCATCAAGTATCAAACTTCTCATAATATTCAATGCACTTTATATGAAAGTTTTTATTATACCCATCTTGGATGCCTATCATATTAGGACTAGTTTTATAACCAAAGCACATTACCATGATGTTCTAAGAGACTCTCAAAATAATATAAGTGAAGCATGAGAGTTCATCAATTTCTTCAAAATAAAACCACCGTCGTGCTCTAAAAGATATAACTGAAGCACTAGAGCAAATGACAAACTACTCCGAAAGATATAAGTGAAGATCAATGAGTAGTTGAATAATTATGTAAATATGTGAAGACTCTCTCACATTTAAGAATTTTAGATCTTGGGATATTATTCAAACAACAAGAAAAACAAAATAAAATAAATTGACGCTCCAAGCAAAACACATAACATGTGGTGAATAAAAATATAGCCTCAAGTAAAGTTACCGATGAACAAAGATGAAAGAGGGGATGTCTTCCCGGGGCATCCCCAAGCTTAGGATTTTGGTTGTCCTTGAATTTTACCTTGGGGTGCCTTCTAAATCCCCAAGCTTAGTCTCTTGCCACTCCTTATTCCATAGTCCAGCGAATCTTTACCCAAAACTTGAAAACTTCACAACACAAAACTCAACAAAAAACTCGTAAGCTCCGTTAGTATAAGAAAATAAAACCACCACTTAGGTACTGTTGTGAACTCATTCTAAATTCATATTGGTGTGGTATCTACTGTATTCCAACTTCTCTATGGTTCATACCCTCCGATACTACTCATAGATTCATCAAAATAAGCAAACAACACACGAAAAAACAGAATCTGTCAAAAACAGAACAATCTGTAACTTTCGAATACTTCTGTAACTCTAAAATTTCTCAAATAAATTGGTGGATGTGAGGAATTTGTCTATTAATTATCTGCAAAAATAATCAACTAAAAAGCACTCTCCGGTAAAAAATAGTAGCTAATCTCGTGAGCGCTAAACTTTCTATTTTTTACAGCATGATCGCATAAACTTCACACAAGTCTTCCCAAAGGTTCTACTTGGCACAAACACTAATTTAAAACACAAAACCACATCTAAACAGAAGCTAGATGCAATATTTATTGCTAAACAGAAGCAAAAGCAAAGAAACTAAAATTGGGTTGCCTCCCAACAAGCGATTTTCTTTAATGCCTTTTAGCTAAGCATGATGATTTCCATGATGCTCGCATAAAAGATAAGAATTGAAACATAAAGAGAGTGCTACCTCTTGATCTTCCATTGTATTCCCTCAAAGAGGAAAGGGAGATGCAGCACAGTAGCGTAAGTATTTCCCTCAGTTTTTTAGAACCAAGGTATCAATCCAGTAGGAGACAACGCGTTGATACGTCTCCAACATATCTACTTTTCCAAACACTTTTGCCCTTGTTTTGGACTCTAACTTGCATGATTTGAATGGAACTAACCCGGACTGACGCTGTTTTCAGTAGAACTGCCATGGTGTTGTTTTTGTGCAGAATAAAAAGTTCTCGGAATCGCCTGAAAATCAACGGAGAATTATTTCAGAAAATATAAAAAGTACCTGCAAGAAGATCCACACCGGGGGACCCACGGGCTGTTCTTGAGGGTGGGGGCGCGCCCCCCTTCCCACGGCGCGCCCCCCTGCCTCGAGGGCACCCAGATGCCCGACCGACGTATCCCCGGGTCCTATATATTCCGTTTCGGGGAGGAAAAAACAAAGAGAAAGAATTATCGCGTTTTACTAGATGGAGCCGCCGCCAAGCCCTAATCTCTCTCGGGAGGGCTGATCTGGAGTCCGTTCGGGGCTCCGGAGAGTGGAGATCGTCGCCATCGTCATCATCAACCTTCCTCCATCACCAATTCCATGATGCTCACCGCCGTGTGTGAGTAATTCCATCGTAGGCTTGTTGGACGGTGATGGGTTGGATGGGATCTATCATGTAATCGAGTTAGTTTTGTTAGGGTTTGATCCCTAGTATCCACTATGTTCTGAGATTGATGTTGCTATGACTTTGCTATGCTTAATGCTTGTCACTAGGGCCCGAGTGCCATGATTTCAGATCTAAACCTATTACGTTTTCATGAATATATGTGTGTTCTTGATCCTATCTTGCAAGTCTATAGTCACCTATTATGTGTTATGATCCAGCAACCCCGAAGTGACAATAATCGGGACCACTCCCGGTGATGACCATAGTTTGAGGAGTTCATGTATTCACTATGTGTTAATGCTTTGGTCCGGTACTCTATTAAAAGGAGGCCATAATATCCCTTAGTTTCCAATAGGACCCCGCTGCCACGGGAGGGTAGGACAAAAGATGTCATGCAAGTTCTTTTCCATAAGCACGTATGACTATATTCGGAATACATGCCTACATTGCATTGATGAACTGGAGCTAGTTCTGTGTCACCCTAGGTTATAACTTCTACATGATGAATTGCATCCGACGTAATTTCCCATTATCGATCCAATGCCTACGAGCTTTACCTATGTTGCTAGTTGCTTATTTACTTTTCCGTTGCTTATATCACAAAAAGTACAAAAACATTATCTTTACTTTTATTGCTGCTACCGCCACTATCGTATTACTGTGCTACTAAACTATCTTGCTGCAGATACTAAGTTTCCAGGTGTGGTAGAATTGACAACTCAGCTGCTAATACTTAAGAGTATTCTTTGGCTCCCCTTGTGTCGAATCAACATATTTGGGTTTAATACTTTACCCTCGAAAACTATTGCGATCCCCTACACTTGTGGGTTATCAAGACTATTTTCTGGCGCCATTGCCGGGGAACCTACCTCTATTCTTTAAGTCACTTGGGATTTATATCTGCTTATCACTATGAAGAATTTGAAGGACTCAAAAACCAAGATCTTACCCTCAACTACGAGGGGATGTAAGGAACTGCCATCTAGCTCTGCACTTGATTCTCCTTCTGTTATGAGTAAACTTGCGATACCTACTCCTACTATTGAATCTGATATGTCGTATGTTCTTGATGATGCTACTTCTGCTATGTATGATGAAACTAACTCTATGCCTGATACTGTGCCACTAGGTGAATTTCTAGATGAACAAATTGCTAAGGTTAGGGAGAGTGCAAATGTTGATGATATTTATGAAAGTGATGATGAAACTACTCCCAATAGATATGAATTGTCTGTTGTGCCTGAAGGTTATGTTATGGATGAAGAAACTACTAGAGACTTTCTTGCTTGCAATGATAGATATGATCTTAAGAAGTTATTAGCTAAGCTGAAAGAAAATTCCTTGAATGCTAGAATGAAACATGACCCTGCTTTTGCTACTTCACCTATATGTGTGACTGATAAGGATTATGAATTCTCTGTTGATCCTGAGTTAATTACTTTGGTTGAATCTGATCCTTTCCATGGCTATGAGTCTGAAACTGTTGTAGCACATCTTACCAAGTTGAATGATATAGCCACCCTATTTACCAATGATGAAAAGATTCGTTACTACTATATCCTTAAGCTATTTCCGTTCTCGTTAAAGGTTGATGCTAAGACTTGGTTTAATTCTCTTGATCCTGGTTGTGTGCGTAGTCCCCAGGATATGATGTATTACTTTTCCGCTAAATAGTTTCCCGCTCATAAGAAACAAGCTGCCTTACGGGAAATATATAACTTTGCTCAAACTGAAGAAGAGAGTCTCCCACAAGCTTGGGGGAGGCTTCTCCAGTTACTTAATGCTTGCCTGATCATCCTCTTGAGATGCATGATATACTTGATGTCTTTTATAATGGACTAACCGATGCTTCCAGAGACCACCTGGATAGTTGTGCTGGTTGTGTTTTCAGGGAAAGAACAGTTGAACAAGCTGAATTACTATTGAATAATATGCTAGCCAATGAAAATAATTGGACACTTCCAGAACCAGCCCCTAAGCCAACTCCGAAGAAAAGAGGTGTTCTATTTCTCAGTCCTGAAGATATGCAAGAGGCAAAGAAATCTATGAAAGAAAAAGGTATTAAAGCTGAAGATGTTAAGAATTTACAGCCTATTGAAGAAATACATGGTCTTGATAATCCGACACAGGTAATAATGGTAAATTCTCTTTATAGATTTGATGAAGGTGATATTCCTTGTTATAAGTCTGCTAGCCAATGCTTAGATGAGTTTGACAATTTTATTGTGAAACAAGAAATCTTCAATGCTTATGTGGGTAGACAATTACAACACAATCTCATATGATTGAACGCTTGAGTGATTATCTGTCTAGTGCTAAAGATGAACTGAAACTTATTAGTATACATGCTTCCATGGTTACCACTCAAGTAGAACAAGTACTTAAGGCTCAGAATGATTTGCTCAATGAATTAAATAGTAAGAATAATGACTATGTTGTTAGAGTTGCAACTAGAGGTGGTAAAATGACTCAAGAACCTCTGTATCCTGAAGGCCACCCTAAGAGAATTGAGCAAGATTCTCAGAGAGCTAATTTAGAGGCACCTAGTTCTTCTAAGAAGTAGAAAAAGAAAAATGATAGGACTTTGCATGCTTCTAGTAAACCTGTAGCTCACCCACCTGAGAATCCCAATGATATATCTGTTTCTGATGCTGAGACACAATCTGGTAATGAACATGAGCCTAGCGATAATATTAATAATGATGTTCATGATGATGCTCAACCTAACAATGATAATGATGTAGAGATTGAACCTGCTGTTGATCTTGATAACCCACAATCAAAGAAATCAACGTTATGATAAGAGAGACTTTGTTGCTAGGAAACACGGTAGGGAAAGAGAACCATGGGTTCAGAAACCCATGCCTTTTCCTCCGAAACCATCCAAGAAAAAGGATGATGAGGACTTTGAGCGCTTCACTGAAATGATTAGACCTATCTTTTTGCGTATGCGTTTGACTGATGTGCTTAAAACAAATCCTTATGCCAAGTATATGAAAGATATTATTACCAACAAAAGAAAGATACGTGAAGTATAAATCTCCACCATGCTTGCCAATTACACTTTTGAGGGTGGAATGCCTAAGAAATTAGGAGATCCAGGAGTACCTACTATACCTTGCTCCATTAAGAGAAACTATGTTAAAACTGCTTTGTGTGATCTTGGAGATGGTGTTAGTGTTATGCCTCTCTCTTTATATCATAGACTTGACTTGAGTAAGCTGACACCTACTGAAATATCTTTGCAAATTGCTGATAAATCAACTGCTATACCTGTCGGTATTTGTGAGGATGTGCCTGTTGTAGTTGCAAATGTTACTATTCTAACAGACTTTGTTATACTTGATATTCCCGGGGATGATAGTATGTCTATTATTCTTGGAAGACCTTTTTCGAATACTGCAGGGGCTGTTATTGATTGCAACAAAGGCAATGTCACTTTTCATGTCAATGGTAATGAGCATACGGTACACTTTCCGAGGAAACAACCTCAGGTCTATAGTATCAATTATATTGAAAAAACTTCAACTATTAATATTGGAGGTTTTGAATTTCCTATTCCTACTATCAAGAAGGCTTATGACATACTTATTGTTGGGGACATACATATCCCCATTGAGGTAACATAGTGTTATTCGAAAATTGTCCGGTTTCATGTTACTCGGAAAGAGTTTATTAACAAGACCTGATCAACCTTGTTAATGGATTCCTTTTGATGAACATGGGATAGGTGAATCTAGATAGCACAAACCTTCTGTACCCTTCTTTTACTTTCTGTTAATTAGGTTAAATAAAAGAAAAATAGCATTATCTATCTGTTTCCAGACTTATCTGTGCAATAAGATATATCCTGGAAATAAAAGTTCTCCAAATGCCATGAAAATGAAATATGATTTTTTCTAGAATATTTAAGAAAATCTGGCACTGAACACACAGCGAGGGGAGCCAGCACGTAGCCTCGAGGGAACAGGGCGCGTCCCCTGCCTCGAGAGCCCCACGTGGCCCCCCTCCACTTATCCTTTCACCCATGCTCTTCTTCTTCTCCCAAAAAAAATCATCAACCAGCTCAAACCCGAGTTCTAGCTCGTTTTGCTGCCATTTTCGATCTCCTTGCTCAAAGCACCATTCACCAAACTGTTTGGGGAGATTGTTCCTTGGTATTTGACTCCTCCATTGGTCCAATTAGTTTTTGTTCTAGTGCTTTACTTGTTGCAAATTTGTGCTGCTATGGTGACCTTGTTCTTGAGCTTGCATGTCAAATTTTCTTGGTCCCAAATAGTCTAATGCATGATATAGCCTCTAGGCACTTATAGGGGTTGTTGCTATCAATCTTGTTGAGTTTGGTTAACTTTTATTGTGAGTTACTAAAAATTTCAGAAATTTTCAGAAAAGGAAAATGTTAAAAATAATATTGAGGGGCTCTTCCAGCAAGAGCTTAGAGGAGAAGAAGAAAGAAGAAAACAAGAAGCCCAAGTATCATCTTCCTCGCATGGCGGAAGTTCGACCGTGCGAATGGCCTTGTAATAATTTCATGATGTCCGCCGGTATTTACGAAGACTTTTATTGGATGGCGAATAATGCAGGCCTCACCGACTTCATCATCGACCAAAAAGAACAGTATCTCTTACTCACCAATATTTGTACGCAAAGCTTTCAGTTTCACTCTAGGAAAACACCACCTACGATGGATTTTCGCTTATATGATGTGGTTAAGGAGATATCACTGTTAGACTTTTGTGAAATATGCAAAGTACCCTTTGAAGGTAGACTTGATGAACCTTTACCTACTGCTTATTTAGACTGTAATGCTATGGCTAGTCACCGGTTTATAGAATGGGATAATCAAACTCTCAAATATCGACTAATCTTTAAACGGCAGCATACCATCCCTATTGTTCTTCCTGCCCCTACTTTGTTTAACTTTCAGGAAAAGGGAAGATACACTATAACTATGGAGGAGGCAAATGCCCATTATAACATGATGGAGGCAAACCGCCTTCGAGCTGCAGCTCAGCAGGCAGCATCTGCTGCATCTCAGTACGACCCCAACTACAACTTTGGATATCCGTCCGGCCAGTACTGGCCATAGACCAACTTAGGCCAAAAGGCTAAGCTTGGGAGAGTGTGTGTTTCTCACCGACTTACTTTCATGTTCACACTTATTCTAGTTGTCGGTGCTCACACTCTTTCACTATACCATCCATGCTTAGTTTCAATTTCTTTTTCTTAGTCTTTTTCTTGTGTGCTAGAAAAATCCAGAAAAACAAAAAATATTAGTTGTAGCTTCTAGCTAGTTTACTTTCTTTGCCTGTAGTGGAAACTAAAAATGAAAACCCAAAAAGATTTCTCGTTCTTCTTTTGCTTGTTGGGAGCTTTCTCGTGTAAATAGTTTCTTTTCTTTTCTTTGGGGGTTAAGAGTAGAAGACCGTGATTGAAAATGCTTAGTGGCTCTCATGCTTTGTTGTTGATTTAACCTTGAGCCATATTACCTTGTCTTCTTGCTTGTATCAAATGTCTGCAGATTCCAGCTTAGTCCAATGCACGTGCACTATTATTATTTTCCACACCGTTCTGTCGTGCGAGTGAAAGGCAATAAGGATGATATATGATGAACTAATTGAGATGAGAAAAGCTGGTATGAACTCGACCTCTCTTGTTTTTGTAAATATGATAGCTCGTCGTTCTTGATTCAGCTTGTTATGAATGAAACATGTTTGCAATGAAAATTAGAGATCATAGCTGCTTATGCCATGCTTAATTAGCAGAGAGTTTATAATGGTCTATCTTGCATGCCAACATGATATTAAAATGGTTGTGATGTGGTATGATGGGTGGTATCCTCCTCTGAACGATTTAAGTGACTTGACTTGGCACATGTTCACGCATGTAGTTGAAACAAATCAACATAGCCTTCACTGTCGGGGAAACTGGTCGCCCACGAACACCTATGGGACCGGAGCCCCTTTTCGGTACGGCAAGGGAGCGGAGGATGCACAAAGAGCGGATCGAGGCGCACGCGCGAGCAGTTTACCCAGGTTCGGACCGCACGGATGCGTAAAACCCTACTCCTGCCTTGGTTTGTTATTGAGTTCTTGGCTCGGGAGCAAGAAGATCTACAGTGCTTGAGACTAGCTACACCGAGCGTGGGAGTGATTGAGAGTTCGGAACCCCCCCCCCCCTACGTTGTGCATGGGCCTCCTTTTATAGGTCAAAGGGGTCACCGACAGGTGGCAACGTAGGTGAGGGTAAAAACGTAAAAGTGGTGGTAGTTGTAACAGTGTTTTGTACAGTGGTCTATACCTGACCCTGACGGCAGGGGACAAGGGCATTGAATGCCCGTCGCCGTTGCCCCCGAACAGTGCAAAAAGTGTTCGTTAGGGCGTCTCTGTTCGCCACGACGGTAGCCTCGTCATCGTGGCTTGCCACCGTGTCCCCCAGGCTGCACAGCCTTCCGCCACATGCCCCTGGAAGGGCCCCAGGGCGACGCGTGGCCAGATGAGCTGGAGCGCGGGCACACAGTGGAAGCTTGCTGCGGCAAGTGCCTTGCCGCGGTCGCTACCTTGCCGCGCCCGGAAGCTTGTCGCTCTCCGGGCCTTGCCGGGGCGCGCGATGCGCCACGGCGAGTCTTCTGAAATGCTATGCTCTGTCCTTCCTGGCAAGCTCCTCTTGCCAGGGTCTTGTGCTAAATGTATGGTCTTGAGCCTGGTACGGCCTTCCCAGCAAGCTCCTCTTGCCGGGGCCTTGTTCCTTTAACTTGAATACTTTGTTCTTGAATGGTTCTGAAGGATCCAGAGCGGGCCTTGGCGGGCGCGTGGCGAGCCCGACCACGGGACGCTGCTACTGCCCGTGCACAAGTCGGGATACTAAGGTACCCCTACTTTAGTACACCGACAGGAGCCCCCGGGCCTGGGCCACACACGGTGCCGAGCGATGTTGGGCCAGGCCCAAAACAGTGCACGGGCACCCGCGGCCCACGGCGCGCCGTATCCCTCTCTGTATCCGCCGCGTCCCTCCCTAACGGCACGTGTCGATTGCGGCGTCGTGGGAGAGATCGTGGCCTGTTTCTTTAATGGGAAAATGCGGAACGTCCCCCACTCCCCCTTAAAATCAGAGGAAACAGGGGCAGTTTCCCCCATTGCGTCTTCAACCTCCAGAAACCCCCGCCGCTCTCCTCCCCAAAGGTCGAAAGAGAGCTGAGCTCCACCCTTATTCCGCCGCCACCAGCCTCCCCAGCGCCGCCGGCCTCCCTCGCTGTCCCCGCCATGGCCCCGAAGAGCGACAAGGCGAAAACCGCGAAGACCGACCAGGCGGCGAAGCTAGCAGCAATGCGGAAGAGGATGGTGGTCTTCCCGCCGAGGCTCGGCGCGAGGGAGCTTAAGGACAAGTACTACCTCTTCTGGTCGAGGGAAACGAAAGCTCACCCGCGCACCAGGGTTCTCCCCGCCGAAGCCTGCGACATGTTCCCGGGAGGTTATCCTTACTTTGCCCTGTTCTTCCATTACGGACTCTGCCCTCCATACTCCGAGTTCTTCTGCGATGTTATGAACACATATGGATTCCATCTTCTAGATTTTACCCCGAACGCAGTCCTGACCATGGCCGTTTTCGCACATCTGTGCGAAAACTTTGTCGGAGTCACCCCCAACGTAGCCCTCTTCCGCCATTTTTTCGCACCTCGGGTAGAGTCTGGGTCTCCCCTGTCCGGTGGGATCTCTTGGATCTTTAGGCTCAATAAGAAAGAGGCGTACTTGATTGGAGAGCTTCGCGGCAAGTGGGAGGAGTGGAGGGCTGACTGGTGCTGGATCCTGGAGGATGAACCCCAGCAGTTTACTTCCCCGCGCGGAGCTGCAATAGTGCGCGGCAATGATTGGAGTGATCTGGCCCCGGAGGAAGAGAAGTTGAAGATAGCTCTCACCAGGATTCTTCGCCTCCGGCAAGCCAACCTTACTGTAGGTGAGGTCGGGGCAGATTTCCTTCGCCGCCGCATTGCCCCCTTGCAGGAGAGGAAGAGGGCTGCTTGGGATTTCGGCAACGCGGCAGGCTGTATGAGGCTGCACCCCAGCCTAAACTACAACTTCACTGTCCTGGAGCTAAAGGGGATGCTCCGTGAGCTGTTCAAGCACGACGCCAAGCACCCGGAGTGGTTTGCCCCGTCACGGGGGGTAGTTCCACTATGTAACAACTCGTCACTTTGTGCTATCCGCGCGGCGATGCCGCTGTGCGACTCCCACGGGGTTGACCCCACTTGGCTGGCGCCTTCAGATGAAACTGCGCAAACCTTCTTCGACAACTTGGTTGAGCTGCCGATCAATCTTGATGAGAAGAAGGGTCTCACCCGCGACACCACCGACCGGGATTTGGCGTATATCGCCACCAGGATGGAGGAGGCAGCCGTAGCTGAGGCCGCGGGCGAGTTTGGGTACTCCTTGGACGAGGCGGATGCAGCGGATGCGGTGAGTCGGGCCGAGGAGGAAGAGATCCTCAAACTGCTGAAGCCTGCCGGGCAGCCTGCCGAGACGAGCGAGGCTGCCGGGCAGGGCGCAGAGTCAAGTGAGCCCGCCGAGGAGGACGCCGAATCGGGCGACCCTTCAGAAGACTCAGGCGGGTCCCTGGGCCTCGACGGCTCCTCTTCATCCTCGGGGAGTTCTCCACCACCACCAAGTCCTCCGCCTCAGCCCAAGAAACGCCTCCGCAAGGCCACTGACACGGCGAGGCAGCCGGCGGTCCAGCAGCAGCCGCAGCGTCGCTCGACGTGTGCCACCACGACGAGCAAGGCCGTCAAGGGGGCGCCTCGCCCCTCAGCGGCAGGCGGAGGAGGATCTTCCCGAACTGGTTCTGGCGTTCCTTCCGCTCCTCAGGCTTCGGCGATGACCGGAGCGGGGTCTTCTCAGACCACGGCTCCGGAGCCCGCCAAGCGCCCGAGGGAGCCTACTCCTCCAGCTCCTCCCGTCGGGACGCGCCCGGCGGACTTCGACTTCTCCGTCCTCAGTTCCGACGAGGAGGAGGAAGAGTAAGCACTTGCAACTCTTATTTCTTTTGATTTTTGTTGCTCTTGTCTTGAATTTCCTTTGCCTGACTTTGATCTTGTTTATCTTCCAGGACCTTGGCCCAGAGGGTGGCGAAGAGGACCAAAATCCCGGTGGTCGATCTCGAGGACGAGCCTGTTGCAGCGGCAGGGGATGCGCCAGCGACAAGCTTGCCGGACCAACCTGCTGCTCCGCAGAGCAGCCCCCAGCGCAGCCCCCAGCGTGAGTCTTCTTTTTACTTCTTCACTTGTCGGGCGCGCATGGGCTTCTTTTCCTTGCTAATGTCTTGTTTGTTTGCTGATTTGTGCAGAAGCAGAGCCGCAGCCTCAAGAGCGTCAAGAGACTGCTCCCGAAGAGCCGCTCGTCTCAGCCTCCCCGCCAAGGAGGAGCTCCCCGGCGAGGGAGAATACTCCGCCAAGGGCGAGCCCTCCGCCAAGGGCGAGCACCCCGCCAAGGGAAGGTGCCAGCGGCCCTCCACAGGCGGGGGCTACCACCACGCCGCCGAGGGAGGATCCCCCGGGGAGGAACCCCGTCGAAGAAGAGGCTCGCGCAGGTAACCCTTGTGCTTTTCTTCTCTTGACTTTTCCTTTTTGGATATTTGCTTGACAATTCTTCTTTCTTTCTTCTTTTCTTGTCTTCAGGCTCGACCGCCCCGGAGCCGATGGAGACGGAGGCCACCGTCGATGAGACCGCCGCGGCCACTGACGCGGCAGCTAAGGAGGGGACCGGCGACCGCACTGACGGCCCTGAGGCCGCAGGAGCGCCGGACGCTGCGCCGGCCGCCGACCCTCCTGCTACCACGACCGAGCCGGGCGTCTATCTGGAGGCCGCCAACGGGGTCTTCATCCAAGTCCCGTGGGCTTCTACGTCGAGGGCGCCCGCGGAGGGAGAGGTCTTCAATGGGGAAGTCCTGGCCTCCGCCGGGCTGAGGCTTGTCGACGCGCCCGGCAGCAGCAGCGAGCCCGAAGAGGAGCAGCTCCTGCGGAAGCTCCTGGCTCTGTACCGCGCCAGGCAGGCCAAGCTGGAGTCCCGGGAGGCCCTGGCTGCCAAGGCCGGCGTCGATCTGGAGAAGCGCGCCGAGGAGCTCCGTGCCGCCAACCAGGCGGCCCTCCGGTCTTTGGCGGAGGAGCGGGAGGAGCTTGCCGAGGCGCACCAGGCTTTCATCCTCGAGAAGGCTGAGGCAGAGGAGCAGCAAAGGCTTGCCACCGAAGATCTGTCTCGGCGGGAAGGAGAGCTGAGGCAGCGGAAGGTCGACCTCGACAGTCATGAGGACGACCTTTCCGCGCGCGAGCAGTCCCTTGGCGGGGCTCTGCAGGAGGCGAGGGACACCGCTGCAACCGCAGAGACTGCCAAGAGAGACTTGGAGGCGAGGGTGGCACAGTTGGAGCTCGACTTGAAGACGAGCGAGGAGAAGGTCGCCGCGCTCAAGTTGGAGAGGGAGAAAGACGCCCACAGCCACTCGGAGCTGCAGGTCCGTCTCTCCGACAAGGTCACGGATCTCGCCGTCGCCAAGGACTCCATCGCGGACTTAGAATTGAAGCTGTCCACCCTCACTGAATCACTTGACGGCGCCAGGAACAGGGAGACGAAGCTGAAGGAAGATCTCCGGGCTGAGAGGGCACTGTTAGAGAGCGCCGCCCTCACGCAGAACAACTTCAGGCAGACGGTGGAGCAGTGGAATGAGGAGCTCGTCACCGCCGGTGCTGACATCGACAGGGAGATGGCGGCGCTGGGGACAGAGCACCTCGTGTACTCCCCCAACGCAAACCTCCCTCACAGCGCCAAGCTCAGCTTATTCTTCAGGGGAATAGCGCCGGCCCTCGAGCAGCTCCGGGAAAGGATTCCAACGCATCTGGCGGACGAGGCGCGCAGGCTCTGCACGGGTATAGTGGAGCCAGTGCTGACGAAGATAGTCTACCGCAACCCCGGGATCAATCTTGACAACGTCCTCCCGACCTTGCCGCCCGACGCTGACCAGGAAGCGTTGAAGGCTCGTGTCGCCCACATCGTGGCCAAGGTGGGCAAGATTAGGAGAGTCGACGGCGACCGTGTAGACTAGGTTGTCTTCTTTCTGCTTCCCTTGTCGCTGTCAATCAAGTTATGGACAGTAGTTTATTAGAACAGCGACAAGTCATCTTGTAATATAACTTTGTTTTGGGTAGTTGATGCAGTGTTATTTCCTTTACTCAACCTCTTTACTTTGTATGCTTTTACCCTACGCTTTTAGGAAACTTGCCGGCAAAGGGACCCTTGCCACGAGCGCTGAGTGCGGAACTTCAGCAACCTGCTGGCAACGTCTCTACCGGCAAGAAACTTTGCCGCGGCTAGTCGCAGCACACTTAGGTTGTTGAGCGAAATCGAAAACGAAGTAAGGGCGCGACACTTGTCGCAGCTCACTTAAGCCGTTGAGCGTGCTCGAAACAAAGTAAGGGCGCGGCTAGCTACGGGTAGGTTCCTCCGCGCACAGGTTTTCCATACAAAGTGTGGTCGTTCAAGGAAGATAACTTAAAATATTTTAAAAATTGAATGCTCAAACTTTGGCAACTTAGCTTTTGTGTTGTTTGCTTCCCGGCAAGGCGAGACTTTCTTGAACGGCACTTGGTCCATACCACTGTCTCCTTCCC